>CM035122.1:126263080-126863080 GCA_020205555.1 Panax stipuleanatus | reverse complement strand
CAATCATTAACCAATTAAGCATTAAACAGATTTTGAATTTTTAGCATTGATTCTCATTTTTGACTTTAACCTTCGAACACATAGGCAAAATAGAATTATGAAAATCAATTTTTTCAAAAAATTTCAAAAAAAAAATTTCAAGGCATCAAGATGGTCCTATTTCATTTCAAAATTGGCAGATTAAATATCCCTAAATATAAAATAAAAACCTAAATCTCTCCCCTCCATACTCAAACCTTACATTGTCCCCAATGTAAGAAAATCATGCAAATAAGAAAGAACTACATCTAACAAATTAAAAAGAAAAAGGATAGAAAGATCAAATCTGAATTCTTGGGTTGCCTCCCAAGCAGCTGCCCTTGTTTATTGTCATTGGCCTGACATCTTCCCTCTCGTTCTATGTAATTGGAGTTGTGAACTTCAAGTGGATTGGTAACAGTTTCTTCCTTAATTGAGGAACATTGTGTACTTCATGATTTTGCTCCTTTCCAGCCACCAAATCCTCCTTGTATAATTGTATTTGATCAAAATATTCCTGTACTGAATAATTCACAACATCAATAGCAAAAACAGTTATAACATTACCAAGATACCTTTTAGCCTCATATGCATTGAACTGGAACTTTGCATTGTCTAATTCTATGGTAAAGGTATGATGGTGTGTAGCACTCCTTGTTTCTGTTAGTTGTATTGATGGAGATGAATCCACGTCTTTCTTGTCGAGATCTGCAGAACTTATCAAATCAGTCCCATCTTCCTCTTGTTCCTTCTCCTGATCAAATTCTATATGATTGTCTGTTCCTGAAGTAAGCATTGAATCCTCCTGCTCCTCTTCGTCAAATCCCATTGTACTGAAGTTCTCAACAAACGGAGGAGGTAACTCCCCTAAACCTTGAGATTCTAACCTCCCTATTGTGGTTGCAAGCTGACCAACTTGATCCCTCATACCTTGAACAGAAGTTATTGTCTCCTGCTGGAACTGCTGTGTCTGACTCATGAACTGTAGTGTTTGGCTCATGAATGCCTTGAACATATCCTCCATAGATGTCCCAGAATTGACAGGTACTTCGTAGCTCAAGTCGTGATGATCTCTCCATCCGAAATTGTGAGTTTCTGCCCAAGGATCACATAGATGTGGATTTTGTCTGGAGAATGTCCCCACAGCATTAACTTGATGAACAATTACATCCTCTTGCACTATGGGACAATCATTTGTTGTATGCCCTGATTTTGAGTAAATTCCACATACTTTTGCAACCGGTACGTTTTCTGTTGTTAATTGTTGCACCACAGCAGTTAAGTTAGAAATCTGTTGTGCCAATTCACTCGTGCTTACCTCACTTACCCTTTGTGGAGCATGATCGTATTGTTGTGAGTTAGCGGCCATGTTTGCAATCAAATTTCTTGCATCCTCCAGTATCTTGTCTACTAATGCTCCTCCACTAGCCGCATCGATCATACTTCTTTCCATTGGTATCAGTCCCTCGTAGAAGTACTGAATCAAGTGTTGCTCATCAATTTGGTGGGGAGGGCAGCTGGAACACAACTTCTTGAACCTTTCCCAATACTCGTAGAGAGTTTCTCCATTGAACTGCCTGATTCCACATATCTTCTTCCTTGTATCAGCAACTCTTGATGCAGGAAAATACCTCTCCAAGAATAGCCTTTGCATAACGGTCCATGATCGTATCGATCCTGAAGGAAGATAGTATAACCAGTCTTTCGCCAAATCTGCTAAGGAGAATGGAAAAAGCCTAAGCTTGATCTGCTCATCTGTCACTCCTTGTGATTCCATTGCGGAACACACCACATGGAACTCCTTTAGATGCGTATATGGATTTTCACCTGTAAGACCACGAAAAATAGGCAAAAAGCAAATTAGTCCATAGTCAAGTTCAAAAGCAACATCTAAGGTAGGATATTCAATACACAAGGATGGTTGATCAAGGTCTGGAATAGCCAGTTCTTTTAAAGTCCGATTGTTGTTCGGCACAGCCATCTTTTTCTTTTTAAGTGTTGGAACAAGAGCTTCTTTTGTATCTGCAGTTTTCTCTATCTCTTGATCAAAATTTGAGTGAGAGGATTGAGTCATAAAACAAAAAGAAAAAAAAATAATAATAAAATAAACAAAAACAAATAACACTCCCCGGCAACGGCGCCAAAATTTGAGAGCTGTCGTTTACACTCCTAAATTAACCTCACTTTCACTTCACGAATTTAAATAATTAGCACAGTAGTAAGCAAGGATCGATCCCACAGAGAGTAAGTTTGTTTTAGATTTATTCTACTATTTTAACAGAAAATAAATATGGGGGATTTTTGAAATTGTTTTAAACTAAGAAAAACAGAATTTAAATAAAGAGATTAATCAAATATGTAAAAACTTCAGTTCTGTAGTTCAGTTTCACCAAGCACAGTAATCAATTAATCAAGTTATTATTCTTTACCCTTCAATGAAACTATTAACCCTAGATAACAATAAGCTCTGCTATCCGAAATTCTCCTTAGATATTCACTGTATGAAACAAGCTCTTCACCAGATTCAACTAGCATATAACCTAGAACAAGCTCTCTAGATTTAATATGATAGAAGCATTAAGAAATAGAAAATTAGGCTAATCCAAGCAACAAACACATAAGCTCGATTTGTTTAACTTGTTTTCTGATAATCTTAGCAATACCCAAAAGCTTGTCCACAATTAGTATCACTAATTTACTACTTGTGATGAAGACAGATATCAATTACACGTAATACCAATCTTAATCTAGCATATGATAATGATTAAATTAACTCAATTGGCCATATCAAATTAATTAGATCAATTAGCATGCAATCAATGAAAACAGATTATCAGAAGAAATTTCATACAAGAAGGAATAAATAATAATACTCAATTAATTAATTACTTGTAACAAGGTTCCACCTCCCTTTAGAACTGAATAAAGAAACTAGCCTGACATGCTCCAAGTCTGCACTTCAATGAGGTATGATAGTTGGTAGAAGATTGAATGAAATAAAACCTTGACTATCATCCTCTATTTATAGTGCTAGACAAAGACCTAAATCCTATGAGAACTAGGAATCCAAATCCTAAAAGGAATTACAATTATAACTAGTTTCCATAAAGAAATAGAATCTAATAAGGAAATAAAATCTCAGTCCAAAGAAGTCCTCATTCTAATAGTAATATCAATCCAATTCCATGTAGGAATCTCCAAATATTGAGAAAGTCAACTGCTGGTCAAACTCCTCTTCAATTCAACTCCAAATCAACTTGTTTCCATCCTTTTAGCTTTAATTCACCTGAAAATAATAAACATCTCAATAAGTCCATATACACTATAAAATATATAGTAAACTAAATATAAAGGAATAAAAATAAATGAATATTATGTACTTATCAGAGTGCAATCGTGATGTTGGGATCTACCACTTCATTCATAGTGTCTGGCTCGACGATCGCAGTGTTAAGTGGTACAGACTTGTCTGAGTCTATTTCATCAAAAATGATGTGAATCGAGACTTCAACACTTAGGGTCTTCTTGTTGAACACTCTGTAGGCTTTGATGTCTGTGGCATATCCAAGAAAGATTCCTTCATCTGACTTCGGTTGGAACTTAGTCAGATATTGTTTTCCATTGTTGAGAATGTAGCATGCACAGCCAAAACTACGAAAATAACTGACGTTAGGCATTCTTCCTTTCCACAGCTCGTAGGGAGTCTTCTTCAGTGTCGAGTGAACAAGAGACCTGTTCTGAGAGTAGCAATCAGTGTTGATGGCTTCTGTCCAAAAGTATTCAGGCAGATGAGCTGCTGCTAGTAGAGTCCTTCCAGCCTCGATCAGTGTTCTGTTCTTTCTTTCAGCTACTCCGTTTTGCTGTGGAGTTCGTGGAGCTGAGAAGTTGTGACTGATGTCGTTGTCTGCACAGAACTGATCCATCTCAGAGAAGTCAAACTCTCTTCCATGATCACTTCTGATGGCCTTGATCTTCTCTCCTTTCTCATTCATCTCAGACTTTTGAGAGATCAAGAAAGTGTACTCAAAACGCGTATAGTCATCATTATTATGAGAAAATAGGAACGTCTATGCCTTTGTTTTACATTCATAGGGCCACAGATGTCTGAGTGAATGAGCTACAATGGTGTTTCTGCCCATGTGGCTTTACCGAATGGTTTTCTAGTTGATTTCCATGTCAAACAATGTTCACATGTGGGTAGATCGACCTTATCAAGTGGGCCTAAAAGACCTGCTTGAGCTAACCTGGCCATTCTATCTTGTCCAATATGCTGAGCATCCTCGTATTTTCAGTTTGTAAGTGCCAATGCCTAGCACGTCCACACTGGAATCGTTCCCCATGTATACTTTTTTGTCAGCCGGATTGCAGCGGTATTCCACGAATCCACTCCAATCTCTAGCTATGTGGTCCGTTGCTCCGGAGTATACAATCCACATATGGAGAGAATGAGCAACAAAAGCAGTACTTGATACTAAGCACATAGATAGATTAGGACTAGGAATTACCTTCTTCGACTTAGAGCTCTCATGAGCGAAGTGTCCCGCCTTGCCACAATTGTAGCATATCATCTTAGTTTTGTCCTTTTTACCAGAACCTCGTTTGCCTCTTTTTCCTTTGACAACACCCCCACTCGCAGCCATTCTAAGCGCGGTAGGATGAGCAGTTCTCTTTCCCTTGTTGGGTTTAAACCCTCTACGAGAGTTTGATTCAACTACATATGCACTGGAGGTCTTGACAACCTTAAGGCGCTCAGCCTCGAGCTCCAAGTGACGACGAATATCATCAAAGTTCTTGATATTCTAGTTATGGGTCATGTTAACCCCGCATATGTTCCCAATTATCGAGAAAAGAGCAAACCATTGCTGAAATCTGTTGTTCGTTTGACAAATGAGTACCAACGGTTTTTAATTCTAGGATTATATTAGCCATAATTCGAAGGTGTTGTTTCATAGTGTGGTTATATTTCTTTTTATAACTATCGAACTCTATGGCTAATTCCCTCAGCCTTGTCAACGAGGTGCCACTAAACTTAGTTTTGAGAGCCTCCCACATATCGTGTGCAGTAGAGTATTGCTCATACTCAAACAGAAAGTCATTGTTTATGCAGCTTAGCAACGTTATGCCAGCAATCCGGTCCTTTTTGCGCCAACTTTCGAAGGCTGCAACCTTGATCGGATCATTTGCATCTTCACCCTTCAGTTTTGTCATCTTGGACAGCTGAGTTTCTTCAACGTCTTGCTCCTCTAAGACCATCCTGACTTTCTGGTGCCACACGTCATAGTTATCTCCGTCTAGTTTGTTTGCTTGGTTAAGATATGCGATAATGTGTTTTGAAGCCATTTTTGCTTTGATTTCAAATATGAGAATTTATTAGAGATATTCAATGTTCACCACAGTATATAAGATATCTTTGCCGCATGAACCAAATTAACATAAAAATAATGAGACATAAATATAGAAGGTAGACTTGGCTAAGCTTAGGAATCACAATCCATATAAATGTCTAATTATTTAAATTTAATTTTTTGACGCACAAGACATGCAATTTAGGGAATAATTTAATTAAATTATTACAACCTAAATGACTCCCATTAGGAACAGGGGTATTTATGTAATTACAGCATAGTAATTTAATGCCAAACACCAACGATTAATATTCTAAAAATATTAACAAAAAAATTAAATAATAGGCAATAGTACTCAATTAATATACCAAGTATGCTATAAAAATATTAAAATGCATCCAACAAATTTTCAACAATATATTAACATCATAAAAGATTACTGTAATTTTCTGAATTATTTTTTAGATAATTTTTCTAATTATCACAATTAATTAAACATTGCATAAATAGTTAGAAATTAACCAAAGATATCCATATCTGTTAATTTCTTCTAATTTTTCTTATTTTATAACAGTAGTTTATCATCATTAAAAGGTTACTGTAATTTTTTGATAATCATGCTAATTATCATAATTAATAAACTATTTCATAATTAGTTAGAAATTAACCAAAACTATCCTAAACAAATATTTTCCTCTGAAAAAATTACAATAGCAACTTAGCATCATAATATAGTCACTGTAATTTTCTTGGAATTTTTATGATAAATTTGCTAATTTTCATAATTAATAAACCATTAATTAATAGATATAAAATTAACCAAAAATATCCAAATCAGTTAATATTTCAAAATTCCAGTAGAAATATTAATTATATGCTAATAATTAATTTCTGTAATTTTTTAGAATTTAATAATTAATATAACTAATTTTTAATTAATTTTTATGATTAAAATAATTAAGAAATTATTTTCTAGAAATAAGAATAAAAAATAATTATATCTGACTAAACGGGTTGGACACGCGGGTCAATGGGTCGGGCAGATCAGGAGCGGGCCGGGCAAGGATCGCGGGTTAGGCGCCAGCACGTGTAGTGCACACGCCAGTTGCATAAAGCAGCTGTGCATGGCGAGGGCGCGTGGTAGCTGGAACGCTCTAGCGCGCATGCAGGCCACGCGCTGGCTTCCTTACTTGATTTTCTGACACGATTTGCACCGTTCTGATCGACTGGGCATGAGGCTTCAGATGGTGTGCTCAACCACCACTTTGGGAGCTACCACGAGGGAAGTGAATTGCATAGAAGTATGTCCGTGAGTGAGACTTGCAGTTTATCTTCAACCTCCAGCAGCTTATATTTACAGAAAAACCTATTTTACGACCCAAACTTTGAGAGGTCATATCTCAGCCTATATTAGTCCGATTTAAGCGTATAATATATCGTTGGAAAGCTTATGATATGTACTACACAAACATACAAAAATAATTCGAATCAGACAATCACACAAAAATTTATGGATGTTCAAAGGAGGTTGTTTGCAAACTAGGGTTTCAAATTAATTTTAAAATACATAACCAATTAAACCTAAATTATACATATCATATACATTGTGTTTGGGCTAGAACATACTGTAATATTGGGCCCTAACATTTAGTGTAACTGAAATTGCCATTAATGATGTTTTCAAGCTTTTTAAACATGTAATCATAACACAATGTGTAAATATAACATATATAGCATACATCAGATCGTTAAACCATGCTCTGACACCAATGTAGGAATTTTATACGCATGCTATTTCATATGTTTACACATAGTAGAAGATTCAAAAGCATACCTCTTGAAGCGTGATTAAACCTTTGATGCGAAAAACCTCCTGCTATTCATAAAACCCAATAACGTCTCCGAACTACGATCGAGAACAGAACACTATCTCACGATTTGTAATAATTTTAGGTTTGATTTGTATTTGGAAGTGCTCTGTATTTTGGCCGATTGAATGGATTGCTTGTGTATCGATTAACTGAGGCATGTGTATTTAGTACGGAAGTGGTTGAATCACTTTTCCACTTTCTCTCCACGTTCAGTCAAGCCACGTTCAAAATAATGAACGACTCTATTGACCTTGTCAATTGAAAAAGCTGTTAATTAACCCAAATGGGTCGGAGCCTCCATGGGCGCCCCATTTCGATACCTAAGATCCAACATTTCTAATTTTTTCCCATCAGAAACAGCCTCCATTTCTCTTTTATTCTTCTCAGTTGGTTCTCCCTCGTGAGATGATTCTTGTTGTTATTGTGGGTTTGTTGATGGATTTTGAGTTTGAGTCACAACAAGTTCAATACCTTGAATTTCAGTCCAATTCCAGTATTCTTCTGATGAAATAATGGTGTTTATTTCCTTAGAATCTTCTTGTGGCATTGCTTTACAACTACAAACAAAATCCACCCTCTCCCCCTCCCCCTCCCCCCGAGTATTTTCCAAGATTAGCATAAATCACACCCAAATTTCTAGATTACATCCAAAATTCACAAGCTTTCTCAATATGGGCCAAACACCAATTGGATTGGCGTTAGAGTTTGAAAATCAAATTCAACACCAGTTCAATTGGCGTTGGAGTGTTGAAAATTATTTGATTAACTTAACCAAATTATTTTTTAAATAAAATATTTTTTTATAAAAAAATTATCCTATTTTTATAAAAAAATGAATTTGTCTTTGAAAAGGGAAAAAATTAATCCAATGCTAAACGCTAGTTGAATTGGCCTTGGTTGGAATTTTTTTTATTATGCAAATTTGAAAAAGAAGGAAAGTTGAAATGTAAGAGGGAGGGAGGGAAAGAGTGAATCGAAAGCCAGTTGATGTCCTTCAAAGCCATTTGAAGTGGTGTTGGGCTCTCAATTTTATTTTTTGTTTGTTATTTTAAAAAAAAATAAAAGCAGTCCTTCAAAGCCATTAGAAGTAGCATTGGGCTATCATTTAAAAATAAATAAAATGAAAGCAGTCTTTCAAAGCCATTTGAAGTAGCGTTGTTTTTTTAAAAAAAATTGGAAAAATTATCAAAGCTATTTGAAGTAGCGTTGGGCTCTATCATAATTTTTTTTTAAATAAAAAATTGTGTAGGCGTTGGCCTCTAAAATATTTTTTTTTAAATTTTCTTGTTTTTAAAAAATGAAAGCAGTCCTTCAAAGCCGTATGAAGGTTTTTTTTTAAAAATGAAAAATTGCTTAAAGCCATGCTCTCTCATAATTTTTTTTAAATAAAAAATGGCTTTGATGTGGCGTTGGGCTTTGATTTTTTTTTTTTTTTGTAAAAATGAAAAATAATAGTCCTTCAAAGCCATTTGAAGTGGCGTTGGGCTCACATATTTTGTTTTTTTAAAACCTTTTTCAAAACTTTTTTGACCACCAAAGGTGAAGTTATATGTGACACCCCCAAATCCAGGTTCTCCAACCTCGGATTCAGTGCTCACGATACATCATCATCATAAGCATTCTATATACTATTGCGGAATAATAAACATACATTGTTCATTATAATAAAGTTTTACAAACATATCCCCGGGTCTATTATCTTAACTTAAACATACCTTAGTTAAGTTACATATAGTAACACAAAAGGTTTACTGTGACGGCCCCAGAATTGGTCCAATACTCAACCCATTCTGAGTCGCCAAATACATAGTACAGAATCCGAATACAATCTTTTATATCAAACGGTTGTGCAAAATACGACCACACGACTTTGAGTGTCAATACAAACATGTAGAAAATATAAACACTCAAACTAAGTCCTCATTATATTTATTATCACACTATTTTACAAAAAGATAGTGAGGACTTCTACAGCTCTAACTCGGACCATCACTACATTCCCCGACTAGTACCCGCGATATTCTCATTTTCTGAAGAGAACAATGAAAGAAAATGGTGAGCTCAACTAGCCCAGTAAAGAATATTATGACTAAGATAATGAAGAATAAATTATCGTTAGTCTTCAATAAATCAGATAAAATATTATGGACTACAAGTTTTAGATCAACAACTGCAGCGAAAATAACAATTCATTAGAAGAGTTAAGTAGAGAATGATGTCTACTATCTTCTATGATTTAAAAGTCCATCATCAATATTCTATCCCTGTAACATCAATCAATATATATCTCGAATCAAATATTCATCTTTGCACTACGGGCCAAAGATATTCATTTGTATCACCAGTGGTCATGTTCATCTCAACACTTGTCCATCTTTGCACTACGTGCCAAAGATATTCATCAGGTAATCATCTTTGCACTACAGGCCAAAGATATTCATCAAATAATCATTCATCTTTGCACTACAGGCTAAAGATATTCATTTGTATCATCATTTAAGACTGAGGATGATGAAAAATAATATAAAAACGAATCCAGTGAGATAAAGGACAAAGATTAGGGATTCGTAATTTAGTTTATCCAAGTTCAATAATACTTCGTAATAATCAATTATGGAGCAAAATTCAAGAATGAAGTTCAAAACTTGGATCCAATCAAAGATAATTTGGATAAAAAAAATAATATTTTTTTTACCGTGAATAGTAACTCGTGAATAGTAACTTATCATGAAAAGATGAAAATTTCATAAAAAGTTCAGACCAATATTCCAGTGAAATAATATTTCGTACGAGTATGAATGAATATACGAAACTGTAATTGGATTTTCACCCGTCATGCGGTAATCCGCGTAGACAGATCATTTCCACAATTTAATAGAAATGAATACGAATGGTGATTCACCACGTAAGCGGTAGTCCGCGTAGACAGGTTATTCCCACAGATTAATAAGGAATAGAATGAATACAAAAGGTTTTCACCAGACATAGGGTAGTCCGCGTAGACAGGTTATTCCCACAGATCAATAAAGAATAAATACGAAGGGTTATTCACCATGCATGTGATAGTCCACGTAGACAGATTACTCTCACAGATCAATAAAGAATAGAGTAACAACCCTTACAAGTATTGAAAGAAAATAGCATTCTTTATGAATACAAAAGAAATAATACCCCTGACCTCTGTAGAAGATTGGATACTGCAGTAGTGTAGTAGCAGAATACTCTTCTTCTTTCTCTCTTATTCTCTCCTTCTAATTCTTGATTATAACTTTGGTTTGTAAAATGGTATGAAATAATAAATGGATGGAGGAGTATATATAGGCTAGAAAAAAGTTGGTTAATTACACTTTAGTACCTTCATCTTTGTCCTCAATTTTTAATTTAGTCCCTCAAGTTATCAATCTAGCACCACCTCCGCTACAACCACCCATCAACCATTTATTATCCACCAATCAACCACTAACCACCCATTAATTGCTCATATATTCGATTAATTCCCCGTTTGGTCAACTTAACAACCGAAAATCTACTATTATCGAAATAAATGTCTATTTCCACTAACATTAATATTCCCAACACAATGAAAATATTTTTATCAATCATTCATCATTATAATTCACAATATTGACAACCAGATCGTTCTCAGGAAAGAGAGGGCTTTTCGATAAGGATTTATCCTTACTGGCGCGCAATTAAATAACCTAACTCCTTTCCTTGACAGAACTTTCTAGACATTGTCAATAATGCTAATAATAATAATATGAGTAACTGTGTTGTGTCAATTATTGATTTAATATTTTAAAGTATTTTGCAGAAGATACTGTGACAATAATTGAATTAATAATATGAGATACTATACAGCAACTACTGTAGCAATTACTGAATACTGAGTGACTTCTTATGTAAGAACCAATAATTCGAAATACTGTGCAATACCGTGTACTACTATGCAACAACGCGTATTACTGTATTTTTATCACCGGATATTTTAACAGTTTAACGGTAAAAGTTTTGCCGTAAAAATATTATTTCTGTCGCTTTCTATATCCGACAATTATTCCATTGTGGGGCCCACCAATGACTGCGCCGTCGTACGAATATTCTCCTACAAAAGAATATTCTCCGACACAAAGACTATTTTATGACCACTTGTTTACTTTGTAAAATTTGCACATACCACCCATAACTTACCACATTTATCAAATCAACACCTTACTATTTCAAAATAATGTATAAAGAAAATTAAATCTTTATTCATAAAAGTTGGGGTCTTACAACTTCCCCTCCTTATGAAATTTTATCCTCAAAATTGACGTACGTACCTGGTATGTCAAAAAGGTGAGGATACCTCAGTTCCATTTTTGATTCTAACTCCAGGTCATTTCCTCGATATTATGGTTCCTCCACAAAATTTTAACTTGAGGTATAATCTTTGAGCGAATAATATGTTCCCTCTTATCCAAGATCTTGACAAGTACCTCCTCGTACGTTAAATCTTCGGCTATCTTGTCTGGTTCTAACTCAATAATGTGGTTTGGGTCTTTCACATATTTACGAAGCATGGATATATGAAAAATATTATGAACACGAGACATGCTTGAAGGTAAGGCGAGTATATAGGACACATTTTCTACTCGGTCAAGGATTTCAAATGGACCAATAAATCAGTGGAATGAGTTTTTCTCTCTTCTCGAATCTCGTAACTCCTTTCCATGGAGCAACACGTAACAATACATAATCTCCGACATTAAATTCTACGTCTCTTCGATGAAGATCCGCATAACCCTTTTGTCGATCTTGTGCCGTTTGTATACGTTGTCGGATTATTTGAATCTTTTTCGTAGTCATACGTACTAACTCCGGTCCCAATAATGTTGCTTCTCCAACCTCGTCCCAGCATACTGAAGAACGACTCTTTCGTCCATACAATGCCTCGAATGGAGCCATGCCTATACTTGCCTGATAACTGTTGTTGTAAGAGAATTCCACCAATGGTAAGTACTTGTCCCAACTTCCTTTGAAGTCTAGAACACAGAGTCTCAATAGATCTTCAAGAGTTTGAATAGTCCTTTTCGATTGTCTGTTTGTTTGTGGATGATATGTCGAACTGAATCGTAAATCCGTGCCCATAGCTTTCTACAAACTAACCCAAAATCATGAAGTAAATCTTGGGTCACGATCCGAAACTATGGATACTGGCATGCCATGCAATCTCACAATCTCATTTATGTACATACGAGCAAGACGTTCCAGTGAATAAGTCTCTCGTATAGGCAAGAAATAAGTAGCGTTGGTTAATCTATCGACAATAACCCAAATCGCATTTTTGCCTTGAGAAACCTTAGGAAGACCCGTAACGAAATCCATGGTAATGTGTTCCCCCTTCCACTTTGGAATCTCAAGTGGTTGCAATGGACCCTTTGGCACTTGATGCTCCGCCTTAACACGTTGACACATTAAACACCTCGAGATAAACTCCGCGATCTCTCTCTTCATATTGCTCCACCAAAATATATGTCGAAGATCACAATACATTTTGGTACTCCCAGGATGGATTGCAAACGGTGTGTTGTGTGCCTTTATCATGATTCTATACTTCAAATCAGAATCGTTAGGAACACAAAGTCTGGAGTTGACTCGAAGTATTCCTTCTTTATCGATTCTTGCTTCTGGAATAGCACCTTTTTGCACTTTCTTCTTCATCTTCATCAACTCCGGGTCTGTAGCTTGACCAACTTTAACTTTATTACTTAAAACTGGTTCTATGCGTATATGCCATCTTCACATGGGTTCCTCGAGTCTTTAACTCTATCTCCATCATTTGTAAGTCATACAAGATGGCTTCGTGTTGACAATATCGTACTTGTACCTGCATACGATCTTCTACTCAATGCGTCAGCTACCACGTTCGCTTTTCCAAGATGGTATTGGATGGTATGGTCGTAATGTTTCAATTGCTTAAGCCAACGTTGTTGTCGCTTTTTGAGTTCGTTCTGTGCGAAGAAATATTTGAGGGTTTTGGAGTATATTAGGATGTCATCAATAATGACAACCACGAAATGATCCAAATATTTCTTAAATATTCGGTTCATTATATCCATGAACGCAACATGGACATTAGTCAATCCAAAAGATATAACTAGAAATTCGTAATGTTCCTATCGAGTTCTAACGGCAGTCTTAGGAATATCCTCAGTTTTAGTCTTTAACTGATGATATCCAGAACGAAGATCGATCTTTGAAAAAAATTGCGCACCTTGCAACTGGTTGAGCAGGTCATTAATGCGAGGTAACAGATACCTATTCTTGATGGTGACATGGTTCAACTTCCCATAGTCAATACAAAGTCTCATACTCCCGTCTTTCTTCTTTACGAATAAAACAGGAGCACCCCAAGGAGATGTACTAGGACGTATAAAATCGATGTCTAACAACTCCTGTAGTTGGACCTTTAGCTCCTGAAGTTCAATAGGAGCCATTCAATATGGGGTTTTAGAAATGGATTTTATACCGGGTTCAAGGTCAATAAAGAATTCAACTTCACGTTCTGGGGGTAGACCAGGAAATTCTTCAAAAAATACATCAGAAAACTCATTAACAACAAAAATATCATTCAAATCTAATGTATTCTGATTTAAATCAGTGACATGGGCTAAGAAAGCTTGGCATCATTTTTCAATAAATGAATAGCTTTATGACTTGAAATGACATTGATTGATTTTAGTGGTTTGGTTGTTTGAATTCGCACAACAGGTTGGTTAGGAATATGAAAACTAACAACCTTACGAAAACAATCAATTTTGGCATGATAAGTGGTTAACTAGTCAATTCCTAAAATCATGTCAAATGCAAGTATTTTCAAAGATATAAGATCAACAGGTAGGGTGAGGGTACCAATTTGAATCAAGCAAGATTTGTAAACTGTGGATGTAACAAAGGTTTCTCCCATCGGAGTTTTAACAGATAAGTCAAAGTCTAATTTCTCAGGTGTCAAGTTCAAACGTTGAGCACAAGCAGGTGAAATAAAAGAACGGGTAGCACCGGTATCTAAAAAGGTGTAAACTTCGCAAGAGTTTATTATCAGCTTACCCTGTAATAACCTCATTCGGGTTCCTTGCTTGTTGGACAGTCACGACAAAAGCTCTTCTAGGAACCACCAACTTTGACTTGTCCGGAACAGCCTTAGGAATCACCACCCCCGCTGGACTTGGTTTTGCTACAGGACACACTTGAGCTATATGTCCTTCTTTTCCACAGTTATAACACACCTTAGATTGTTGTGTGCAGTTGGGACTGATGTGTCCCTCTTGCCCGCATTTATAGCATACGACCGGCGTTCGTTCTCCTCCCCTAGAAACAGTTGATGTTGGTGTTGCTGTCGACGTTTTCACGTTCTCATTGTTGTACCTTCTCTTCTTGAAATCTCCCCCCGACTCACTTCTTCTATTATCATGGCCACGATTACCACCGGAGTGGTTACCGCTTCTGTCATGATACTTTTTTCTTGTTGGTTATCATTGTTCTGATGACTGCTGCCATCGGTACGACCTTGGTTGTTGTCCCTTGGTTGAACATAATCATTATCCTGTTCTAATAATTGGGCCCTCTTTACCACATCTGAATATAAAGAAAGTTTGTGAGAAATGAGGTACTGACGAATTTTGGGTTTCAAACCTCTCATAAACATCCGCGTCATACTGTTCCTCATTATCAACCAAATGAGATGCGAACCGGGATAACTTCGCGAACTTAGCCTCATACTGACACAGTCATGTTGTTCTGTTCTAGTTTGATAAACTCTACCTCCTTCATATGACGAATACTTTCTGGAAAGTACTTGTCATTGAACAGTTTCTGGAATTCCTCCCAAGACATCTTGAATGCGGCAAGCTGGGTACGCTTCACAGATTCCCACCAGTAATCTGCATCTCCACGGAACATAAACGTGGCGAATGGAACCTTCTGTTCCTCCGTGCATCCCAAGACATCAAATATATTGGTAATTTGCTTAACCCACGTCTCTCCCTTGATTGGATCTGGCTTTCCCTGAAACTCTGGTGGTCCCAACTCTTTGAACTGCTTGGCAGTGACAAGCCGCAAGTTGTTATTATTTTCACCTGTATTATGAACACGAGTCTCCCTCGTCTGGTTTTGCATGAACTGCAAAAAGCTTTTAAATATCCCATCGTTTATCGTCTGATCGGTGGTGTTGTTCACAGGAGAATTATTGCCTTCCTGTTGCACATTATCCTGGTTAGTGATTAGAGGTGTCTCAGTGGTCTCATAAGCTCCATTGTTTAGATTTTCAGCTGCCATTCTCAAATACTGCCATAAAACAAGGGTTAATTTAAATAAATTGACATATCACATATTAACCCTATGTTTCGACCGACCAATTAACTAACAAATACGCTTAGGTAGGACACACTAGCGAAGGATTTACTCGTCTCTCCCCTCCTAGTTCTATTCCCAGATCTCCGCCAGAGATCATATTCCTAAACTCTGATATCAACTGTGACGACCCCAGAATTGGTCCAATACTCAACCCATTCTGAGTCCCCAAATACATGGTACAGAATCCAAATACAATCTTTTATATCAAACGGTCATGCAAAATACGACCACACAACTTTGAGTGTCAATACAGACATGTAGAAAATATAAACACTCAAACTAAGTCCTCATTACATTTATTATCACACTATTTTACAAAAAAATAGTGAGGACTTCTACAGCTCTAACTCGGACCATCACTACATTCTCCGACTAGTACCCGCGATATTCTCATTTCCTGAAGAGAATAATGGAAGAAAAGAGTGAGCTCAACTAGCCCAATAAAGAATATTATGACTAAGATAATGAAGAATAAATTATCGTTAGTCTTCAATAAATCAGATAAAATATTATGGACAACAAGTTTTAGATCAACAACTGCAGCAGAAATAACAATTTATTAGAAGAATTAAGTAGAGAATGATGTCTACTATCTTCTATGATTTAAAAGTCCATCATCAATATTTTATCCCTGTAACATCAATCAATATATATCTCGAATCAAATATTCATCTTTTCACTACGGGCCAAAGATATTTATTTGTATCACCAGTGGTCATGTTCATCTCAACACCTGTCCATCTTTGCACTACGGGCCAAAGATATTCATCAGGTAATTATCTTTGCACTACAGGCCAAAGATATTCATCAAATAATCATTCATCTTTACACTACAGGCTAAAGATATTCATTTGTATCATCATTTAAGACTGAGGATGATGAAAAATAATATAAAAACGAATCTAGTGAGATAAAGGACAAAGATTAGGGATTGGTAATTTAGTTTATCCAAGTTCAATAATACTTCGTAATAATCAATTATGGAGCAAAATTCAAGAATGAAGTTCAAAACTTGGATCCAATCAAAGATAATTTGGATAAAAAAATAATATTTTTTTTACCGTGAATAGTAACTCGTGAATATTAACTTGTCATGAAAAGATGAAAATTTCATAAAAAGTTCAGACCAATATTCCAGTGAAATAATATTTCGTACGAGTATGAATGAATATACGAAACTGTAATTGGATTTTCACCTGTCATGCGGTAATCCGCGTAGACAGATCATTTTCACAATTTAATAGAAATGAATACGAATGGTGATTCACCACGCAAGCGGTAGTCCACGTAGACAGGTTATTCCCACAGATTAATAAGGAATAGAATGAATACAAAAGGTTTTCACTAGACATGGGGTAGTCCGCGTAGACAGGTTATTCCCACAGATCAATAAAGAATAAATACGAAGGGTTATTCACCATGCATGCGGTAGTTCGCGTAGACAGATTACTCCCACAGATCAATAAAGAATAGAGTAACAACCCTTACAAGTATTGAAAGAAAATAGCATTCTTTATGAATACAAAAGAAATAATACCCCTGACCTCTGTAGAAGATTGGATACTGCAGTAGTGTAGTAGCAGAATACTCTTTTTCTTTCTCTCTTATTCTCTCCTTCTAATTCTTGATTATAACTTTGGTTTGTAAAATGGTATGAAATAATAAATGGATGGAGGAGTATATATAGGCTAGAAAAAAGTTGGTTAATTACACTTTAGTACCTTCATCTTTGTCTCAATTTTTAATTTAGTCCCTCAAGTTATCAATCTAGCACCACCTCCGCTACAACCACCCATCAACCATTTATTATCCACCAATCAACCACTAACCACCCATTAATTGCTCATTTATTCGATTAATTCCCCGTTTGGCCAACTTAACAACCGAAAATCTACTATTATCGAAATAAATGTCTATTCCCACTAACATTAATATTCCCAACACAATGAAAATATTTTTATCAATCATTCATCATTATAATTCACAATATTGACAACCAGATCGTTCTCAGGAAAGAGAGGGCTTTTCGATAAGGATTTATCCTTACTGGCGCGCAATTAAATAACCTAACTCCTTTCCTTGACAGAACTTTCTAGACATTGTCAATAATGCTAATAATAATAATATGAGTAACTGTGTTGTGTCAATTATTGATTTAATATTTTAAAGTATTTTGCAGAAGATACTGTGACAATAATTGAATTAATAATATGAGATACTATACAGCAACTACTGTAGCAATTACTGAATACTAAGTGACTTCTTATGTAAGAACCAATAATTCAAAATACTGTGCAATACCGTGTACTACTATGCAACAACGCGTATTACTGTATTTTTATCACCGGATATTTTAACAGTTTAACGGTAAAAGTTTTGCCGTAAAAATATTATTTCTGTCGCTTTCTATATCCGACAATTATTCCATTGTGGGGCCCACCAATGACTGCGCCGTCGTACGAATATTCTCCTACAAAAGAATATTCTCCGACACAAAGACTATTTTATGACCACTTGTTTACTTTGTAAAATTTGCACATACCACCCATAACTTACCACATTTATCAAATCAACACCTTACTATTTCAAAATAATGTATAAAGAAAATTAAATCTTTATTCATAAAAGTTGGGGTCTTACAACTTCCCCTCCTTATGAAATTTTATCCTTAAAATTGACGTACGTACCTGGTATGTCAAAAAGGTGAGGATACCTCAGTTTCATTTTTGATTCTAACTCCAGGTCATTTCCTCGATATTATGGTTCCTCCATAAAATTTTAACTTGAGGTATAATCTTTGAGCGAATAATATGTTCCCTCTTATCCAAGATCTTGACAAGTACCTCCTCGTACGTTAAATCTTCGGCTATCTTGTCTGGTTCTAACTCAATAATGTGGTTTGGGTCTTTCACATATTTACGAAGCATGGATATGTGAAAAACGTTATGAACACGAGACATGCTTGAAGGTAAGGTGAGTATATAGGCCACATTTTCTACTCGGTCCAGGATTTCAAATGGACCAATAAATCATGGAATGAGTTTTTCTCTCTTCTCGAATCTCGTAACTCCTTTCCATGGAGCAACACGTAACAATACATGATCTCCGACATTAAATTCTACGTCTCTTCTATGAAGATCCGCATAACCCTTTTGTCGATCTTGTGCCGTTTGTATACGTTGTCGGATTATTTGAATCTTTTTCGTAGTCATACGTACTAACTCCGGTCCCAATAATATTGCTTCTCCAACCTCGTCCCAGCATACTGAAGAACGACTCTTTCGTCCATACAACGCCTCGAATGGAGCCATGCCTATACTTGCCTGATAACTGTTGTTGTAAGAGAATTCCACCAATGGTAAGTACTTGTCCCAACTTCCTTTGAAGTCTAGAACACAGAGTCTCAATAGATCTTCAAGAGTTTGAATAGTCCTTTTCGATTGTCTGTTTGTTTGTAGATGATATGCCGAACTGAATCGTAAATCCGTGCCCATAGCTTTCTACAAACTAACCCAAAATCATGAAGTAAATCTTGGGTCACGATCCGAAACTATGGATACTGGCATGCCATGCAATCTCACAATCTCATTTATGTACATACGAGCAAGACGTTCCAGTGAATAAGTCTCTCGTATAGGCAAGAAATGAGCAGCGTTGGTTAATCTATCGACAATAACCCAAATCGCATTTTTGCCTTGAGAAACCTTAGGAGGACCCATAACGAAATCCATGGTAATGTGTTCCCCCTTCCACTTTGGAATCTCAAGTGGTTGCAATGGACCCTTTGGCACTTGATGCTCCGCCTTAACACGTTGACACATTAAACACCTCGAGATAAACTCCGCGATCTCTCTCTTCATATTGCTCCACCAAAATGTATGTCGAAGATCACAATACATTTTGGTACTCCCAGGATGGATTGCAAACGGTGTGTTGTGTGCCTTTATCATGATTCTATACTTCAAATCAGAATCGTTAGGAACACAAAGTCTGGAGTTGACTCGAAGTATTCCTTCTTTATCGATTCTTGCTTCTGGAATAGCACCTTTTTGCACTTTCTTCTTCATCTTCATCAACTCCGGGTCTGTAGCTTGACCAACTTTAACTTTATTACTTAAAACTGGTTCTATGCGTATATGCCATCTTCACATGGGTTCCTCGAGTCTTTAACTCTATCTCCATCATTTGTAAGTCATACAAGATGGCTTCGTGTTGACAATATCGTACTTGTACCTGCATACGATCTTCTACTCAATGCGTCAGCTACCACGTTCGCTTTTCCAAGATGGTATTGGATGGTATGGTCGTAATGTTTCAATTGCTTAAGCCAACGTCGTTGTCGCTTTTTGAGTTCGTTCTGTGCGAAGAAATATTTGAGGGTTTTGGAGTATATTAGGATGTCATCAATAATGACAACCACGAAATGATCCAAATATTTCTTAAATATTCGGTTCATTATGTCCATGAGCGCAACATGGACATTAGTCAATCCAAAAGATATAACTAGAAATTCGTAATGTTCCTCTCGAGTTCTAACGGCAGTCTTAGGAATATCCTCAGTTTTAGTCTTTAACTGATGATATCCAGAACGAAGATCGATTTTTGAAAAAAATTGCGCACCTTGCAACTGGTTGAGCAGGTCATTAATGCGAGGTAATAGATACCTATTCTTGATGGTGACATGGTTCAACTTCCCATAGTCAATACGAAGTCTCATACTCCCGTCTTTCTTCTTTACGAATAAAACAGGAGCACCCCAAGGAGATGTACTAGGACGTATAAAATCGATGTCTAACAACTCCTGTAGTTGGACCTTTAGCTCCTGAAGTTCAATAGGAGCCATTCAATATGGGGTTTTAGAAATGGATTTTGTACCGGGTTCAAGGTAAATAAAGAATTCAACTTCACGTTCTGGGGGTAGACCAGGAAATTCTTCAGAAAATACATCAGAAAACTCATTAACAACAAAAATATCATTCAAATCTAATGTATTCTGATTTAAATCAGTGACATGGGCTAAGAAAGCTTGGCATCATTTTTCAATAAACGAATAGCTTTATGACTTGAAATGACATTGATTAATTTTAGTGGTTTGGTTGTTTGAATTCGCACAACAGGTTGGTTAGGAATATGAAAACTAACAACCTTACGAAAACAATCAATTTTGGCATGATAAGTGGTTAACTAGTCAATTCCTAAAATCACGTCAAATGCAAGTATTTTCAAAGATATAAGATCAACAGGTAGGGTGAGGGTACCAATTTGAATCAAGCAAGATTTGTAAACTGTGGATGTAACAAAGGTTTCTCCCATCGGAGTTTTAACAGATAAGTCAAAGTCTAATTTCTCAGGTGTCAAGTTCAAACGTTGAGCACAAGCAGGTGAAATAAAAGAACGGGTAGCACCGGTATCTAATAAGGTGTAAACTTCGCAAGAGTTTATTATCAGCTTACCTGTAATAACCTCATTCGGGTTCCTTGCTTGTTGGACAGTCACGACAAAAGCTCTTCTAGGAACCACCAACTTTGACTTGTCCGGAACAGCCTTAGGAATCACCACCCCCGCTGGACTTGGTTTTGCTACAGGACACACTTGAGCTATATGTACTTCTTTTCCACAGTTATAACACACCTTAGATTGTTGTGTGTAGTTGGGACTGATGTGTCCCTCTTGCCCGCATTTATAGCATACGACCGGCGGTCGTTCTCCTCCCCTAGAAACAGTTGATGTTGGTGTTGCTGTCGACGTTTTCACTTTCTCATTGTTTTACCTTCTCTTCTTGAAATCTCCCCCCGACTCACTTCTTCTATTATCATGGCCACGATTACCACCGGAGTGGTTACCGCTTCTGTCATGATACTTTTTTCTTGTTGGTTATCATTGTTCTGATGACTGCTGCCATCGGTACGACCTTGGTTGTTGTCCCTTGGTTGAACATAATCATTATCCCGTTCTAATAATTGGGCCCTCTTCACCACATCTGAATATAAAGAAAGTTTGTGAGAAATGGGGTAGACCAAGAAATTCTTCGGAAAATACATCAGGAAACTCATTAACAACAAAAATATCATTCAAATCTGATGTATTCTGATTTAAATCCGTGACATGGGCTAAGAAAGCTTGACATCCGTTTTTCAATAAACGAATAGCTTTATGACTTGAAATGACATTGATTGATTTTAGTGATTTGGTTGTTTGAATTCGCACAACAGGTTGGTTAGGAATATAAAAACTAACAACCTTATAAAAATAATCAATTTTGGCATGATAAGTGGTTAACTAGTCAATTCCTAAAATCACGTCAAATGCAAGTATTTTCAAAGATATAAGTTCAACAGGTAGGGTGAGGGTACCAATTTGAATCAAAAGAGATTTGTAAAATGTGGATGTAACAAAAGGTTTACAAACCATCAAACATAGTATCTCATGATACATATACGTTTATATTAACTATTCCTGTACCTTTCCTTTGCCCTTGTCCTTCTTGGACGATTCTGGCTTAGCTGAAATAAATGTCATGATATATCAAGGGTAAGCAACTAATTTGCTTAGCAAATTTAAATATAAAAGAGATATATCATGATTAGAAAAGAATTTAACTTTCAAAGTTCAATCAGATAAATGGATAGTGAAAGAACATGAATTAATTTCAATAACTGAATATTCGAATAATTGAATATCAGATGCTGAGTGGTTTAGAATAACCATGAACATATACTAAGGTTGTCAGTAATTAAACTGGTCCTTTTAATAAAGTTTGATAATAAAGGGGATCAGCCTTTCATACCCGGTGAAATATGCATAATCCCTCAATATACTAGTAACAATTATTTTCCAATAATGCTTTAGTAAAATTATTCTTTTTCTCGGTCAAGAGTCCTTACCATTTCAATTGGTTAGGCACCGCTTTAAAAATATATTTGACTTAACAAATTTAAACATGCTTGATCTAGCTGATACAACTAGCATAGATCCATATCATAAACAGTTCATGAATGAAAGAACTTTAACTAATTCACAGTTCAATAATAATAGAACGGGAATTCAATTGCACAAAGGGCGATTTATCAACAATCAGTAAGGATGTGAATAATAATCAATAACTATTCACTAACATGCTTTGGAATATAACTCAAGTTTAAGTTAGAGAACTTGCCTCAATCGCAGTCTACAGCTATGCAATTTGCTTTAACTTCTTTAGAGAAAAGACCTATAATTGATCTTTTAATTAGTCATAGCATAACTCACTTATAATGTTATTATATTTTATTAACTTGTCTAACATTCAATCACATAGTTAAGTATTAGACATTACATTAATGTCTTAGCGTTACTATTATACTTGGATAATCTTTTAATCATGTCATAACTTATACTTATAAGTTTTCCTTTTATATGTTATCTTAATAACTAGATAACATTTCAGTAAACTGAAAATATTATTTCAGTAAACCAGATTACATTTCAGCATCCTGAAATCATTATTTTAGCAGACCAAAATCAATTTTAGTAAACTGAAATCATTTCAGTACCCTTAATTCTCATTTCAGTCTACTACATGCATAATATAGTTCCTTGAATATCAAATTCAACAACTATATTTAAAAATAACTTAATTCTTTATTTTAATATCTCGTTTAATATTATTAATAAGTAATAATATTTCCAACTAATATTATTAACCTTTTAATAACATTCAAGTCAAATACTACTAATAATATTTTAATCTAATATCATTAGTCATGTAAAAATATTTTAAATCATTTAATCAGTTAATAAATAATTTATTTTAATTATTTTTCCTATCATTAATTAATTCTCTTAAACATTCTAAAACACCATACGCATAATGACTCTTCACAACTGACCCAAACCTTCATCACAAATCTGCATAAATCATGCTTAAGGGTCTCAAGTCATAAAACTGTATTTTTCATAATTTCGACATCATATATTTAATTAAATTCATTTATCCATATAACATCATTTCCATGAAAAATATCAAAACAACTCCAAAATCATTTCTTTTTTGGAAAACAACTATATATAATTCCCTCATGAAAATATATTTTTCTGAAAATTTTTAAAGTTTATCTACTATATTTAAATAGTTCATAATAGCCAAATATTTTAATTTACTTAAAGATAAGAAGTATAGGTATATAATATATATCTATACATTATATCCTATCTTGCTTTCCCTCTCTCACTGGCTCTCATTATGAAAAAGATTACTCGTAAGTAATAACAAATGTGTTGTTCCATTAATAAAGTAACACCTAATAAAGGTAATTACCTAATAAAGTAAAACTAATTATTACATACTTCCCCCATTCTTCTCCTCCCTCATTTTCGGCCACTTGGCCTCCTTATTTCCCCTCTTTTGTTTGATTATATGCTTGAATTAATGATTATAATACCCTCCATAATTGGGCTAAACTTGGGCTTTAAGTTAATTTCTTTTTGGACTTGCAATTTTATTGTTATTTTGCTTACTTACAAAAATAAATTTGGGCTTCCCCCATTAATTAAATTGGGCCATTATTATATTTATCTTATACATGATATATTGAGCTAATTCAATAATCTAATTGCCCTTAAATCAATTTATCTACAAGTCTAATGCTTAATTAAATAATTGGGCTTGTTTAAATTACTTATTCTTCTTAATTTATTATCTCTTGAGCTAATGCTTATTATTATTGATATTTCCATAATATTATCCATCAATAATATTAATTCACTTACATAACCCAATTAGACTTGTCGTATTCAAGTTTATTGAGTATGTAATTAGGTTTTAACACCTTAAATCCATTTTTTGGATTATTAAAATACTTAAGTTAGTTCACTAACTTATTTAACTTATTAGTGAGACTTCCTTTAAATACTTATAGCATATTATTCACATAATCACTTAATCATCCATAATACATTACCAATTATTTAATATATTTATTTACAATGTAACACAGAAATTCTTGGTTATTACATTCTCCCCTCCTTATAAAAATTCCGTCCCCGGAATTCCATTAAGGTTACTCAAAAAGATTCGAATAGTTCTTCCTTATCTTTACCTCAAGTTCCAACGTAGCTTCCTCAGCATTGTGGTTTCTCTATAGAACTTGGACAGAATGTATAACCTTATTTCTCAGTTTCTGCTCTTTCCTATCCAAAATTTCTACAGGAACCTCCTCGTATGGTAAATCCTTCTCGACTTGAATCGGCTCGTAGGATATCACATGCTTGTAATTCGGCTTGTACGGACGCAACACTGACACATGAAACACATTGTGAATATGTTCCAGTTCAGGAGGTAGAACTACCTCGTACGCCACTTCCCCTATCTTCTTCAGTATCTCAAACGGTCCAATAAATCTCGGACTCAGTTTACCTTTCTTCCCAAATCTTACCTTCCAGGGAGATACTTTTAGAAATGTATAGCTTCCCACTTCAAAGTCTCTTTTCTTGCGATGAATATCTGTGTACTTCTTTTGTCGATTCTGAGCTGCTACCAATCGAGCTCTTATCACTTTGATGATCTCCACGGTCTGCTGCACCAATTCTGGCCCCAATAGTCTTCGTTCACCTGCCTCGTCCCAACATAAGGGCGTTCTGCACTTTCTTCCATACAGGGCTTCATACGACGACATTCCAATGCTTGCATGATAACTATTGTTATACGCAAACTCCACTAATGGAAGATGATCTTCCCAGTTTCCTTTGAAGTCCATCACACAGGCTCTGAGCATGTCTTCTAGTGTTTGAATCGTTGTCTCGCTTTGCCCTTCTGTCTGTGGATGATACGCAGTACTTAACCTTAGCTGTGTCCCCATTCTTTCTTGAAGACTCCTCTAAAAGTTAGACGTGAAGCGCGGATCTCTATCAGACACAATTGATATCGGCACTCCATGTCTTGAAATTATTTCCTTGATATACAATTTGGCTAACTGGTCCAAAGTATACCTAATCTTGATCGGCAAAAAGTGTGCTGACTTTGTAAGACGATCGACAATCACCCATATGACGTCATAACCCTTCTGTGTCGCTGGAAATCCTACCACAAAATTCATCATGACGTGCTCCCATTTCCATTCCGAAATTTCCAACGGCTGTAATAGTCCACTTGGACGTTGATGCTCTGCCTTGACTCTTTGACAAGTTAAACATCTACTGACGCATTCAGCAACCTCTCTCTTCATGTTTGGCCACCAATAATGTTGACGCAAATCTTGATACATCTTCGTGCTTCCTGAGTGTATTGAGTATCTCGTATTGTGCACTTCTTGCAATATCTCCTCTTTTAACTCTGGTACTGCAGGTACCCAAATTCTTCCTTCAAATCTCAGCAATCTAGTGCTGTCAATCTTATACTGCAACTCTTCGCCTTCAGCCAACCTTTTCTTTATGTTACCGCATTTTTCATCATTCTCTTGTGATTTTTTCACCTTGTCTAATAAAGTCGAACTTGCTTCCTATCCGAATCCTTCGAATTTTTCACCTCCAACTCCATTTTCTCCATTTCTCTTACTAATTTTTCTTGGTCTGTCAATACGAACAACTTTTCTCAGCTCTTCATGCTTAAAGCATCTGCCATTACATTGGCCTTCCCTGGATGATATAGAATATCACAATCATAGTCCTTAATTAATTCTAACCATCTCCTCTGCCTCATGTTTAACTCCTTTTGTGTAAAGATATACTTCAGTCTTTTGTGGTCTGTGTATATCTCACACCTTTTTCCGTAGAGATAATGTCTCCAAATCTTAAGAGCAAACACTACCGCAGCCAATTCCAGGTCATGGGTAGGGTATCCCTTCTCATAGTCCTTTAATTGTTGTGACGCGAACGCAATGACTTTACCATTCTGCATTAGCACGCACCCTAGTCCCTTGTGTGACGCATCACTATACACTATAAAACCCCCCGTACTATCTGGTAATGACAACACAGGTGCTTCACTTAATCTTTTCTTCAATTCTTAAAAACTTTGTTCACACTTCTCTGTCCACACATACTTAACAGTCTTCCTCGTCAGATTAGTTAATGGTGTCGCTATCTTCGAGAAATCCTAAATAAACCTCAGGTAATATCCTGCCAATCCCAAGAAACTTCTGATCTCTGTCGATGACTTCGGTTGTCTCCAATTTTTCACCGCTTCTACTTTCGCTGGATCAACAAAAATTCCCTCATTGTCGATGACATGTCCCAAAAATTGAACTCTCTTCAACCAGAACTCACACTTTAAAAATTTCGCATATAACTTCTCTTCTCTTAATGTTTCCAATACAATTCGTAAATGTTCGACATGCTCCTCCTCAGTCTTTGAATACACCAGAATGTCGTCAATGAACACCACCACAAACTTATCCAAGTACAGTTGAAATACTCTGTTCATCAAGTCCATAAATGCAGCTGGTGCGTTCGTCAGTCCAAACGACATCACTAGGAACTCATAATGGCCGTAACGAGTTCTAAATGCTATCTTTGGTACAACCTCCATCCTCACTTTCAACTGATGGTAACCAGTCCTTAAGTCAATCTTCGAAAAACATCTCGCTCCTTTAGGTTGATCAAACAGATCGTCTATTCTTGGTAATGATATTATTTCTTGATTGTCACCTTATTCAAATCTCTATAATCTATACACAACCTCATCGATCCATCTTTCTTCTTTACAAACAACACTGGTGCTCCCCACGGAGATACACTAGGTTGGATGTACTTCTTGTCCAATAACTCTTGTAGCTGGATCATCAACTCTTTCATTTCTATCGGAGCCATTCGATACGGTGCTTTTGATATCGGGGCTGTCCCCGGTACTAAATCAATCACAAACTCTATATCTTTGTCTGGCGGAAGTCCCGGAAGTTCTTCTGGAAAGACATCCCCAAACTCATTAACTATAGGTATCTGCCCCATGCTCGAATTCACAACCCGTGTATCCACTACATGAGCCAGATAACTTTCACATCCTTTTCGTAACATCCTCCTGGCCTGCATCATAGTCAGACAACTCGTTTGTCTTGGCGACTTGCTACCATAAAATACCACCTTAGACTTATTTAGTGTCTTAAGGCGTATACTCTTCTTCTGGCAATCTATAACTGCCTCATGGTTAAACAACCAATCCATCCCTAAGATAACATCAAATTCTCCTAAGCGTATCGGAATCAAATTCACGCTTAACTTATGTCCCCTTATTTCCACACCACAGTTGTTATGGACAAACTCTACAGGGATTATTTCTTTGTTTGCAACTTC
Source organism: Panax stipuleanatus (assembly GCA_020205555.1). NCBI lineage: Eukaryota > Viridiplantae > Streptophyta > Magnoliopsida > Apiales > Araliaceae > Panax > Panax stipuleanatus. Next base: position 126,835,188 of record CM035122.1, on the reverse strand, counting down.
TATATTCATTGGGTTCTTTAACTTTTCACAGGGTAAGTTTAATCTTCTAGCAAATTCATCAGACACAAATGACCAGGTATCTCCCGAATCAAATAATACATATACATTTATAATATTGATCATAATTATACCTGACACCACCTTCTTTGATGCCACTGCTTCTTGCATAGTCATGTTAAATGTTCGGGCTGTAGGCTTGCTCTGCTGCGTTGGCCCTCCAATTGTTAAATTTGGGGTACTGCTCCTGTTTCCACTTTCCTCCGTCAGTATTCTTCTTAAATGGACAATCCTTAAATCGATGTCCCGTTCCCCCACAAGAAACGTAACCTCCCTTCTTTGGTTTAGGACAATTCGGTGAGATATGTCCTTCCTGACCGCAGTTATAACAGACATTCTTTCCCTTCATACACTCCCCAGAGTGATTCTTTCCACACTTTACACACGCTGACTTCTTCTGTGGTATGATCCCTTGTTGAGTTCCCGATTCATTGCCACTGTTCCACTTGCATTTCTTACTATTACTGCCACCACTGCTGGCACCCTGATGTCCACCTTCAATCTTCTTCTTATTTTTCTCTCGGTTGAATCTAGATATTGCCTCACTACTACCTTATGCAATGATAGGCTTGTCTAACAGTGCTGAAAATATAGCGATTTGTAGCACTACTACTTTGCTGTGTATCCACGGTTTTAGCCCATTTTCAAACCTACGCGCCTTACGTACTTCTGTATCCACTTGATGAGGTGCGAATCTGGCTAACTCGTTGAATTTTACTGCATATTCGGCAACTGTCATGTTCTCTTGCTTCAATTCAAGAAACTTCACCTCCATCCTGGCTTGCATGCCTTCTGAGAAATAGCTTTCTAAGAACAACACCTTAAATCTTGTCCATGCGACTACTTCCGTTCCGGCTCTAGCTTGGTTCGACTCCCATCAGTAATTAGCCTCACCTTTCATCAAGTAGGTAGCAAAAGCCGTCTTTTGCTCTTCGGCTACTCTAGCAATGATAAAGGCCTTTTCCATCTCTTTCACCCATGTCTGAGCTTCTATGGGGTCCGTGGTTCGGCTGAATTCTGGCTGTCCTACTGCTTTAAAATCTTTAAAATTTGCTAATCTATTATTCTCTTTATTACTTGCTGCAGGTGCACGAGTTCGCATAGCTTGAGCTATCATATTTGCAAAGTTTTGCATTGGGTCAGTTTATTCTCTTTCATTATTTATAGATCGCCTCTCCCTTTGGTTACGATTTTGGCGTCTTGGCGGCATTATCTAGTTTAAACAAAATCTTACATTATCACTTCGAGTTTCATTATATGTTATAAGTATGTAAAATACAACATGTAATTTAAACTCTAATAATCACATTATCATCATGTTCAACTTGCTGAACTATCCATTTTAGCTTGCTGAAATATTCTTTTCAGCTTGCTGAAATGACCTTTTCAGCTTAATAAAACTTTCAATTATCACTGAGATAACTTACTCTCTTCATTCTCAAGACTTATCAACTTAATCAAACATTTAGTTATAATAGCGCATTTATATTCATATACCAAATTTTTTAGTGTCTCCCATTCTAAACATCTACATATAGGATCTATCAAAAGGTATACTCCCCTACACAACTAAGATGGGGATACATAATATTTACATACAACCTTTCACAGCTAGAGGTCTACATCATACTTAATCTAACCCTGCTAAACAAAAAGGGTACTATGGCATCTATATACATCACTACCAACCAACACCTCATTGGCTGTCAGGTACCCCTTGGGCATGCTCCTACTCCTGCAATGCATCTCCCATCACACGACATCGCACCGACCGGCTAGACTTGTCAATCTCGAAACGCGACCTCACCTGACCAACCCTGGGACCTGCATATGCTGCATCTAAGGCCCGTCCCAAAGACTCTAGTCCGACTTCCTTCTCTTCCAGAAGTAACTTCAGCTGGTCCACCATCTTTGCTGCTCTCACCTATGCCTGCTCAATCCTGATCTTATCTGCAATCTCCAGATCGAACTCAAACCGCATCGCCTCATGCTCAACTCTTAACACTCCCAGCTTTATCTCCTCTTATTCCAGTCTCTCCCTCAGCTCAACATTCATGGTAACCATCTGCTGAGATGAGGTCATCTGTCCCTGCAACGGTATCTTCACTTCAGCAAGCTCTGACTGAGCCTGGTACGCCAACTCCTTGTATTGAGTTTCAGTAAACTGATGAGTGGCGTTCTCCTGCTCCAACTGTTTCACTCTATTCTCCAGCGCCATGTTCTCTTCGAACTAGTCCTCCATCATATTCTTGTCGTGCTCGTCACTATCAGCTTGATCCTCTACCGGATCTATCGGCTCCTACTCGACTGTATGGCTATCTTGTCCTTCCTCAGGCATCCTATAACCAAACACAACATCAGTATCACAATAAAATATATTCACTGATAAAATGAAACGATATTTTATTATGTACAATCTATACTGGATGAGTCTCCGCAATTCATCTCTTAGAACACTCTATACGAGTTTTCTTCTAAGGTTATAACCTAGGTTTTGCATCCTAATGTTTATAACCTATAGCTCTGATACCAACCTGTGACGCCCCCAAATCCAGGTTCTCCAACTTCGGATTCAGTGCTCACGATACATCATCATCATAAGCATTCTATATACTATTACGGAATAATAAACATACACTATTCATTATAATAAAGTCTTACAAACATATCTAAAGGTCTATTACCTTAACTTAAACATACCTTACTTAAGTTACATAGTAACACAAAAGGTTTACAAACCATCAAACATAGTATCTCATGATACATATACGTTTATATTAACTATTCCTGAACATTTCCTTTACCTTTGTCCTTCTTGGACGATTCTGGCTTATCTGAAATAAATGTCATGATATAGCAAGGGTAAGCAACTAATTTGCTTAGCAAATTTAAATATGAAAGAGATATATCATGATTAGAAAAGAATTTAACTTTCAAAGTTCAATCAGATAAATGGATAGTGAAAGAATATGAATTAATTTTAATAACTGAATATTTGAATAATTGAATATCAGAAGCTGAATGGTTTAGAATAACCATGAACATATATTACGGTTGTCAGTATTTAAACTGGTCCTTTTAATAAAGTTTGGTAATCAAAGGGATCAGCCTTTCATACCCGGTAAAATATGCATAATCACTCAATATACTAGCAACAATTGTTTTCCAATAATGCTTTAGTAAAATTGTTCTTTTTCTCGGTCAAGAGTCCTTGCCATTTCAATTGGTTAGGCACCGCTTTAGAAACATATTTGACTTAACAAATTTAAACATGCTTGATCTAGCTGATACAACTAGCATAGATCCATATATAAACAGTTCATGAATGAAAGAACTTTAACTAATTCACAGTTCAATAATAATAGAACGGGAATTCAATTGCACAAAGTGCGATTTATCAACAATCAATAAGGATGTGAATAATCATCAATAACTATTCACTAACATGCTTTAGAATATAACTCAAGTTTGAGTTAGAGAACTTGCCATAATCGCAGTCTACAGCTATGCAATTTACTTTAACTTCTTTAGAGAAAAGACCTATAATTGATCTTTCAATTAGTCATAGCATAACTCACTTATAATCTTATTATCTTTTATTAACTTGTCTAATATTCAATCACATAGTTAAGTATTAGACATTACATTAAAGTCTTAGCGTTACTATTATACTTGGATAATCTTTTAATCATGTCATAACTTATACTTATAAGTTTTTCTTTTATATATTATCTTAGTAAACTAGATAACATTTCAGTAAACTGAAAATACTATTTCAGTAAATCAGATTACATTTCAGCATCCTGAAATCATTGTTTCAGCAGACTGAAATCAATTTTAGTAAATCGAAATTATTTCAGTACCCTGAATTCTCATTTCAGTCTACTACATGCATAATATAGTTCCTTGAATACCAAATTCAACAACTATATTTAAAAATAACTTAATTCTTTATTTTAATTTCTCATTTAATATTATTAATAAGTAATAATATTTCCAACTAATGTTATTAACCTTTTAATAACATTCATGTCAAATACTACTAATAATATTTCAATCAAATATCATTAGTCATGTAAAAATATTTTAAATCATTTAATCAATTAATAAAAAATTATTTTAATTATTTTTCCTATCATTAATTAATTCTTTTAAACATTCTAAAACACCATACGCATAATGACTCTTCACAACTGACCCAAACCTTCATAACAAATTTGCATAAATCATGCTTAAGAGTCTCAAGTCATAAAACCGTATTTTTCATAATTTTGATATCATATATTTAATTAAATTTATTTATCCATATAATATCATTTATATGAAAAATACCAAAACAACTCCAAAATCATTTCTTTTTCTGGAAAGAAACTATATATAATTCCCTCATGAAAATATATTTTTCTAGAAATTTTTAAAGTCCATCTACTATATTTAAATAATCCATAATGGCCAAATATTGCCAATTTTTTCATAAATCGAGATTAACTCCAAATATTCTGAAATTTTCAGGGTACGCTCCTGTTATACACATGTATTTCCAGTAAACTTTTTATAATTTTTGGACTCACACACAGAGTTATTCGGTAAGATTTTTAAAAGTAGCCCTTCGCCGTAAAATGCATAACTCTCAAACCGTATGGTCAACAATTCTCAAATTTTTACAGGACCTACCTAACCTCTGATATTAATCCTGCATATTTTTCTCGAATTTTTAAAGTATGGAAAGTTGATGAAATTGCCCTCATGGGAGACTAAGCAGAGAGCTTTTTAGCCTTCTTTGTCTACTACATGGACTGTTTTGACTAAAACCCACACCACGACCGTTAGACACGTGATTTTCGAGTTCTATTACTTGGGTTTATTAATCAACACATATCTAGCACCCCCTTTTAACGGATCGCAAAAAAAAAGATGTAGATTTAACATACTAGTTGATCAAAAGGAGAGAAGCTAGGGTTTTCTAGCTTTTTAGAAACCTAGTTTCATTTCTCTCCTTTTGATCCATTTTCTAACATTTAAATTAGTTACATTCATACATGAAAACTTATAAAACACATAGATTAACGGGTTCTATACTTTCAAATCATGAACCTCTTTTTTCATTAAATCCATAAAAAGAAAATTAGAACAAACTTAGAAAATAGGTTATACCTTGTTTTCTTGGCTTCTCTTCTTCTCCAACTGTAATATGTTATGAATCTTGGGTGCAGCTAAGATCAAGCTATCTTCCTCTCTTCTTCTCCTTCCAACTGAATTCTCTCTCTTTTTTCTCTCTCTATTTTCTTTGTTTTCTCTCTCTCTTTAACTTAGAAAATGAAAGAAAGCAAAATGATAAGTTATGTTTTAATTTACTTAAAGATAAGAAGTATAGATATATAATAAATACCTATGCATTATATCCTATCTTGCTTTCTCTCTCTATCTCTCTCATTATGAAAAAGATTACTTGTAGGCAATAACAAATGTGTTGTTACATTAATAAAGTAACACCTAATAAATGTAATTACCTAATAAAGTAAAACTAATTATTACATACTTCCCCCATTCTTCTCCTTCTCCCTCATTTTCGGCCACTTGGCCTCCTTATCTTCCCACTTTTGTTTTATTATATGCTTGATTTAATGACTATAATACCCCTCCATAATTGGGCTAAACTTGGGCTTTAAGTTAATTTCTTTTTGGGCTTGTAATTTTATTGGTATTTTGCTTACTTACAAAAATGAACTTGGGATTCCCCCATTAATTAAATTGGGCCATTATTATATTTATCTCATACATGATATATTGAGCTAATTCAATAATCTACTTGCCCTTAAATCAATTTATCTACAAGTCCAATGCTTAATTAAATAATTGAGCTTGTTTAAATTACTTATTCTTCTTAATTTATTATCTCTTGAGCTAATGCTCATTATTATTGATATTTTTATATTATTATCCATCAATAATATTAATTCACTTACATAACCCAATTAGACTTGTCGTATTCAAGTTTATTGAGTATGTAATTAGGTTTTAACACCTTAAATCTATTTTCTGGATTATTAAAATACTAAGGTTAGTTCACTAACTTATTTAACTTATTAGTGAGATTTTTTTAAAATAATTATAGCATATTATTCACATAATCACTTAATCATTTAGTCATCCATAATACATTACCAATTATTTAATATATTTATTTACAATGTAACACAGAAATTCTTGGTTATTACATGATATCAATACTTTATTTTTCGATAAATTTTATTCCTGCTCCTAGTTTACTAGTCATGCATGCATGCATTTCCACTTAACAAATAAAACAAAATATTGTTTACTTTTTTTCCTGCTCCTAATTTTATCCATCTCACTTTCTCTCTCTCTTTTTAATCTGACATTCTCGTATTCAGTGATTCTTTATCAAAAATAGTTATAAAAAAAATTCTAACGTTGGTATTAATTTTTTTTTTAAAAATGTTTTTTTAAAAAAAGGTTAGGACAAATTTTTCTTAAAAAGAATAAACAGTTTTTAAAAAAGAGAGAGATCACAATACCATTTCAAATTATGTTGTGATGTGATTGCAAGTTACTTTTAAATCCATCACAGGGCCCTCTTTCCCTTTTTCTGATATTTTTCTTTTTCTCTCTCATTTTTCTCAATGAATATTCAATTTCTCTTGTCTCATTTGGATTTACTCTCCAGCCTCCCCTCCCTTTTCTTATTTTGCATGCATGTTACATAATCACATGAGCCTACAATCCCCTAGTCTGTCATACTACATGAACATGAAATGACTACTTGGTTGACCATGTTGAGAACGAATTTATTTCAATGCTTTATTTTAACTATAAAAGCAACAAAGATCGTCTCACTTTCCATCTCTCTTTTTTAATCTCACTTTCTCTCTTTTAGTATATCATCTCACTTACTATCTTTTTTTCAATACAATCTCACTTTCTCCTTTTTGTTTCTTCTTTTTCTTTTTACTTTCAAAAAAATTTATGGCTGATGGCGACTGGATTCACCCCGGTCCTATTGACTCTTCAATCTTCCCATCGTTCAGAAAATATATGACGGGGTGAGGTATGTATTATATATTTATTTTATAGTTGTAATAAAAATAATAGTTATAATAATAATAATGATAAAAACAATAATGATAATAATAATAATAATAATAATAATAATAATAATAATAATAATAATAATAATAATAACACCAAGCTTTTAATTTTAAATACTCATATCACAAGAAAAATTTAATTATGAAGTTGGTAATAGTAACTTATTTATACATTTGGTAGGAGCCGCCTCCCCTTAAATGAAGGCGTACTGAAGGGGGTATTTTCAGCAGTGGAGAGATACTCACCTTGATTTGCGTATTCTTCATAGTATTGCACAAACTGGATTTTCTGGGGTATATAGAGTAAGGCAAATTAGATATGATCGTGTTTTGATCACAACCATGATATAGTGATGGCGAGTGGAGACTCACACATTCCATCTTCCCATTGGTGATAGTAATATCACCCTCCAAGATGTGGAGATACTAATGGGTCTTCCCACTCTTAGATTTCCTGTGACACATACTAACAATGGGGGTGCTACCATTTTGGAGTGGTGCAATTTAGTTGAGAATCTTCTCGGAAGTAGACCGACTCCTAATGTAGATATTAATTCTAATAGTCTTAGGTTGGGATGGTTGTTAGAGTTAATACAAACAGATGTTACTGATTATACATTATCATACCACATTAGGACTCACCTACTTATACTCATAACTCACATACTTTGTGATTGTACGCAAAATGGTGTTAAATTAAAGTTTTTACCTTTACTAGAGGATCTAGGGATAATGCATACATACAGCTGGGGTAGTGCATGTCTAGATTATTTATATCATCATTTGTGTCGTGGGACTAATGCAGATACTTGTGATGTTGTAGGTTGTTTAGTTTTATTACATGTAATGTTTTAATAACATATCATAAAATTCTAACTATATTGTGTAAATTATTCTTCTATGGTTATAGATATGAACTTGGGAGCGCTTTACATCTATTGCGCCGCGTAGACAACCAGATCATGATGACATGCTTACAGACATGCTATTAGAGTCTAGTTTATCTACGTAATTTACTCTACCACGCAGACCATGGGGTGCAAGGTAATTGAAACTAATCGTTTGTTGATATTGAAGATATTTAATTAATTAAAATTTCGTTATATTAGTTACAAAATTACTTTAGTATTAATAAGTTGTCTAGAGAAAAATACAAAATGATACATATAGGGTAAGCAAATAAACTATTAACAATATATACCCCTTGTAGGTGGAACGTACACTATACGCTGGACCGTGTTGCTCAGCATACCGTGCCAATCCACCGATATATATAACATTTTACCTATGACATAACATATTCTACTTTTATTATCTTACAAGTTGAGAATCTTGCACGTGTAAACCATACATTGGTAGAGGGATACAAATGTGTAAACGTAGATGATAATGCAATTCATCATATTACTGAAGCTTTGGCACTCTATATTACGACCCTTACTGATGTAAGCCAGTCACACTGTGACGCCCCCAAATCCGGTTACCTTAACCCACAGATTCAGTGCTCACGATCCATCACATACAACATCTAAACTACTCATTAATTAAGATAATAACATCATATATAATAATCCTTATTAAAAGTTTACCAACATAAACATATCCCAGGTCATCTAACCTTTATTACATCACAATTGCGAAAATGTAACTCATTATATAAACATATAAACTAGAGGTCATCTACTCCTGCATGTTGCCCTTACCTTTGCTTGAAGAAGGCTTCTCAGGCTCCTCGACCTTAGCTGAAATGGTTATAAAAGGGTGAGCAATAAAATTTCCCACAAGTATAATAGTATACAACAAATGACTTATGAAAGAAATAGATGATTATCCTTCAACTGAATAGAAAGTCCATTATTGGAACATATCATCAATTAATCAAGAACTTGAGAATTCAATAAGATAGTCAATTTTCAATTTAAACCATAGATTTTTATTTCAGATGTATATACTGAGGGTCACAAGACCATGAACTATGTCATAGGTTTACGAGTATTTCTACTGTAACCTTTAACAGTCAAAAGATTATGGATCATCTTTCCTCGTACTTCAGGTGATCAGCCTTTCGTACAATGTATTGTGCACAAACATATCATCGTTATTGAGTAGCTCAGAATTATAGTTTTCGATAACATTTACCCCGGATATAGGGTTGTTCATCTCAGTTTTATCATAGAATCCGCTCCAAAAATAATTTGATTTAAAATAACTTCAAAAGAATTCTAAAATTTTAGAACGGTCATCAACTATGGACCAGCCGAATCAAAAGGGTTCAATAGTCATTCAAGGATTTGATAACAATATTATCTCGAACAATAGTACATAAATAAGTCATGATTCAATAAGAAATAGAGCCACAATGATTCATAATTGAACAAGTGGTATTTATCAAAGTAATGCTTTCGAAAAGAATTGGAAAGCTCATTTATTCATAGGAAATTTGCACAAGAACATAGGTATTGTACGCATTAAGAAACCTTGATGAATGTCAAATTATATGCAAATGTTAGGAAACTTGCCTTGCGAGTTTGCTACAAAGTTACAGTTCACTTTCTTTAAATATCCTACACATTTAAATCACGTAGATATAACAATTAGTCATGAAACAATGTTAATTAATCGCTTATGCTAACATTATCTTTCGGTTTATAATTCTTCCTTCTCTAATCGACACTTAGTATGACAATATATTATGACTCCATTTTAGGTGTTTGATTTTTATTAGGATTGATTATATAAATCTCCCATAGACTTCCCTTTTAAAAACTCTTTACTAGGTCTGATCTGCTACCTGCGCGGCCGCTCCACATTTGGCCTTGGTACTAGCTCGGCAGCGCCCAGTTAAGCCTGAATCACGGTGCGACAACGCCCACCTGTAGAATTAGTTTTTCCAGTACTCGAATTCAGACTCTGCTTCCTTACAAAACTCATAACTTCTTCATCTAAACTCCAAATTAGTTGGTTTTTAACTTAATAAATTCATTAAACACAAAACTATAATTCTACAGAGCAATTAAAACATTTCAGAAACTATAACAGACCATTTTAAGGATCCAATTTCAGTGTTCATGCTAGATTTTCTTATTTTGACATCTTTTACGAAATCATCCACCACGAATTCGTTTTAGCTCCGTTTTGATTCATTTAAATCGGGTTTTTTCGTATTTCAAAGGAGTATAACACTCAACCATCAATTTATTTCTTTAAACACAACAACATAATCATAATAACCCTTAAAACATACCAAAATAACCAAAATTAGTTCAAAATTCCATTTTTCTCTTTTACACACAAATTTGAATTTATTTACTTTGGTTTCACTTGCAAATGACACTAATCAGATTATTAATCCATTGAAATGACGTAATTGAATTCTTCTCCAACTCATTCAATCAAACAATTTCTAACAGAAAACTTAAGGAATAAAAATTAGGAGTTTTGAAGTTAATTTCTTACCTCTTGAATCTTCCTTAGCTTGATTAGATGATGAAAATGTTTGCTTCTCCTTGATTTTCTAGAGCTTCCTATCAAAATCACTGTAAACCCACTCCCTCTTTCTCTATATGAACTCTACCTTATGTTGTAAAATGAACTGAAGAATAAGACTTTACGTGATTTTCATTTAGGTTCAATGAACATTACTGGGAGATATAAGGTTTGAGCAGTTTTGGTTTCTTAGGGGTTTAATTTTCCTGAACGTCTTTCATTTTCCTCTAATTAATCTAAATATTTTCTTGTTTTTAATTGGTTGACATCCCAAACATCCCATATATCTATGCAATAAATCAACCTTTATATTTTAAATTGGATCTGAATTAGGTTTATTAAGAAATTAAATTAGACATTTTAATTTCTACATATTCGGAACATCTTATTCCTTACACTCGGATTTTATCATTTAATTAGAATTTCAATTTATTCATTTATTAATTAAATTAAATTAAATTCTTTTAATTGGATTAATTACATTCCTAATCCATTAGCGTATCAAAATTACGCATCAAAATATACAAGTAACCCACATATATCTGGGTAATATAATTACACCAAACAAATTATTCACAAGAATAATTTCCTATTAAAATATTTATTTTATTCGATAAATATTTATAATTATTTTTACAAAATTTACAATGATTACATTCTTCCCTTCGTATAAGGATTATGTCCCCAGAATCGCAAAATCTACAAATGTTACACACACTTGTTAAGCCATCAACTAACACAATCTAGGGAACTCCGCCCACGTGGACGTGGCAGACGACGTACGGATACATCCTCAACACCAGTTTACACTGAACACCTAAGAGGTGATGATATTAAAGGTCGTGAGGACATCCCGTCAACATCTCAGCCATGCGACATCCCGTCTTCATCTTGGATGCTGTAAGATGATGTAGAGACAGATCATGATATGGACTATGATCCATCTGAATTTTGTACTTCGCATCATTTAGTATTTACACAACTATTCCCTAGTCCACTTCAATCACGTGACGGGGTTCTATCTTCATATTAAGTGTTCCCTTCACTGCCACAATTTTCATCTTTCTAGTCTTCAACACCTACACCTCCACCTGCACACATTCGGGAACCACGTAGAGGACTTCCGAGAGAGGCTAGAGATAGAGGGAGGCCATGTGGTACACATGATTGGGTGCATAGATAGATAAGTTTAGATTTTCTTGTGCATATCTTATTGGATTGTATTTAGTATAAAAGTTTGTGACATGGTGAAATGCAGTTTAATAGTGAATTAGACTCCTAACTATGTGTTGAAGGAGTGATGGTTTTAAAAAAAACATACCAAAATTTTAAAATGAGTTTTGATCTTCTGAACTTTTTTACAGACATCAATATTTTTTTTATGTCCATTCTCTGTCATTTACGTTGAAAATGAAAGAGTATATAAGACTTCAAGTGGCGTTCAATTTAAGTCTTTTAAAATTTACTTTATAATTTTTTTTAAAAAAAGTACAACGCCTGTGAGTTAATTTTTTTTTATTAAAAAGATTCCAATGCCATTTCAAGTGGTGTTAAATAGTCTGACATAATTTGAAAACTTAAAAAAAAAGGTTTCAACTCCACTTCAAGTGGCGCTCAAATACATCAATTTTCAAATTTGCTTTATAAAAAAATATCAACGCCACTTTAAGTGGCGCTCAAAGGCTAAGGCCAATCTCTTTGTTTTTTAATAAAATAAATTATTCAAAAACTGTTAGTTTTACTAGTTTTAGGCGTGCACTTATAACAGTGAAATTGTGGGACTACTAAAATCTAAAAATAGAAAGAAGGTAAGCATCAGTTCACTTTATTAAAAAAATAATTTTTAAAAATTACAAAAAAAAAATTACAACGCCATTTGAAATGGCGTTCTAGTATACAATTTTTTTATTTTTAAATTTGCTTTATAAAAAAAAATTCAATGCTATTTGATGCGTTCAAGTAGTAACAGTATGACATACATTCCAAAATTGCTTTGCAAAGAAAAAAAAAATGTTTACAACGCTATTTGAAATGGCATCTAAAAAAAATGTTTCAACGCCATTTGAAATGGCGTTCAAACTGACATTTGCTTTATAAAAAAAAGTTGACACATTTGTTTTATAATAAAAAAATTGTTTCTATGCCATTTGAAATGGCATCAATATATATATATATATATATATATATATATATATATATGTTCCAATACCATTTCAAATGGCGTTCAAGCTGACATTTGCTTTATAAAAAAAAGATGACACATTTGTTTTATAATTTTTTTTTGTTCCAACACCATTTGAAATGGCGTTAATTTTTTTTATTTTCAAATTTGCTCTATAATTTTTTTTATTAAGTTTCTTTTTTTAAAAATAAATTTGTTTTTCTTAAAAAAAATTCGGATAAGTTTTTTGTTTTTAAAAAAATCTGATTAACAACAATTAAAAAAACTGATTAAGAACATATATTCCAAGTATACATATTTTTTTTATTTTCAAATACTTCTAGTGGCGTTCAAGTAGTAACATATATTCCAGAATTGCTTTGTAAAAAAAATTGTTTGAACGCCATTTGAAATGGCATCCAAATAAACTTTGTAAAAAATAAATAAAATGTTCCAACGCCATTTCAAATAGTGTTCAAGCTCTATTCCACATTTTTCTGTCAGAAAAACTGTCATCTATTTTCACATTAGCTTTATTAAAATAAAAATAAAAAATCCAACGCCATTTCAAATGGCATTCAAACTCACATTTGACTAATCCATTCCATATTTGCTTTATAAAAAAAAAAAAACAAAAAGTTCCAACGCCATTTGAAATGACGTTCAACCTCTATGCATGCTTTATATCAAAATAGTCTGACATCTATTTCCATCCACATTTGCTTCAAAAAAAAAATTGTTATTTCAAATGGCATTTAATTTTTTATTTTCAAATTTACTTTCTACAAAAATAAATTATCAAATTTTTACAAAAAAAAAGTATTAGTTTTTTTTAAAAAAATATTCTTTAAAAATTAAATTTATTTAAAAAAAATCGGATAAACAAAAAAATATGATTAAGAATAAAATTAGACATTGAAATGATGCTCATCATTCTAACGCATTTGAACTTTTGATTCCCAACGCCATTTCAAGTGGCTTTTAGCCTATTTTCAGAAAACCCAACTAAATTAGATGTAAACTAGAAATCTGAACATGGAGTAGGCTATTTTTAGAATTTACTACCCTCCCCCCTCCCCTCTCCTCCCTTCCCCCTCCCCCCTCCCCCCTCCTCCTCCTCCTCTTAATCTTTCTCTCTCCACAACTTTCAACCTCATTTTTTTTTCTTTTTTCTTCAGTAGTAGGAGTGCTACTTTACTAAATTATTATTCCTTTCTCTCTACAAATTTACTCTTAATTCCCGAGCATAAAGATAGAGACGAAGAAGAAGATTATATTTGGGCTTTGAACAGATTTAGGGAAAACGAATTTTCTGTTGTTGTGAAGTTACTCAACTATAGTTAATGTATGGACTATATGGACAGAAATAACAAAAAAGAGGATGAACCCTTTTTATATTTTGATGCAATGTAGCATACATGAAATTTAATATGCCCTCATTACTAGTTAATTTTTTCTACTAACTCACATTTTATTAAAAATGTTTTTAAATATATAAAATATATTATTTTTTCTTTTGCTAATTGTATTTGTGGACTCTTAGGGGTGACGTGAGACTTTCTCCATAAGATGTTAATAAGTCAATGAGTTAAATGCGTTTTGCGCCTCTCAAGTTTAGCTCATTTTATTCATTGCATTCTATATTTCAAAATGTGACAATTTGTATCATGCACTTTTAGCGATCTGACACATAACACCCTCCGATCCAAAATCAATAGCTAAAAGTGATGGGGTTGGTGTTTAAAAGCGACGAATTTTGGGCCAGAGGATATTATGTGCTGGTTTGTTAAAAGTGTGGAATGCAAATTATCGCGTTTGGAATATAAGATATATGCAAAATGAGATAAACTTAAGGGATACAAAATGCATTTGGGAACTGATATTTCCACATGAAATTTTGATATTTTAACATTATTCCTTTCACATTAATAGTGAATAGGTTTCACTACCATGTGAGAGAGATTTATGTGAAAATATTATTTTTACAAGCGGAAATATCAATTCCCAATGCATTTAACTCTAAGTCTATATGACAAATATAAACAAAATTTTAAACCAAATTCTCATTTTTAGGAGTGGGCTAAATGTTTAATCCAATGGACTATCTGAAAATGGGCAGTCCAATGTTCATTGAATTGATCAGTGAGTATGTGGCCTGTGCCGGAATGGGTCTGGTCCGCACTATATAATAGAAGTAAAAGGTTTGCATTCCATTTGGTTCTTGATAGAATGGGCTACCATTTCGTTAGGAGTGACTTTACTAGCTAAATAACTTCTCCGTGGTTAATCCAATTAAGGTAGTGTTTGTTTACATTTGAATAGCTTTTAATGAATATGCCTTTAATTCGGTCAGAGACAAAACTTGTTTGGTAAAATTTTTTTGCTTCTTAATCGGTAAGTTATAAAATTAAATCTATAATATTCAAAGGTAGTTCTGAACTACATAAACTATTTTTTGGACAAAAATGACCTCTTCAATATTAATAATTTCCTCTTGTATCTCTCAACTTCTCCATCTCCAACTCCACCTCTCCCACTGCTCCGATCTAGCTCTCCCACCTCCAGAAATCCTCCTACGTCCTCGAACCCGTCAGATCGTCAAACTCTCATCAATCATTAATATTCCCCACTCAATCATTAATATCCACCGCCTCCCATTTCGAAGGCTTCGACGCCGAAGACGATGAACCCCTCGATTCCGACGAATCCCTTCTCTCCGATCTCCCCCTCCGATCACCTCCTCCTTCCATTACCTTGACTTCTCTCTCCGATCCCGAATCCCACCATGGCCCACCCATTCCCGCCCCTTCTTCTCCAAACCCAAATCCATCTCAACAAGCCTTTAATTGAATTTTTCTTATGGGATTTTGTTGGTTCTGAAATTACAGTACATTTCTCGGAGCAAAACTTTAGTTAGGTCTTTGGCTCCAGTTTGGGAAGAGGGGTTACTTCTAATTAGGTGCTCTATGTTCTATGCGGTGATATCTGGGGTGTGCTTGTTGCTTTGGTATGGGTAGGTGAAAGCCAAGAGCTTTGTTGAATCAAAGCTTTTGCCTTCTGTTTGTGCAGCATTGAGTGACCATATTCAAAGGAAACTTGATTTTGTATGTTTTATTTGCTTTGTTACATTACCTGATAATTTTGTTCAAAGGAAAATGAGATCATTTGTGTTTCTTTCTTAATTATGTTCTTGATCAATTATTTTACTGGTAGGAAAGAAAATGAGATTACGGAAGAGTTATGGATTTGATAAGATAGTAAAGGATGAGAAAGAAAAAAAAGTTCAGAGGGTAATATGGTAAAATACTGTTATTAAGACATTTTAAAAAAATTAATTATCAAACAACATTTTTTCATTCAAATACAATTCTATTCAGATGCTCTACATTATTCAAAGGTCTAAACTGTTCAGATCTTAATATTTAGTTTTATCAAACACTACCTAAATGCACGAGTCTAGAAGCCTCGTGGGCATCCACGATCTTTTAAGTGTACACGGTAAATAAATCCTTAGAGATACAATTTGATTTTAAAGTCAAACGACAACATATTAAACTTCAAAATTGGTATGACTCATAAAAATTTAGAATGAAATAAATTTTATGATTAATAAATTTTGTTATATACTATACAATTATAATAATTGTATCAACTAAAATTAAATAAATTTACATCAATTTGAAGTTTAATATGTCGTCGTTTGACCTCAAAAGTCAAATTGTATCTCTAATTTTGGAACGAAAAGAGTATTTGTTTGCGAGAATTATAATACCAGTTCTATATTCTCATGTATTATATAATCTCAAGATTACTAATCCTAGAATTAAATAGTCTTAATAACGTGTTTGTTTAGAGCGAGATTATTCATGGAATAATTTAAAATAATCTCATATTATATTTATTTTCTCTATGATTGTTTAAAAGATTGGATAAACATTTATCGTTTGGGCTATTATACTCTGACCATTAATAACTAAAATATCATATTTTCAATAGTGTGAGTATAGATAAATATAACAGGATATGCTGGTCATTTTTTTAAAAAAGTAATTGTTAACTTTGTCCACAAAATTTTAATTCCAAATGGTACCTAGTTGGACATGGTATTAATAGTCCCCCATCTGAAGTCATTTTATTATCTCTGTACTATTAATCCTAAGTCTAATTTTAAAAACAAACAAGTGATTTAGAATTAATAATCCAATTCCAAGTGTTATATTTGCAGCCAAACATATCCTAAATAACCTAAATGTTAAAGAAAATGGTTCAATTATGCAAATATAAGTCAGAATTTAGATTTCGTCCAAGTAGTTAAAAATAGTTTCAGAATTGTTTTTCAAAATCTAACAAATTAATCACTTAATTTGTTAAATAGTATCAGAATTTAGATTTTTTTCCCCTAAGGTCTAAACCTAACAAATTAATCAAAATGTGATACTGAATTAGCGCATTCCAGTGTCTAAAACAAGATTAGAGGCTTTCCAACCTTTATTAAACAAGTAATTATTCTGATTGGTACCAAAAATATTAAACTCCATGCCAAAGGCATCATTAAAAAAATTCTAAGCATCAAGATAGGGAAAGTACATTTGACTAAATAAACTAAGGAGATCAAGCTAGAGACCAAGGGGCAAGAGACCTTAAAATTTGAGAAATATACATAGATCTGTTTCCTTCCCCACGCCCCACCCCCACCCCCTACCCCCTACCCCCTACCCCCACCCCCAAGGCTGTGGTCCCTTCAATTCCTCTAACTAACCATGACCCCTAAAGCTAATCCAAATGACATTAAATTAAGACAAGCTTAAGCTTGAGACAAAATCTTGCCAGCTCAAAGTGTTTGTTTTAAATTACGTTAGAATGTAACAAACAATTAATTACTAGGTTTCGATTATATTAAGGAATTTAAAATACGGTCAAGTAGGCATACGAGGAATTTTATTATTCGGGGTGGTGGTGGAGATACTAAAGATGTTGCGGATGTTCGGGGGGCATGGTTGAGATGGCGGACCACGGTGGAGGACTAGTTTTGGCACATGCCTAAGATATATTTGATCAACAATGCTACTATCACATAAAAAATAGTCACATAAAGCTCACATACACACATGCATATTTCTGGCTCCATCTGGCACGTAGAGTCCACAATATGCATGTTTGTATATGTGATCTTTATGTGATAATTTTTATGTGATATTAGCATTATTTATATTTGATGGACTAAGTGCTACGCGGAAACACTTTAAAATATAATTTTTTTTTGATATATAAATGATTTTATAAGATAATTAAATTGTGCTTTGCTACAAAATTATAAAAGTATTTTTAAAGGCATTAATGACAATTTCAAGATAGGTGTGTGGTATGAGATTTTTTTTTGATTTTTTTATTAATAATATAAGGGTAATTTTGTATTTTATGCCTTTGTCAAAAGTGCAGCAGTAAAAAATTATCAATATTCTGCTTCAACTGAAAGACCATTTGAACTCAAATCTCTAACTTTTTAAACTGCCTTAATAAGGATATTGATATATCTTGCGACTTTATATGTCGAAATTATAACTATAGTTGATAATATTTTAATAATATATTTGATATAGTGAATCAATTTTATAATACTACTAATCTCATGTATTGATATTCGTCACAATCGTAATTCGACAGAAAATTATCGCAATGCATAACATAAATTTGGAAAGAATACTAAATACCAAAATACTACCAACACTTGGGGGAGGAGAAAAATGAAAGAGAAGGTAGAGTCTTTGGAAAATTTCAACCTATTCCAAGTAGATTCTTACTAATAAATTTCTACATCTAGAGGTGTTAGTTTAATAATTGGTGATCTCAAGGTCTTTTTTTTTCTTTTATTTAGTTAATTCTTAAGGACTTGCTAGTATTAAACAAGAGAAATATGAGAGAGAGAGAGAGAGAGAGAGAGAGAGAGAGAGAGAGAGAGAGAGAGAGAGAGAGAGAGAGAGAGAGAGAGAGAGAGAGAGAGAGAGAGAGAGAGAGAGGTGGCGTGCAATTGTTAATCATCATCTATATAAATTATAAAAATAGATACTTAGAATATAGTATTTTCTAAAAAATTGAAAATTTTGAGCACAAAATATTGTTATGCTTACAATTTCTATATTTAATTCATTTTAGTAATTATAAAATTGTTATTCTTGTAAACAATACCCAATTAAATGTTTGTTTCATTTATTTATTTCATTTTATTTCTAAAGAATATATATATATATATATATATACGGTCCGGATCTTAAGCTCACCCTTATCCAACATACTTTGTTCACTCTTCTTTAGCGACGGACCGGGCGACGGTTCGACCCGTCGCTATATATATATAGTAGCACAAACAACGATCTTTTGTTTGAATCAACTGAGAAGGTTTGGTTGATACTAAACTGAGTTGACTTATTATAGATCTGATTGGTTAATATTTTTATTTTTATTTGTTTGTTTGTTTGTTTTTATTTTGTATTTGTATTATCTAATTGTAGTTTCCATCAATTTTATCCATTTGGGATCCTTTTTAATTCTTCTTCTTTTTTCTTAATTTCTTTTTATTTCGGTTCTTTTTTAAAATTCTATCCTACAATGACTTGAGGAGACTGGAAATACCAATCATTTCAATTTCAACGTGACTCCCAATTTCAATTAGGACACTTGAAATCTATTATATATTTATTTATAATTCTTTTTCAATTATTCTTCTTCCTTTTTTTTATTTTTTTTTCTTAATAAGCCAATGTATTTTAATAAACACGAAACAAGAATATGAATATCCTTATTAGGTAAGGTTATATGTCTAACTATTTTAATAGCATTTTAAAGTCACTTTATATAAAAAATGTTAGCTAATACTTGCTTTGTTCTAAAATTAAAATTATAGATACAATTATCTTATTAATTCGGTCGAAAATTAGAAATATTTTTTATAATTTTTCAATATTTTTCATTATCATTTACAATATCACACTACCATTATTTAGCTAATATTTAGAGTACATATAGTAACATAAATTACAATTGATAAAATAATATACTGTTGTCTATTTTCTTATTAGCACTTAACACGCAAGTATTCGCGTTCTTTTGTAATATTCAGTAAGCAAGGATATCGTTCCCACGAGAAAATATGTTAATATTTATCGATTACCAATTCCAATTCAATTAATCCTACTTTAAACTACGAAATATTGTTCGAGATATGAAAATTAAAATTAACAAAATTAATAAATAAGACCAAAGTTCACAAGACTAACTGCAAATTTAACTGGCTAAGATTACAACTTCTCTTGGTATTTCATTTAAATCAATTCACTTCTCATTTAACTCAATTAATTAATATGAATCATTATCCAAAAATATTTTATAGTATTCACGCACTTCTTCCGAAAGACACGTGAACAAATCCTCCTAAATCTGTTCTCTACAAATCAAAATTACAAGGAACACCCTAATCAATCAACTCACTATATTCCTATCTGAATCAAGTTAATTAGGGTTTTAAGCACAAATTCTTTCAATGACCACAAAAGACACATGTATATTCATATCCTACATGCTAATCATATTAACCATATTCAGATTATATGAACAGATGTTATTATATCCAAATATAAATCTATACTCCATCTTCCAATTTTATATAGATTATCATGGTAATTGTTGGTCAAACAACTAATCAATGCAAGATATAATAAATGATTCAATAAAAATTAACTTTCATTCAATGGGAAGATTTAATTTAAACTACATACCAAGTTCCATTGCAATCTTAATTAAAATTTAGTTCATAGTAACAAAGAAAAACCTAATCCAAATTAAAATCCAAACATCCCAGATAAATACAAAGTTTAAGAATTTAGAGAAGAGTAGAAGAAACTTGTCAGATTGCTCATAGATCTTTCTTTGATCTTTAACCTTTGCACTCCTCCTTTGTATTTCCTTCGTTGTTCTCTCTACAATTGTCTGGATAAACTCATCGATACGTCTTTTATGAAGTCCTCTCCTATTTGTCTTGGTCCCCCACTTTCATCAGGATTCTTTCTTGGCTCCCAAAAATCCAATTCAGCAGCAAAAAGTGCAACTTTGATCGTGCATGAGCGTCTAGGCGCTCAACCTAGTACAAATTCAAACGCCTAGGCGCTTGACTGGGACCACAGATTTACAAAAATGCCATCCAGCTTGAATTTTAATAAATTTAATTCATTTCTCCTCCAAAATGTCCAATTTGACCCTCCAGCTCCATTCCTACAAAAAATAAACACAAAAAACAAATAAATTTGTTAGTTCCCAAAAGCACGTTAGTTATCTAGAAGGGGGGTTGAATAGATATTTTAAATTTTCCTTGTTTAAAATACTTAATCAGTATTAATGATACTAACTGCAGCGGAATATATGTTTTATTCCTCTTCACGATATTGCAGTTATGGTATGATAAGCAGTTATGACAGTTACAACAGTTATAGAAGTTAATGAGAGACAATGAGACACAAGGTTCTAAGTGGTTCAGAGCACACAAGGCTCCTAATCCACTCTTCTACTCCACGAGTAGGAAATCCACTAAGGATGTGTTCTTACAACTGGATCACTTAGATCCCTTCAAGGCTAGCAGCCCTGGAACTTCACTTAGTTCACTTTTGAATTCTTCAAGTCCTCTGACTTGGATCTGCTCTTAGTTCACTTTTGAACTCTTCAAGTCCTTTGACTTGGTACCTCACTTGGATTTGCAGTAGTTGTTTGAGGTGTGCTACTCAGTTGCAGTTCAGCATCTGTCTCTTAAAGACTGAGTAGCGAAGCAAGCTTTCCTCTTTCAGGATCGTAGTGTTAATTGTTGAGTGTTCTTGAGCTTTTCTCTTGATAATCTTTCTTATTGTATCTTGCTTACTTAGTCTGAATCCTTGTCTGATTTCTTTATAAAAGAGCCATTCAGAATTAGCCGTTTGAATGTTCCCGTTGCTTCATTTAATGCTCCAGACGTTTTTTGTGTAGTGAGGTTGACGTCCTACTTTTCTGCGGCACTGCAGACTGGCCCACTGACACAGCAGACTGTATCTTTCACCTAACACCTGAAAAGGTGCTTTCTGCAGGCAGCTTTAGTCCTTTCCTTAGGTTCTACAATACACTTCTTCGATTTGAACTAAGGATGAATATGAAAGTATTGGGACTATCACTTTGTCAACGGCCATAAGCCTTTCTTCATTTGTTGCTCTTCTTCCCTTCATCAGAACTAAGATCTTTGATGCTGACTGGAGGAACACTACGATTATGGTCATTGTGACATAGTCGTTGTGTGTTGGCTTTGCACACCTTGATTCAGACTTGATCGTAGAGAACACTACGATTTCTCTTAAGCTCTTGTTAGACTACGATTCCTTGCTTGCTTGTCTTGCAGACTCCACACTTCTGATAGCACTCTGCGATTCTAAACTTGGCTTGTCAGATGCTTTTCAACTTTATGATTCTCAGTGTGGCTTCCAAGGCAGACTACGATTATTTGATACTTTCACTTGAGCTCAATGGATCTTGCCTTGGCTTTTGCAGACTTGATTCTTTGGCAGACTACGATTCTTGATATCTTTGTTCAAGCTCCACGATTCTTCCTTTTCTTTTGCAGACTTCGAATCTCTTGGAAGACTACGATTCTTGATATCTTCGTTCAAGCTCCACGATTCTGCCTTGTCATCTGCATGCTACCTTTGACAGACTACGATTCTGTCAAGGCTTTAACTTTTACAGCTCAAATAGATCAACCTAATAAGTTTGATCTTTTCTTTTATACATTTATTTACATAAATGATAAACAATAAAGCTCAGATCAACCTAACAGTTTTGATCTATCATCTAAGTTCTTGTACAATGATTCTCTTAAGGACTGTACACTTAAGCATTTATATTTACTTTCAATATCAAATCAGAATATGCAATTCCCAACAATCTCCCCCTATTTGATGTTGACATAATCAAGGAGATTTAGATCATAGCATCATTTTCTAAATGCATAATGCTAGAAAGTAAATATGACTTGGTGTTTCAGTGAGCAGCTAAAATTTCTAGAGAATAAGCATTAATTTATTGATGTTTGAAGAGATATTACAATCTAGCATAGAAACATTAATACACAGTTAAGTTCGGACTTATCTCTATTTTCTTTGCCTCTTATTCCTCGAAGATTCTGCAGCTCTCATTCTTCTGATTTTCTCATCTCTCCATTCAATGTCTTCTAGCTCATATCTAGACTGTGCAGAAGTCATGCCTTGTGAGCCAGAAGCTTGACCTTGATGTCTTTGAAGAGGTATTCCCACTGGAGGCTGCTGTAGATATTGATCAGATCGTGGAGTTTGAACATTTGGACTCCTGGAGTTGCCACCCAATGATTGACCAATATGAGTTTGCCTCTGCCTTCCCTGTTGCGGAGGTGGTGGTTGAATATATGTCTGCGTCTGCCTCTGTCCACCTCTGCTGCTTCTACTTCTGCCTTTGCCCCCTTGTCTATCTTCTTGCTCATTATTCTCCGCCTTTATGTCATCTCTAGGGTTTGAATATCTTCAGATAAGCGTCTGACTCCGTCCACCAGTTCATGCATTTGAGTTCGTTGATGAGAAATATCATTGCTCTGTTCAGTAACTATAGCTTCAGTGTTTCTTCTCTGTTGCTGAAGCAGTTTCAAGGCATCGTTGTTCTGGCTGATTTGAGCAGCACTGCATTCTTGGAATTGGTTCAAAGAGATACTCAGTGCTGAAATCTGTTCTGCCATCAGCTCATTTTGAGATTACTGATTCTTTTGCATTAGTATCATAGCTTCTTTATGCTTCTTTGTCTCAGCAAAATGAATAGCATCCCTTGCCTTGAGGCTTGTAGCCATTTCTTTGAAAATTTCTCTCAATGCTTTAGTCCGTTCAGTCCCCAATTGTCCTGGCAGAGTTTTGACAAATTCGATGATGTGATCGAATCTTAAGTGAAGAGCAAGTGAGTGTTCTTCAAGAATCTTTTCAGACTCTGAGCCCGTCTGGTTTAATGTAGTAGTCAGTTCCTCCTTTGTTGGCATGAGAGCCAATTGATCTAGAATTTGTTGTGTTTCTGGAGGAGGAAGAGCAGTTGTAGTGTGTTCATCTCTCCTTGACAGACTTGCAAGAGCAAGAGTCATATCAAAATATTCATTGTTGGAGGATGATGGAATGTCTGCTTGGGTTAGAGGAGTTTGTGTTTGCTGTGTAGGCATGGTAGTTAGTTTAGGTGTTTGTGTTTCGTTGAGCTGTTCCGTAGACTCTACGACTTCTGCATCAGATTGATCAATATGCACGAATCGTAGTATGTCGTCCAGGGTTGGTGTTTCAATGGTTGAGCTTGCAAGCATTTCTTTGACAACTCGTGTGATGTGCTCAATCATCATTGGATCGATAGTGGGACGCTCTACGAGAATGAGTTAATTGTGGGGATGTAGAATCACTTCATCAAGATTTTCCAACACAATGTTATTTTCAACATCCACCATCACAGCATCAGCAAACACTACAGTTTCTTCAATGACTGGGGAGACTACGTTTTCTCTGATAACTGGTAGCTCCCCCTCAACTCCTGCATTCTCTGGCTCTTTTGCTCTTAACAGCTCCCCTCAGCTGTAGCACTCCTTTCATTGTGAATCTCCATAGTTTCATTCAAAGCTTCATCTTGACTCAGCTTAAGTGCTTCCTGCGCTTCTTCCTTAGACTGAGCCATTTCTTTTTCTACCTGACCTTCTTCATGAGGACCAACATCCTTAGGCATTTCTTTTTCAGCATTAGTTTCCTCCTGATTGATCGTGGTCTGATCCTCTTCTTGGTTTAAGACAGATGCTTGAGATTCAGTGATCTGTTCAGTCTTCTCAATCTCCCTTCTTCTGTCCTCTTCCCCTAGAATTTCCTCATTGGTAAGAATATTTTTCTTAACTAAAGTCTTCTTCTTCTTGGACTTGATTACATCTTCAGAACCTTTTTCAGCTTCAGCCCTAATTGTCTGTTCAGGTTGAGAGGATGTTGCATCATCTTCTTCCATAGCAGTGGTTAGCCTAGACTCTACGAGTGGTGAAGACTCCATAATCGTAGTCAGTGTAGGCTTCCTTGTTCTGTGACTACGTTTCTTCTTCTTCTGAGGCTCAGAACTTTCAGTCATGCCTTTACTTGCTTCCCTCTTCTTCTTCATCTCATTCTCTTTCAGAGCCTCCTCTGGTGCTTGAGTTATCTCAGGAGTAGTAACTCTGTCAGATATTGACCCTCTAAACTCCATTTTAGCACCAGGACAAGCTTAAAGTGCATCAGTGGTTGAGCCTTGGTGTTCCTAGGCCACTGGCATATCTTTATTCATCTTCTTCTTTCCTTTACTCTTTCTGACCAAAGCTTCAGCATTTTCTTGATTTACTTCTTCTTCTTCTATCTCCCAGGCTTCCCTCACAGCAGATGAAGTTACAGATTTCATCTTTACATTTTTGTCGGGTTTTTCTTCCAGTTCTAAAACAGTTGCTGGGTTCCTTGTCTTCAATCTTGTTACCCAGTGTAGCTTCAAGAATCATGCTGATAAACCTTCCATAGGGCATCTTTGCCGTGCTCTTGGTCTTCTTGGGAATTTCCATTCATTTTCCAAACCACTCCATCAGTAGAGCTCCATAATTGAGTTGAACTCTGTATCTGATAGCTGTCATGAGTTTCAGTTGCTTCTCATTAACAGTATCGTGGCCCGAGCCTTTGCAGCATATGCATTTTCCAACAATGTCAGCAAGAAATTCATATCTTGGGGAAACTCTTTCTTCCTGTAGCCACTCTTTCCTTCAGTTCTGATGTGCTTCATCTTCTTTAAGCCTTCATGAAAATCGATTCAGTTTAGTGATGGAAGACCTTCATTGTTCAGGCCCAGGGCTAGGTTTATGTTTTCAGCATTGAAGCGTATCTGCTCGCCCTTGACTTTGGTGAGGATGGAGTCTCCTTCAACAACTCAATTGGTGTAGAATTCTTTCACCAATTTTGTAAATATCAGAGTGTCAGAGCTTAGGGCATCTTCGAGTCCAGATTTCTTTAGCAAAGAAAGAACTTTGTGGATTTCTGGACCAGCATCTTCAAATTTATCAAAGCATAGCTGATAGCCAGAAATAATTCTGGAAGCAGCCATTTATGTGGATTGATTCTTCTGAAATGAAAGAACTTGGCTTAGCTTTCTGAAACTTAGGGTTTCGTTTAAGAAAGAGAGAGATAAAGAGAGAAAGTAAGAGAGAGATAGTCTTTTGAAATTCAGAGGTAAACTGTCAGAAAGTAGTTCGAAATGAATTTAACTTCCTTCCATATGTTCTGCATCGCGGAACACGTGTCGGATTCTACAGAGCTCCACGATTTTAATCCATATGGAAATCTCCGTTCTGCCTTTAACTCCCCCTGAGCTAGTGTGCCCTTGTGAGAAGACTACGAATGCCAAAAATCACTCCACGATTGTTGAGTTCGATCCTTTTCTTGCTTCTTGACCGTTGACTCTAAGGTTTTCTGTGATGCCTTCTGAAATGGCAAACCTTCTGGATTAAGGTTGCTCAGGAAGGGCCAACCTCTTAGTTTGACACTAAGGATTAGGTTTGTCCCTGAGACACTTATCAAAAGGGTTGCTTGGCTTGTTGTTGCTATCACAGTGAGCCTTTTTGTCTTGACTGGATCACTCCACGATCGTGGTTTCTCTTTGTCATCTCTACGATTTTGACTTAGCCTTTATATCTGCCACGTTAGCACCATCTAGAGCATAGAATTTATGGTTGCAAATTTAACATACCTAACTCACTTATCAGTTTATTAAATCTGGATTCATGAAAGGGTTTTGTAAACACATCAGCAAGTTGATTTTCAGTAAGGATATATTGCAAAGATATTGTTCCATTTTGAACATGATCCCTAATAAAATGATATCTAATTTCTATAAGCTTGGTCCTAGAATGCATGACAGGATTATTTGTTATTGCTATGGCACTTGTGTTATCACAGTGTATGGGTATAGATTTGAAATCAAACCCATAGTTTGCTAGCAGGTTCTTTATCCATAGGATTTGAGCACAACAGCTGCCTACAGTAATGTATTCAGCTTCTGCTGTAGAAGTTGATACTGAGTTTTGCTTCTTGCTAAACCAGGACACTAGTCTATTTTCTAGCAGTTGACAAGTGCCATTGGTACTTTTTCTATCTATTTTGCATCCTACAAAGTCAGCATCTGAATATCCTGTCAGTTCAAATGAGCACTCCTTGTGATACAATAGACCCAAGTAGGGTGTACCTTTAAGATACCTGAAAATCCTTTTTACAGTAGTTAAGTGTGATTCCTTAGGATTAGCTTGAAATTTAGCACATATACATGTTGCAAACATTATGTCTGGTCTACTGGCAGTTAAGTAGAGAAAGGAGCCTATCATACCTCTGTATTGAGTAATATCAATACCTTTACCTTTCTCATCTTTGTCAAGCTTAGTTGCTGGAGCAATTGGTGTTTTCATGGGAGAGGCTGATTCCATGCCATACTTCATTAGTTCTCACCAATTCACTAAAGCTATTGAGAGAGAAAGTATAGAGAGACTAATAGAGAAAGAAGAAGAGTATTCTGCTATTACACTAGTGCAATCTCTAAATTTTTAAGATAAGGGGTATTATTTCTTTCGTATTCATGAAGAGAGTTATTTTCTTTCAATACTCGTAAGGGTTGTTATTCCATTCTTTATTATTCTGTTGGAATAACTTGTCTACGCGGACTACCGCATGTATGGTGAAATCTTATTGTTATTCCATTCTTTATTATTCTGTGGGAATAACCTGTCTACGCGGACTACTGCATGCCTGGTGAATAATCCTTCGTATTCAGTTGTTATTAAATTGTGAAAATAATCTATCTAAGCGGACTACCGCCTGACGAGTGAAAATTCAATTGCAGTTTCGTATGTTGTTTCATTCAGATTCCTAACTTACTACGGTAAGTATTGCTTCTATAATTCCTGAAATGATCAGAAATTCCTTGAGTTTTGCGCTTCATCTAATATCATTTCACTGAAATATTGGTCTAAACTTTCTTGTGAAATTTTTATCTTTTCATGTCGAGTTACTATTCACGAGTTACTATTCACGGGGTCCTATTCACGGTAAAAAAAATTCTTCCAAATCATTTTTGATTGGATCCAAGTTTTGATCTTCATTCTTAAACTCTGGATAAATTCTCTAATATTTTTCCTTTATCTCACTGGATTCGTTATTCGTATTATTTTTCATCATCCTCAGTCCTAAATGGTGATATAACTGAATATATCTTTTGGCCTGTAGGGTAAAGATGAATGACTACTTGATGAATATTTTTGATTTGTAGTCCAAAGATGAATGATTACCTGATGAATATCTTTGGCCGTAGTGCAAAGATGGACAAGTGTTGAGATGAACATGACCAACTGGTGATACAAATGAATATCTTTAGCCCGTAGTGCAAAAGATGAAATATTGATGATGGACTTTTAAATCAAAGAAGATAGTAGACATCATTATCTACTTAACTCTTCTAACGAATTCTTTATTTCGCTGCGAATATTGATCTAAAACGTATTGTCCATAATATTTTATCTGATTTATTGAAGGCTAACGATAATTTATTTTTCATTATCTTAGTCATAATATTCTTTACTGGGCTAGTTGAGCTCACCCTTTTCTTCCATTGTTCTCTTCAGAAAATGAGAATATCGCGGGTACTAGTCGGGAAATAAAGTGATGGTCCGAGTTAGAGTTGTAGAAGTCCTCACTATTTTTTTTAAAATAGTGTGATAATAAATGTAATGAGGACTTAGTTTGAATATTTATATTTTCTACATGTCTGTATTGACACTCACAGTTGTGTGGTCGTATTTTGCGCGACCGTTTGATATGAAAGATTGTATTTGGATTCTGTACCATGTATTTGGCGACTCAGAATGGGTTGAGTATTGAACCTATTTTGGGGGCGTCATAGTTGGTATCAGAGCTTAGGGATATGATCTCTGGCGGAGATCTGAGAATAGAACTAGGAGGGAAGAGACGAGTAAAATCCTTCGCTAGTGTGTGTCCTATCTAAGCTTATTTGGTATTTAATTGGTCATTTGGAACATAGGGTTAATATGTGATATGTTAATTTGTTTGATTAAACCTTATTTTGTTGCAGTATTTGAGAATGGCAGCAGAAAATCTAAACAATGGAGTGAATGAGACCGTTGAGACACCTTTAATCACCAACCAGGAGAACGTGCAACAGAAAGGCTATATTCCTCCTGTAAACAACCCTACCGAAGAAACGATAAATGACAGGATGTTTAGAAGCTTTTTGCAGTTCATAAAAAACCAGACGAGGGAGACTCGTATTCATAATACAGGTGAAAATAACAACTTGCGGCTTGTTACTGCCAAGCAATTTAAAGAGTTGGGACCACCAGAGTTTAAGGGAAAGTCAGATCCAATCAAGGCAAAAAATTGGATTAAGCAAATTACCAAGATATTTGATGTCTTGGGATGCACGGAGGAACAGAAGGTTCCATTTTTCACCTTTATGTTCCGTGGAGAGGCAGATTACTGGTGGGAATCTGTGAAGCGTACCCAGCTTGCCGCACTCAAGATGTCTTGGGGGGCGTTCTAGAAACTGTTCAATGACAAGTACTTTCCAGAAAGTATTTGTCACATGAAAGAGGTAGAGTTTATCAGACTGAAACAGAACAACATGACCGTGTCCCAGTACGAGGCCAAGTTCGCGAAGTTATCCTGATTTGCACCTCATTTGGTGAAGAATAAGGAACGTATGACGCGGATGTTTCTGAGAGATTTGAAACACCAGAAATTCGTCAATAACTCATTTCTCACAAATTTTCTCTATATTCGAATGTAGTGAACAGGGCCCAATTATTAGAATGAGATAATGATTATGTTCAACCAAGGGATAACAACCAAGGTCGTACCGATGGCAACAGTCATCGGAACAATGATGACCAGCAGGGAGGAAAGTATCATGACAGAAGCGGTAAACACTCCGGTGGTAATCGTGGCCATGATAATAAAAGAAGTGAGTCGGGGGGAGATTTCAAGAAGAGAAGGTACAACAATGAGAACGTGAAAACATCAACAGCAGCACCAACATCAACTATTTCTAGGGGACGAGAACGACCGCCGGTCGTATGCTATAAATGCGGTAATAGGGACACATCAGCTCCAACTGCACACAACAATCGAAGGTGTGTTATAACTGTGGAAAGGAAAGGCACATAGCTCGAGTGTGTCCTGTAGCAAAACCAAGTCCAACAGGGATGGTGACTCCAAAGCCTATCTCTGACAAGTCAAAGTCAGTGGTTCTTGGAAGAGCTTTTGTCGTGACTGCCCAACAAGCAAGGAACCCGAACGAGGTTATTACGGGTAAGCTGATAATAAACTCTTGCGAAGTTTACACTTTATTAGATACCGATGCTATCCATTCTTTTATTTCACCTGCTTGTGCTCAACGTTTGAACTTGACACCTGAGAAATTAGACTTTGACTTATCTGTTGAAACTCCGTTAGGAGAAACCTTCGTTATATCTACAATTTACAAATCTTGCTTGATTCAAATTAGTACCCTCACCCTACCTGTTGATCTTATATCTTTGAAAATACTTGCATTTGATGTAATTTTAGGAATTGACTGGTTGACCACTTATCATACCAAAATTGATTGTTTTCGTAAGGTTGTTAGTTTTCATATTCCTAACCAACCTATTGTGCGAATTCAAACAACGAAACCACTAAAATCAATCAATGTTATTTCAAGTCATAAAGCTATTCGTTTATTCAAAAACGGATGTCAAGCTTTTTCTTAGCCCATGTCACTGATCTAAACTAGTATACGTCAAGTTTGAATGATATTTCTATTGTTAATGAGTTTCCTGATGTATTTTCCGAAGAACTTCCCGGTCTACCCCCGGAACGTGAAGTTGAATTCTTTATTAACCTTACACCCGGTACAAAACCCATTTTTAAAACCCCATATCGAATGGCTCCTATTGAACTTCAGGAGTTAAAGGTCTAACAACAGGAGTTGTTAGACATCGGTTTTATACGTCCTAGTACATATCCTTGGGGTGCTCCTGTTTTATTCGTAAAGAAGAAAGACGGGAGTATGCGACTTTGTATTAACTATCGGGAGTTGAACCATGTCCCCATCAAGAATAGGTATCCGTTACCTCGTATTGATGACCTGTTTAACCAGTTGCAAGGTGCACAATTCTTTTCAAAGATTGATCTTCGTTCTGGATATCATCAGCTGAAGATTGAAACTGAGGATATTCCGAAGACTGCTTTTAGAACTCGATACGGGCATTATGAATTCTTAGTCATGTCTTTTGGATTGACTAATGCTCCTGCTGCTTTTATGGATATGATAAATCGTGTATTCAAGGAATATTTAGATCAGTTCGTGGTTGTCTTTATTGATGACACCCTCATCTATTCCAAAAGTCATGAAGATCATGAGCACCACTTAAAGCTGGTACTTCAAAGGCTTCGTGAAAATAAGCTATATGCCAAGCTGAAGAAATGCGAGTTCTGGCTTGAGGAGGTAGCATTCCTTGGGCACGTGGTATCAAAACGTAGAGTATCTGTTGATCCGACGAAGATTGAAGCAATACAAAGTTAGGAGCAACCGAAGTTGGTGACCGAAGTACGTAGCTTTCTGGGCTTAGCTGGTTATTATCGGAGATTCGTGGAAGGATTTTCTCGAATCGCTACTCCATTAACTCAGCTGACTCAGAAAGATACAAAATTCGTATGGAACGAGGAATGCGAGAAGAGCTTTCAAGAGCTCAAGAGGAGACTCATTTCTGCACCTGTTCTGACGATACCATCTGGTTCGGATGGATTTGTCATTTACAACGATGCTTCGGGCAAAGGGTTAGGATGTGTTCTCATGCAACATGGGAAAATCATAGCCTATGTCTCGCGACAACTCAAGGAATATAAGAGGAATTATCCTACTCATGATCTAGAGTTGGTAGCAGTCATTTTCGCGTTGAAGATCTGGATACACTGTATGGGGAGAAAGTGGAGATCTATACGGATCATAAGAGCCTCAAGTATTTCTTCACCTAGAAGGAACTTAACATGCGGCAACGACGTTGGCTTGAGCTGTTGAAAGATTACGACCATACCATCCAATAACATCATGGTAAAGTGAACGTGGTAGCTGACGCGTTGAGTAGAATATCATATGCAGGAACGAATGTGATACTGTCAAAGCCTATTTGGTGTGACTTACAAAGGATGGAGATAGATTTCAAGACCTCGAAGACCCATGTGATGATGTTACGTATACGCGTAGAACCAGCTTTGATTGATAAAGTCAAAGCTGCTCAAGCTACAGACCTAGATCTGATGAATATGAGGCAGAAGGTGCAAGGAGGTACTATTCCAGAAGCAAGAATCGATGTAGAAGGAATACTTCAAGTCAACTCCAGACTTTGTGTTCCTAACGATTCTGATTTGAAGTATAGAATCATGATGGAGGCACACAACACACCGTTTGCAATCCATCCCGGGAGTACCAAAATGTATCGTGATCTTCGACATATATTTTGGTGGAGCAATATGAAGAGAGAGATCGCAGAGTTTATCTCAAGGTGTTTAACGTGTCAACGTGTCAAGGCGGAGCATCAAGTGCCAACGGGTCCATTACAACCACTTGAGATTCCGAAATGGAATTGGGAACACATTACCATGGATTTTGTTACGGGTCTTCCCAAGGTTTCTCAATGCATAGATGCGATTTGGGTTATTGTTGATAGATTAACCAAGTCTGCTCATTTCTTGCCGATACGGGAGACTTATTCCCTTGAACGTCTTGCTCGTATGTACGTGAATGAGATTGTGAGATTGCATGGCATGCTAGTATCCATAGTTTCGGATCATGACCCAAGATTCACTTCACGATTTTGGGTCAGCTTGCAGAAAGCTATGGGCACAGATTTACGATTCAGTTCAGCATATCATCCACAAACGAACGGGCAATCGGAAAGGACTATCCAAACTCTTGAAGATCTATTGAGACTCTGTGTTCTAGACTTCAAAGGGAGTTGGGATAAGTACCTACCATTGGTGGAATTCTCCTACAACAACAGTTATCAGGCAAGTATAGGCATAGCTCCATTCGAGGCATTGTATGGACGAAAATGTCAGTCTCCAGTATGCTGGGATGAGGTGGGGGAAGCAACATTGTTGGGACCGGAGTTAGTACGTATGACTACGGAAAAGATTCAAATAATTCGGCAACGTATTAAAACAGCACAAGATTGACAAAAGAGTTATGCGGACCTTCATCGAAACGACGTGGAATTTAATGTTGGGGACCATGTATTGTTACGTGTTGCTCCATGGAAAGGAGTTACGAGATTCAGAAAAAAAGGAAAGCTCAACCCACGATTCATTGGTCCATTTGAGATCCTTGACCGAGTAGGAAATGTGGCCTATAGACTCTCTTTACCGCCTAGCATGTCTCGTGTTCATAACGTGTTTTACATATCCATGCTACGTAAATATGTGAAAGACCCAAACCACATTATTGAGTTAGAACCAGACGAGATAGCAGAAGATTTAACATACGAGGAGGTACCGTCAAGATCTTAGATAGGAAGGAACATGTTCTACGCTCAAAGGTTATACCTCAAGTCAAAGTTTTCTGGAGAAATCATGAAATTGAGGAAATGACCTGGGAGTTAGAATCGGAAATGAAAGCGAGGTAGCCTCACCTTTTCGACATACCAGGTACGTACGTCAATTTCAAGGACAAAATTTCATAAGGAGGGGAGGTTGTAAGACCCAAAATTTTATGAATAAGATTTAATTTTCTTTATATATTATTTTGAAATAGTAAGGTGTTGATTTGATAAATGTGATAAGTTATGGGTGAGATGTGCAAAGTTCACAAAGTAAGCAAGTGGTTATAAAATATTCGTTGTGTCGGGGAATATTCGTTTGGTCGAGGAATATTCTTTTTGTCGGAGAATTTTCTTACGACGGCGCAGTCATTGATGGACCCCACAACGGAATGAATGTCGAATATCGAAAGCGACAGAAATAATCTTTTTAAAAAATAATTGTGTAGTTGTTACCGTTAGTACTGTGAAAATATCCGGTGGTTAAAATATAGTAATACACGGTATTGCACAGTAGCACACGGTATTGCACAGTATTTTAAATTATTGACTCTTACGTAGGAAGGCACTTACTCAATTATTGTTACAGTAATTACAGTTTAATATTTTATATTATTGATTCAATAATTGCATAATATTTTATTGATTCAATATTTGCTACGTTGATATTTTATATCAATAAGTGCTACTTTGCTATTTTATATTAGTGATTTAGTAATTGTCATTGCATAGTATTTTAAATTATCAAATCAGTAATTCATATTATTTGAATAATATTATTAGATAGCATTAATGGCAATGTCTAAGAAATTCTGTCTAGGAAAGGGGTTGATTAATTGCGCGCCAGTAAGGAGAAATCCTTATCGGATGGCCCCCACTTTCCTAGGAACGACCTTATTGTCAATATTGTTGTTCTGTAATATTATTTGTGAATAATTAATTTTTGATATATATAATAAAAAAATATTTATTCAATGTGAATTTTTTTAACGGAGGAATTTTTAGCAAGTGACATTGGTTGAAAGTTGGTATTTTATCTTTTCTGATAAAATAATTCATTCAAATATGTTATTATAATATTACATTATAGTAGTATGATATGATTATATAATAGTATGATTTTTATAATTAAAATGGTAACATTATTATAGTAAATTCATGGTCTAAAAGTTAAACGAAGTGGAAGAGTGCAAATTGAATTTGAACTCTTATGATGCAAACAATGATGTCATCGGAGCGATGAGGTAAGCAATGATGTCATAGGATCGATGATGTAAGCGATGATGTCATAAATTATGGCTAAAAGACTATTTTACCCTTACCCTGCCGAGCCTATAAATAAAAGCTCATTTCTTCATTTTTCTCACCAATTCAGTAAAGCTATAGAGAGAGAAAGTATAGAGAGACTAATAGAGAAAGAAGAAGAATATTCTGCTATTACACTAGTGCAGTCTCTAAATTTTTAAGGTAAGGGGTATTATTTCTTTCGTATTCATGAAGAGAGTTGTTTTCTTTCAATA
Organism: Panax stipuleanatus; assembly: GCA_020205555.1. Taxonomy (NCBI): domain Eukaryota; kingdom Viridiplantae; phylum Streptophyta; class Magnoliopsida; order Apiales; family Araliaceae; genus Panax; species Panax stipuleanatus. The sequence continues at coordinate 126,800,169 of CM035122.1, read as the reverse complement.
CTCGTAAGGGTTGTTATTCCATTCTTTATTATTCTGTTGGAATAACTTGTCTACGCGGACTACCGCATACATGGTGAAACTCTGTTGTTATTACATTCTTTATTATTCTGTGAGAATAACCTGTCTATGCGGACTACCGCATGCCTGATGAATAACCCATCGTATTCAGTTGTTATTAAATTGTGAAAATAATTTGTCTGAGCGGACTACCACCTGACGGGTGAAAATCCAATTGCAGTTTCGTATGTTGTTTCATTTCAGATTCCTAACTTACTACGGTAAGTATTGCTTCTATAATTCCTGAAATGATCAGAAATTCCTTGAGTTTTGCGTTTCATCTAATATCATTTCACTGGAATATTGGTCTGAACTATCTTGTGAAATTTTTATCTTTTCATGTCGAGTTACTATTCACAGGGTACTATTCACGGTAAAAAAATATTTTTTTTCTTCCAAATCATTTTTGATTGGATCTAGGTTTTGATCTTCATTCTTAAACTCTTGATAAATTCTCTAATATTTATCCTTTATCTCACTGGATTCGTTATTCGTATTGTTTTTCATCATCCTCAGTCCTAAATGGTGATATAACTGAATATCTTTGGCCTATAGTGCAAAGATGAATGACTACTTGATGAATATCTTTGACTTGTAGTGCAAAGATGAATGATTACCTGATAAATATCTTTGGCCGTAGTGCAAAGATGGACAGGTGTTGAGATGAACATGACCAACTGGTGATACAAATGAATATCTTTGGCCCGTAGTTCAAAAGATGAATATTTGATTCGAGATGTATATTGATTGATGTTACAAGGATAAAATATTGATGATGGACTTTTAAATCAAAGAAGATAGTAGACATCATTCTCTACTTAACTCTTCTAATGAATTATTATTTTCGCTGCGAATATTGATCTAAAACGTGTTGTCCATAATATTTTATCTGATTTATTGAAGGCTAACGATAATTTATTTTTCATTATCTTAGTTATAATATTCTTTACTGGGCTAGTTGAGCTCACCTTTTTCTTCCATTGTTCTCTTCAGGAAATGAGAATATCGCGGGTATTAGTCGGGGAATGGAGTGTTGGTCCGAGTTAGAGCTGTAGAAGTCCTCACTATTTTTTTAAAATAGTGTGATAATAAATGTAATGAGGACTTAGTTTGAATGTTTATATTTTATACATGTCTGTATTGACACTCACAGTTGTGTGGTCGTATTTTGCACGACCGTTTGATATGAAAGATTGTATTTGGATTCTGTACCATATATTTGGCGACTCAGAATGGGTTGAGCATTGAACCTATTTTGGGGGGCGTCATAGTTGGTATCAGAACTTAGGGATATGATCTATGGCGGAGATCTGAGAATAGAACTAGGAGGGGAGAGACGAGTAAAATCCTTCGCTAGTGTGTGTCCTATCTAAGCTTATTTGGTATTTAATTGGTCATTTGGAATATAGGGTTAATATGTGATATGTTAATTTGTTTGATTAACCCTTGTTTTGTTGCAGTATTTGAGAATGGCAGCAGAAAATCTAAACAATGGAGTGAATGAGACCGTTGAGACACCTTTAATCACCAACCAGGAGAACGTGCAACAGGAAGGCTATATTCCTCCTGTAAACAACCCTACCGAAGAAACGATAAATGACGGGATGTTTAGAAGCTTTTTGCAGTTCATGAAAAACCAGACGAGGGAGACTCGTATTCATAATACAGGTGAAAATAACAACTCGCGGCTTGTCACTGCCAAGCAATTTAAAGAGTTGGGACCACCAGAATTTAAGGGAATGTCAGATCCAATCAAGGCAGAAAATTGGATTAAGCAAATTACCAAGATATTTAATGTCTTGGGATGCATGGAGGAACAGAAGGTTCCATTTGTCACCTTTATGTTCTGTGGAGAGGCAAATTACTGGTGGGAATCTGTGAAGCGTACCCAGCCTGCAGCACTCAAGATGTCTTGGGGGGCGTTCCAGAAACTGTTCAATGACAAGTACTTTCCAGAAAGTATTTGTCACATGAAAGAGGTAGAGTTTATCAGACTGAAATAGAACAACATGACTGTGTCCCAGTACGAGGCTAAGTTCGCGTAGTTATCCCGAATTGCACCTCATTTGGTGGAGAATAAGGAACGTATGACGCGGATGTTTCTGAGAGGCTTGAAACCAAAAATTCGGATGTAGTGAACAGGGCCCAAGTTATTAGAACGAGATAATGATTATGTTCAACTAAGGGACAACAACCAAGGTCGTACCGGTGGCAGCAGTCATCGGAACAATTACAACCAGCAGGGAGGAAAGTATCATGATAGAAGCGGTAAACACTCCGGTGGTAATCGTGGCCATGATAATAAAATAAGTGAGTCGGGGGGAGATTTCAAGAAGAGAAGGTACAACAATGAGAATGTGAAAGGCATCGACAAGCAGCACCAACATCAACTGTTTCTAGGGGAGGAGAACGACCCCCGATCGTATGCTATAAATGCGGGCAATAGGGACACATCAGCCCCAACTGCACACAACAATCGAAGGTGTGTTATAACTGTGGAAAGGAAGGGCACATAGCTCGAGTGTTTCTTGTAGCAAAACCAAGTCCAGCAGGGATGGTGACTCCAAAGGCTATCCCTGACAAGTCAAAGTCAGTGGTTCCTGGAAGAGCTTTTGTCGTGACTGCCTAACAAGCAAGGAACCCGAACGAGGTTATTATGGGTAAGCTGATAATAAACTCTTGCGAAGTTTACACTTTATTAGATACCAGTGCTACTCATTCTTTTATTTCACCTACTTGTGCTCAACGTTTGAACTTGACACCTGAGAAATTAGACTTTGACTTATCTGTTGAAACTCCGTTGGGAGAAACCTTCGTTACATCTACAGTATACAAATCTTGCTTGATTCAAATTGGTACCCTCACCCTACCTGTTGATCTTATATCTTTGAAAATACTTGCATTTGATGTAATTTTAGGAATTGACTGGTTAACCACTTATCATGCCAAAATTAATTGTTTTCGTAATCTTGTTAGTTTTCATATTCCTAACCAACCTATTGTGCGAATTCAAACAACGAAACCACTAAAATCAATCAATGTTATTTCAAGTCATAAAGCTATTCGTTTATTCAAAAACGGATGTCAAGCTTTTTCTTAGCCCATGTCACTGATCTAAACTAGTATACGTTAAGTTTGAATGATATTTCTATTGTTAATGAGTTTCCTGCTGTATTTTTCGAAGAACTTCCCGGTCTACCCCCGGAACGTGAAGTTGAATTCTTTATTAACCTTAAACCCGGTACAAAACCCATTTCTAAAACCCATATCGAATGGCTCCTATTGAACTTTAACTTCAGGAGTTAAAGTTCTAACTACAGGAGTTGTTAGACATCGGTTTTATACGTCCTAGTACATATCCTTGGGGTGCTCCTGTTTTATTCGTAAAGAAGAAAGACGGGAGTATGCGACTTTGTATTAACTATCGGGAGTTGAACCATGTCCCCATCAAGAATAGGTATCTGTTACCTCGTATTGATGACCTGTTCGATCAGTTGCAAGGTGCACAATTCTTTTCAAAGATTGATCTTTGTTTTGGATATCATCAGCTGGAGATTGAAACTAAGGATATTCCGAAGACTGCTTTTAGAACTCGATACGGGCATTATGAATTCTTAGTCATGTCTTTTGGATTGACTAATGCTCCTGTTGCTTTTATGGATATGATAAATCGTGTATTTAAGGAATATTTAGATCAGTTCGTGGTTGTCTTTATTGATGACATCCTCATCTATTCCAAAAGTCATGAAGATCATGAGCACCACTTGAAGCTGGTACTTCAAAGGCTTCGTGAAAATAAGCTATATGCCAAGCTGAAGAAATGCGAGTTCTGGCTTGAGGAGGTAGCATTCCTTGGGCACGTGGTATCAAAACGTGGAGTATCTGTTGATCCGGCGAAGATTGAAGCAATACAAAGTTGGGAGCAACCGAAGTCGGTGACCGAAGTACGTAGCTTTCTGGGCTTAGCTGGTTATTATCGGAGATTCGTGGAAGAATTTTCTCGAATCGCTACTCCATTAACTCAGCTGACTCAAAAAGATACAAAATTCGTATGGAACGAGGAATGTGAGAAGTGCTTTCAAGAGCTCAAGAGGAGACTCATTTTTGCACCTGTTCTGACGATACCATCTGGTTCGGATAGATTTGTCATTTACAGCGATGCTTCGGACAAAGGGTTAGGATGTGTTCTCATGCAACATGGGAAAGTCATAGCCTATGTCTCGCGATAAATCAAGGAATATGAGAGGAATTATCCTACACATGATCTAGAGTTGGCAGCAGTCATTTTCGCGTTGAAGATCTGGAGACACTACCTGTATGGGGAGAGAGTGGAGATCTATATGGATCATAAGAGCCTCAAGTATTTCTTCACCCAGAAGGAACTTAACACGCGGCAACGACGTTGGCTTTAGCTGTTGAAAGATTACGACCATACCATCCAATACCATCATGGTAAAGCGAACGTGGTAGCTGACGCGTTGAGTAGAAGATCATATGCGGGAACGAATGCGATACTATCAAGGCCTATTTGGTGTGACTTACAAAGGATGGAGATAAAGTTCAAGACTTTGAAGACCCATGCGATGATGTCAAGTATACGCGTAGAACCAATTTTAATTGATAAAGTCAAAGCTGCTCAAGCTACAGACCTGGAGTTGATGAATATGAGGAAGAAGGTGCAAGGAGGTACTATTCCAGAAACAAGAATCGATGAAGGAGGAATACTTTGAGTCAACTCCAGACTTTGTGTTCCTAACGATTCTGATTTAAAGTATAGAATCATGATGGAGGCACACAACACACCGTTTGCAATCCATCCTGGGAGTACCAAAATGTATCGTGATCTTCGACATACATTTTGGTGGAGCAATATGAAGAGAGAGATCGCGGAGTTTACATGATTTATTATAATTATTCCCCCAAGTCTCGCACCTACAGTACTTAATAGATTACTAATAATATCAGTTAATGACTTATTACATCTCTAACTTAAGCTTAAACATAATCAAATCCAGTCTTACTACATCATCTTCATACAATATTAATATATTTAAAATATAACAGACATAAGCTAGTTGGTAGCTTGCCCTTGCCCTTATCAACGCCCGAAGGTTCACCATGCTCTGCCTTAACTGAAATGTTTTAGGAAAGCAAGAATGAGCACAAATTGCCCAGCAAGTAATATACAATAAGGTGAGTAATAAGATTCTCAATTCTCGAAAGGGTATAACAAGATTTGATAGTTCAAGAATCAACAAGAATATCAACAGTTCTCAATATCAGTCGCTAAGGACAGGATAGTATCAATATGATTCAATAATAAGTCAATTCAAGATTTCAAATAATTGAGTACTGAGTAGTCACTACGGACTATGAACTTCTACTAGAATTGACAGTAATAAACTAAAAATCCAACAAAACAGGTACAACAGGTGATCAGCCTAAAGTACCCTTATTATGCATAACAATCAACCATACTCAAGTGTGCACGTCGGTTCTCCGACAATTATATATTCCCTTCAAAGAAGGTTGTTCTCTCAGTCAAATACAAGATCCCGCACCAATCAATTAGTTTGGGTTGCTTTTCAATAACATAAGTCCAGCCGAATCAAATGACATAGACACTTTCACAATATTCAAGAACAACACTAAGTTCAACATGAATAATAGCTTTAATGAAATAAGAGTTCAAGTATGCTAATTCGATTCAACCGATTAAATAGGAAACTAGTTCGCAATACACAAGATAGGATACTTGCATAGTAAAAGAGTATAAGTTAGGAAACTTTCACAATCATAGATTTCCTTGCATAAAGTAAATGCGTCGGTTAGGATACTTGCACTTTAAAAGAGTGTAAGTAAGAGAACTTGCCTTTAGCGTAGTTTATCCACGAAAAGCAATCAACACTTTCGAATTCCTATCGTAATACAGTTACGTATATATATGATATTCATTAGTCATATAATTTAACTTCACATTTTCTCTTTGAATATACGATCAACACATAAGCTAAGTTTTACCTAGCTACACAGTTATATAGAATATAATTTCTATCCTTAACGTTCCTTCTTTAGAGTTTAAACGCATTCTCATATTATATAATCTCAACAATTAGCAAACATGCTTGCATATTATTAATATCACATAAGACCACAATCAATACTAAATATATTTCATTTTAGCAAGTTACGGCATCTCCTTAAGTTAACCGTCAAAATCGGGTTCAAGTAACATCATATAATATCGCGTAGCATGTATTCATATTTAAAGGATACTTTCATGCTTGTATAACTTTTCCAAATCCAATCGTACATGGTATAGGTTCTTAAGTTAATACTTAAAGCCATTCAAGGACACGAACTCATATGGTCTAACATGATTGCTTTTAAACACATAAGATATTCATATAACTTGTATTAGTCATGCTCATGAGTACTCGTATTGCATATATGTAGCTAGCATTGTTATTATCTTGAAAACATGCTTTGTTCATGCTAAACTTTAATCACGGCAACTAATCATGGTATATATACATGCATGACACATGAATGAGTCTAAGAGTACTATCACATGTGTCCATAAATGTCAAATTCTAATTCTCGTCATAACATACCAACGTTCACGTTCAAAGCTTATACTTTGTTAGTATAGTTCATTATAAGGTCTATCATGTTCATGATTCCTTATGAAACCTATATATGTAAGTTAACATGCTTTTCATGTATTTCAAGGCCCTATAAACATGCTCGAAAAGTCAGAATGTATACATGCTTCATATATGTTAACGTCGTTTATGAAACTTTAAATTCGTTTCCAAACTATGTGTCGTTTGGTTAACCATGCATGCTAATATACTAAAACATGCTTACATTGCCTCATTAGGTTTATATATGTATTAATCATGCTCCCATGCTTGTTTAAACAAAAATCAAACAATTGGTACATAACAGTTTTGTTGCAGAATGCAGAAAACTGAACACAGAGGCTGGCGCTGCGGCGCGGCAAAAGTAGCTTAATACTGGCGCTGCGGCGCGGGCTGCGGCGCTGCGGCGTCGAGGCAGTTTTTTGCGGTTCAGACTGCAGCGAAAACCGACCCAAAACCTCCCATTTCATCGATTTCAACATACCCAGACATTAGACTTGTTTAACTTACTAACACATACATATATGCTTATAACAGTCAATAGCAATTATCAATTCCCAATTTCATGAACTCTAACTAATTTACGAATTTCATGTATTTACAGAAATTGAAGAGGAACAATGGAAATGAAAGACTATTCAGTGGTTCCATCATGTGTGTATGTTCATATAACAACATATAAGGGTTCTACAAACCAATCATGAACCAATTTGGCATAATCAAGAATTTCAACAAAACTCAGAGAACAACAATGGAGTTCTTTTGACAGAAAATGAAAATGAAGACACGAAGAGGATTTATACCTCTGTTATGGAGTAAGCTTGCTGATGCTACTATAGAAATTCCTTCTGAACTAAATAGACAATCACAGTATACTCTCTTCTCTTAGAAATTTTCAGCAATGAAATGAAGGTGTAGGGTGTTCCTTTATATAGAAGAATGAATACACAGTCCAAGCTTCTAACTCCCAAATCAAACTAACGGATTGTCAAATTGCATGAAGGTTATAGAATGGTAGGTATTTAGTTGTTAGAATCCATCATTAAAACCACTCCCTTGCTCATCATTGCTACAAGGCTATGGAAATTTACTGAGTTTAAGGAGAAGCAATAGGCTTAGGCCATAATGGCTGTGCACGTGAATGAGGGAAAGGAGAGTGACTATTATATTGGGACAAGCCAAGCAAATCTCAGCATTCTTACAAATGGACTATATGCTACACTTATGTTATATATTATGTACTCTTAGGTTATAATTACAATGTTCTCCCCATAATGTAATAAATGCAATTTGAATACATATAATCTATGTACATTTTATCTTACCGATATAATACAATCGGATACTACCACATTACATTATATCATATATTATTAAATTGTATTACTCAACAATTATTTATAATAGATCCATGATACATTATTTTAATGTATATCCACACATCATTTGTCACCTACACATATCATAACATATAGTTACTATACATTTAATTCGCATGCTTGCACATATAATTTCATCTTATAAATTGAATATTTTAATAATATACACATATCCTACATCAATCAATATAATTGTTAACCTCCATAACAATTTAATTAACCTTTATATGATTAACTATCACTTTGATATAAATCTTATTATATTTATAAACACGTTGCTCATTATTATTATGTTTCTTGCAATAATAATAATCACATATTATTAATCAATCCTCATTAGTATTTTATAACAGTTAATTAATATTCTTCGAGTTTAACGTGTCAACGTGTCAAGGCGGAGCATCAAGTGCCAAAGGGTCCATTGCAACCACTTGAGATTTCGAAATGGAAGTGGGAACACATTACCATGGATTTCGTTATGGGTCTTCCCAAGGTTTCTCAATGCATAGATGCGATTTGGGTTATTGTTGATAGATTAACCAAGTCTGCTCATTCCTTGCCGATACAGGAGACTTATTCCCTTGAACGTCTTGCTCGTATGTACGTGAATGAGATTGTGAGATTGCATGGCATGCCAGTATCCATAGTTTTGGATCATGACCCAAGATTCACTTCACGATTTTGGGTCAGCTTGCAGAAAGCTATGGGCACAGATTTACGATTCAGTTCAGCATATCATCCACAAACGAACGGGCAATCGGAAAGGACTATCCAAACTCTTGAAGATCTATTGAGACTCTGTGTTCTAGACTTCAAAGGGAGTTGGGATAAGTACCTACCATTGGTGGAATTCTCCTACAACAACAGTTATTAGGCATGTATAGACATGGCTCCATTCGAGGCGTTGTATGGATGAAAATGTCGTTCTCCAGTATGCTGGGATGAGGTGGGGGAAGCAACATTGTTGGGACCGGAGTTAGTACGTATGACTACGAAAAAGATTCAAATAATCCGGACAACGTATACAAACAGCACAAGATTGACAAAAGAGTTATGCGGACCTTCATCGAAAGATGTGGAATTTAATGTTAGGGACCATGCATTGTTACGTGTTGGATTGACAAAACCTGGGGGTTGTTCCACATAGACTTCTTCTTGAAGTTCACCATTTAGGAATACACTTTTAACATCCATCTGGAATACTTTGAACTTCATATAAGCGGCAAATGCAAGAAATATTCTGATTGCTTCAAGTCTGGCAACTGGTGCAAAGGTCTCATCGTAGTCTATGCCTTCTTCTTGAGAATAACCTTTGGCCACCAGTCTTGCTTTGTTTCTAGTGATCAACCCATCTTCATCCATCTTGTTCCTGAAGACCCATTTGGTGCCGATGACTGGGTGATTCTTTGGTCTTTGAACTAATCTCCAGACTTTGCTTCTTTCAAATTGATTTAGTTCCCCTTGCATGGCTTCAATCCAGCTTGCATCTAGCATAGCATCTTCAATCTTCTTGGGTTCTATTTGAGATAGAAAACTCAAATAGAAGCATTCATTCTGAGTTGCAGATCTTGTTCTGATTCTGGCAGTTGGATCACCAATAATTAGATCTTGAGTGTGATCTCTTGCCCACCTGTTCCCTGTTGGAACATCTGTTCTAATGCCTTCTTGTCTGAACTCCTTAAGATTGACTTCTGGTTCTTGTTGTTCAGAATTGTCGTCTGGTTCAGTTCTCTCTATGATTTCTTCTTCGGACACTACGATTCTTTGTTCAGGAACTACGGTCGTAGTGTTAGGCTTGACTGCTTCATTCGTAGTGTCAGTGTCGTCAATCGTAGTGTCTTATGGTGCAAACTTGTCCGAGTCTGTTTCATTAAAGATGATATAGATTGAGACTTCAACACTTAATATCTTCTTGTTGAACACTCTGTAGGCTTTGCTGTCTGTGGCATAACCAAGGAAGATTCCTTCATCTGACTTAGGTTGGAACTTAGTCAGATATTGCTTGCCATTGTTGAGAATGTAGCATGAACAGCCGAACATATGGAAGTAACTGACATTTGGCTTTCTTCCTTTCCACAGCTCGTAGGGTGTCTTTTTCAGCGTAGAGTGTACAAGAGATCTGTTCTGTGTATAGCATGTAGTGTTGATGGCTTCTGCCCAAAAGTATTTAGGCAGATGAGCTGCTGCTAGTAGAGTTCTCCCAGCTTCTATAAGTGTTCTGTTTTTCCTTTCAGCCACTCCATTTTGCTGAGGAGTTCTTGGTGCTGAGAAATTATGACTGATGTCATTGTCTGGACAGAACTAATCCATTTCTGAGAAATTGAACTCTCTGCCATGATCACTCCTTATTTCCTTAATATTCTCTCCTTTTTCATTCATCACCAGCTTGAACATCTTTATCAGTTGGGAGCTTGTCTCATCATTTGAGTTAAACAAGAACACACATGTGTATCTGGTGTAGTCATCCACTACGACCAGTGAATATCTCTTTCCTCCTAGGCTCACAGTTGGAATTGTCCCAAAGAGATTCATATGAAGTAACTGTATGGGCCTATCAATTGAGTTGACCGCTTTGCCTTTGAATGAGCTCCTTGTTTGCTTTCCAAGCTGGCATGCATTGTATGGTCTTTCTTTGATGAAGCTGAACTTGGGTAATCCTGATACTAGATCTTTGGAGGCCAATTTAGACATACTCTTGAAGTTGAGATGAGATAATCTTCTATGCCAAAGCCAACTTATTTCTTCAGTGGATTTAGCAAGAAAGCATATTGTCTCATTAGAACTGAGCTGAGTAAGATTGACAATGTATACAATTCATTCTCTTGATCATGTCAGCTTGATAGAGGATGTCTCCAGATCTCTGACTTGACACTAATTGTTGAGAAATGTGACTTAATGGCCTTTATCGTAGAGTTGGCTGATGCTAAGAAGATTGTGCTTTAGACCATCAACATAAGCCACTTTGCTGAAGGACACTGAACCATTTCCAACTGATCCATAACCTCTTGTCTTGCCAGAGCTATTATCTCCAAAGATAACTGTTGGTCCCTCCTTCTCTGTGTAATTAGACAGGAGGGCTTTGTTTCCGGTCATATGTCTTGAGCAACCACTGTTCAGATACCATGTTGTAGTCGTAGTGCTCATTTCCTGCAAACATATTCAGCTTTCATGTTAGTACCCAGACTAGCATGGGTCCTGCAATGTTAGTACCCTTAGGAACCCAAATCTGCTTGACTTTGGATCTCCCATGCACAGTATTATGAAAGCATGATGCAGTTTTATGACCAAATCTTCCACATGTAAAGCATCCAAAATAATTTATATTTGTGTGTGTGTGTGGATGCTTTTGGACTTGTGTGGATATTTGTTGGCTTTACCCTTATATTGCATCTTCCTTTTCCATGCAGCCCTGGAGTTCACGTTCTGTGCTGAGTGAATCTTAGTACCACGATTCCTTCCAAGTTGATCTATGGAGTCATTTTTACTTGACTCTATGATTCATCGAGGTTGGACAGTGGTGACTAAATTACTCTTCACCTTTCTAAACCCTAGGCCAGCATGAGATCCGTAGTGTTTAGGAACACGTCTTGGTTCAGAAGAGCAAGGTTGCACTGGTTCATCCTTCTGTGTGGACTTTACAAATGTAATACTTCTATTAAAGTTAGAAGCACTACTCACGTTAATTTCCTTAGTCTTTTCCACGCTGGGTTTTGAGGTAGATTCCCCAAACCTTAAGCCTGTTCTATCAAGGACACTTCTCTGATTGGATATCAGGGAGTCCATGGATGAAGAAGATCTATTCCATGTAGAGATGGTCTTTTCTAACTCCTCAATCTTAGAGGTTAGATTTGACTCTCTTTGTATGTTCAGTTCATTGGTCTCTCTTAAGATTTTATTCTCAGCTTCAAGCTTAGAGAGAGAATCAGAACTTAGTAGAGCTGCTTCCAACTCTTTCTGAACTTTCTGTTTCTCTTCTTAAAGATCAGTATAATCTTTAGATAGAACTCTTAGCCACCTCATATTTTGATATAGATCAGTTGACATATCACGAATGCCAATTCTTAAATCATCAATGTCTATATCATGAGAGTTAAAGTCAAATACATTGTCTATGACTGCTTCAACATCTTTTCTGCTTAGTGCATCTTTGGCCATTAGACATATATTGGCTTTTTGAGGTGCTTCATCTTCTTCAGACTCAGTATTAGTATCATTGTCTGAATCACTCCACGAACTTCTAGCTACAAGCCCTTTGTCTTTCTTCTTATTCTTTTTACAGCCTTTGAGCTCCTTCTTTGGATTTGACTTTCTTTTCAGCTCTTCTCTGATAGGCTTATTGCAGTTGGCAATGAAATGCCCAGGCTTCTTGCAGTTGTAGCATAGGTCGTTGATCTGCTCCTGACTGCTGCTGTTGTTGAACCTTTTAGGTTTTCTGCTTCTGCCTTTGAGCATAAGTCTTTTGAATCTTCTGGCCAGCATTGCAGCTTCATCATCATCAATGTCATCCTTTTCATCAAAGTCAGACTCATCTTCCACCTGTGCTCTGGAGATCTCTTCCTTTGCTTTGAGAGCAACTCCTTTGTCCTTCCTTCATCCTTCTGATAGAGTTTCTGCTCATTGAGACAGTTCTAGCTCGTATGTAAGAAGGTTTTCGTAGAGCTGTTGAACTGTCATTTCATGCAAATTCTTTGACTCTCTGATTGCAGTGGTCTTGGCATCCCATCTGCTTGGTAAAGACCTCATGAACTTGATGACTAGATCTTTTTTTGGATAGGTTTTTCCATAGGCTCTGAGAGAGTTGATCAGTGTAGTGAATCTTTCATAAGTGGAAGTGACATTTTCTCCTGGAACATGAGCAAACATCTCATACTGTTGAGTCAGTAGAGATTGCTTATTTTCTCTGACTTCTTCAGTTCCTTCATGCATGATGAGCAATGTTTTCCAGACTTCCTTTGCAGTTTTGCAGTTAACCATATTCTCGAACAGACTATCTTCTAAAGACTAGAACAAGATGTCCTTAGCCTTCTTGTCAAGCTGAACATCTTTCATCTCATTTTCAGTCCATTCAGATTTGACTTTGACCACCATGTTGTCTGGATCTTCTGGAGTTGGTGCAAGCTTTCTTGGAATATAGGGCCCATTCAGAACAGTTTCAAATAGATCATCATCTATTGAATCTATGTAAGCCTGCATCCGAACTTTCCAGTTGGCAAATTTATCTTTGTTGCACATGGGTGGTTTACTTCCTCCACCTGTCTTGGTCTCGCTTATTAGTTGTGCCATTAGATCTACTCAAGCTTGTATGCTTAGATGTGAAAACCTGCTCTGATACCAATTGTTAATTCTCAAAAGCACGTTAGTTATCTAGAAGGGGGGTTGAATAAATATTTTAAATTTTCCTTGTTTAAAATACTTAATCAGTATTAATGATACTGACTACAGTGGAATATATATTTTGTTCCCTTCACGATATTGCAGTTATGGTATGATAAACAGTTATAGCAGTTAATAAGAGACAATGAGACACAAGGTTTTAAGTGGTTCAGAGCACACAAGGCTCCTAATCCATTCTTCTACTCCACGAGTAGGAAATCCACTAAGGATGTCTTCTTACAACTGGATTACTTAGATCCCTTCAAGGCCAGCAGCCTTAGAACTTCACTTAGTTCACTTTTGAACTCTTCAAGTCCTCTGACTTGGATCTGCTCTTAGTTCACTTTTGAACTCTTCAAGTCCTTTGACTTGGTACCTCACTTGGATTTGCAGTAGTTGTTTGAGGTGTGCTATTCAGTTGCAGTTCAGCATCTGTCTCTTAAAGACTGAGTAGCGAAGCAAGCTTTCCTTTTTCAGGATCGTAGTGTTAATCGTTGAGTGTTCTTGAGCTTTTCTCTTGATAATCTTTCATATTGTATCTTGCTTACTTAGTCTGAATACTTGTCTGATTTCTTTATAAAAGAGCTATTCAGAATTAGCCGTTTGAATGCTCCCGTTGCTTCATTTAATGCTCCAGACTTTTCTGTGCAGTGATGTTGACGTCCTGCTTTTCTGAGGCACTGCAGACTGGCCCACTGACACAGCAGACTGTATCTTTCACCTAACACCTGAAAAGGTGCTTTCTGCAGGCAGCTTTAGTCCTTTCCTTAGTTTCTTCAATACGCTTCTTCGATTTGAACTAAAGATGAATATGGAAGTATTGGGACTATCACTTTGTCAACGGCCATAAGCCTTTCTTCATTTGTTTCTCTTCCTCCCTTCATCAGAACTAAGATCTTTGATGCTGACCGGAGGAACACTACGATTATGGTCATTGTGACATAATCGTTGTGTGTTGGCTTTGCACAGCTTGATTCAGACTTAATCGTAGAGAACACTACGATTTCTCTTAAGCTCTTGGTAGACTATGATTCCTTGCTTGCTTGTCTTGTAGACTCCACACTTCTGATAGCAATCTGCGATTCTAAACTTGGCTCGTCAGATTCTTTTCAACTTTATGATTCTCAGTGTGGCTTCCAAGGCAGACTATGATTATTTGATGCTTTCACTTGAGCTCAACGGATCTTGCCTTGACTTTTGCTGACTTGATTCTTTGGCAAACTACGATTCTTGATATCTTCGTTTAAGATCCACGATTCTGCCTTTTCTTCTGCAGACTTCGAATCTCTTGGCAGACTACGATTCTTGATATCTTCGTTCAAGCTCCACGATTCTGCCTTTTCTTCTGCAGACTTCGAATCTCTTGGCAGACTACGATTCTTGATATCTTCGTTCAAGCTCCACGATCCTGCCTTACCATCTGCATGCTACCTTTGACAGACTACGATTCTGTCAAGGCTTTAACTTTTACAGCTCAAATAGATCAACCTAACCAGTTTGATCTTTTCTTCTATACATTTATTTACATAAATGATAAACATTAAAGCTCAGATCAACTTAACAGTTTTGATCTATCATCTAAGTCCTTGTACAATGATTCTCTTAAGGACTGTACACTTAAGCATTTATATTTACTTTCAATATAAAATCTAAATATACAATTCCCAACAAAATTGATACTAAAAACACTTAAGGATAGCAATAATTAAGCTCAACAACATCCGATTCGTAGGTATAAAACCCACTCATCATATACAATTGTAATAACTCATAAATTTGATTGGTTAATATTTTATTTTATTTTTATTTTATATATCTATTATCTTATTCATGAGATATATATCAAAAATTATAGTATCCATCAAGTCTATTCATTTAGAATTCTTTTTTAATTCTTCTTCTTTTTTATGAACAATATCCCAAATATATATTGAATGTCATTGGTTTATAATTGTTTTTAAGTTACTTTTTTACTTCTTTGTTATTATTATCCAAACACTTTTTAAGAGGTTGATTTTAAATGAAGACATGTAAGGGTTAAACATTAGATTTTATAAGATATAAAATTCATTATATATATAATGAAAATTGAATTATAAGAAGATAAAATGGTTCTTATCTTTGGAAACTATGTCACGTTGAAGAAAAAAGATGGGGAAGTAAAATAAAATAAAAAAGAAGAAGAAGAATTAAAAAAGGGTTTTAAATGGATAGAATTGATAGACATTACAATTTTTGATATATATATATATATATATATATATATATATATATATATATATATATATATATATATATATATATATTGTAAATGAATAGAATTGGAAAAAAGAACCAAAACAAAAAAAATAAAAATAAAAGAAGAAGAATTAAAAAAGGATTCTAAATCGATAGAATTGATGGATAATATACTTTTTTTGATATATATCTCATAAATAATCTAATGAATAAGATAATACATACGGATTCTAAATGGATAGAATTGATAGATACTCTACTCTATGAACATATAACTACTCTACGATTACACGCTTATTTTTATTTTATTTTTTTATATTTTGTAAATTTGTATACTTTAATATTTTACTTTCAAATAACAATTAACGGTTTTGAACTTTTGATATATGCGAGGATTTGAGGTTTTTGTCATGGAAATGGCAACTGAAGATTAACATGTTCTGTTTTGTGTAATTACTTCGTATTGTTGTTCATTTTCCTCCTAGAACACACCTAACATAATTTGGAATCAGCGGCGAAACCATAACATTTTTAGATAGGGGTCAAAATACATCATTAAAAAAAATTATTTATTGACACTTAGAGTGCTTCTTTCAACTGTACGACTGAGAGGAGGTAATTGTATCTTGCGACTCTGCATAATTTGAAAGTCTCAAAATTTTGGTCCATATAAAAATTTATGTAGAAATATTTTTTTTCATGTAGAAATAAGTGAAAGGGATTCAAGTAGAAATATTATTTTTCTATTTGAAAATATCAATTTTTTATATAGAACAAAGAAAATTAATCCAGAAAGAAATCAACAAAGGGGAGAGTCTCTGAAGTAAATTCATGATGTTTAAAAATAAAAAATATTTGTAGAAAATAATTTGGTAAATAAAGAACTTGGTTTTGTGATCATTCTTCAATCTCAAATAGCGACCTATATTTTATTGTGTTTTAAGTTCTTTCATTTGAATTTCATTGTAAAATAAAATTTATTCTATTTTTTAATTTATGGAGCGCATGTAAAAAACTTTGGACTGCTATTATAAACTACTATTATTATACATATATACATGTGTGTGTGTGTGTGTATATATATATATAGCATGTGCAAAATTTTGGCAGATGCCCCCCTCGACCCCCCTGATTCCGCTAATGTTTGGAATGCTAATTTGTTTTATTATTTGAATAAACTCGCATACTAAAATGATATATTTGTATTTACAGTGAAAAAGCCTGTTCTTGCTGTGATCAAGTCTGTGACTTTTCACGATGAGGGGAATGTGGAATTGTGGAATTTAAATTTGACATCCACAATTTAATACTGCGGAATCCGAAAAACTTTTTAAAAAAATAAATTTGGCATCCGAAATTTAATATTTCGGAGTCCGAAAAACATAAAAAAATTAATTTTTTATGTATGTCCTTTGCTTTTTATTCGTGTTCTCTTGCTTAATTTTTTTTCTACTTTTAGGCGAAATCTAATATTCCAAGACCTCCTGGTGCTCAAAAAGTGGACTTAACCACTGTACCAAAAGAAGCACGGTAGTCAATTCTTTACATTACAAGAAAATCGGCTATTTAAATTCAGTCGAAATTAAGTTATTTCTGACGAAATAATCCGTCGAAGATAAGTCCCTCGAAAATAATATAATTACGACAGAAATTCGTTGAAACCAGTTGACCTATAGTGGCGCCAGATTTCCTGCTAGCGCGAAAGCTAAAGTCGACGGAATAAAGGTAGGTTTGAGGGAATAGTTACGTCGAAGATACACTATTTTCGAGGGAATTAATTTCGACGGAATTTCCGTTGGAAATAAGGATTAAAACCTAAATTAGCATCTTCTTCTCCAGCGCCTTCTCTCATTCTCTCATTTCATATTTCTCTCTCTCTCTCTCTCTCGCTCTCGTGCTCACTCACCCTCACCTGCACCTCATGTCGCCGCAGCCGGCACCACCACCACCACCACCACCACCTCCTGCTGGAACCACCTCCTGCCGCCTCCTTTTCCCCACCTTCTGCTGCCAACAGCCGCCAACAGCCGCCAGCAGCCGCCACCACTTCCTCCACCAGTAGCCACCACCCCATTCCTCCACCAGGGCCTCCTTCCCCACCTCTTGCCGCCACCACCAGCCACCACCTGCCGCCAATCACCATCTCCAGCCACCAGTTCCCCCTCCGACAGCGTTTTTCCCCCCTCCGGCTGCAGTTCTCCGGCCCTCCGGTAGCTTTTAATTTGACAGTATTATTAATTTTTTTGTTAGCATATAATTTTTGTTTTAATTTTATATGAGATTACTTTGTGAATATATATTTGCTGAAAGTATGAAATTGGGATTGTTTAATTGTGAATATATATTTGCTGAAAGTATGAAATTGAGTTGTTGCTGCTGAAAGTATGATATGGTATTACTTTGTGAATATATATTTGCTGAAAGTATGAAATTGGGATTGTTTAATTGGAATTAAGTTTTGACAGTATGTTTAAGTTTTGAGTTGTTGTTGCTGATTGTTGGTTAATTGGAATTAAGTTTTGAGTATGAAGTTTTGAGTATGAAATTGGGATTGTTTACATTGCTGATTGTTGGTTAATTAAATTTGAAATGGGCAGAAAAAATTGGGTGGTCATGCAGTCAGTTTGTGATGGTCTAATTGTTGGTATTGTCATATTGGGATTGTTTGCATTACATAATTGTTGTTGGAATGTGATATTTGATATTTTCGACGGAATTCCCGACAGAATTTCTGTCAGAATTATGCAATTGCAAAATTTGTGGGCCCTACAAGTATACTTAATTATTATTTAATTAGTTTTCTAATATTAAAATAAACTAAGTAGTATTTACTTAGTTTTTTACTACTAAAATGAAATGAAATTAAATTAATTTGAATAAAAATAAATAAAATAAAATAATTAATAATTAATAATTAATTAAAAGATATAAATAATAAATAATAAAAACTTAATTAAAAGAGATAAATAATAATAAATACATAATTAAAAGAGATAAATAATAAATAACAAATAATAAATAATACAATATAATACAATATAATACAATACAATGACTTAAAATAAAATAAAATAAATTAAATTAAATATAATACAATACAATAAAATAAAATACAATACAATACAATACAATAAAACGTAATAATAAATGCAATAAAATTTAATAAAATAAATTAAAAGAAAAGAAAATATATTAATTAACTAAGTAGCATTTGCTTAGTTGGGATGCAATTAATTAGAAATCCAACAGACAAGTAGTCGTGAATGTCAAACAGTAGTCCATATATATTCCAAATAACAGTTCTCATAAACTAAGTAGCACTTACTTAGTTTTTTATTGGCAAAATAAACTAAGTAGCATTTGCTTAGTTTGCCGCAATATTCAATAAATTCAATAAGTACTATATGTATATATATACATATATGTACTATACTTTGAAACTTAGAAATTCGTTTGACGCATAGGAGTGAATGTCGAATAGTAGTCCCTATATATATTTCAAATAACAATTCTCATAAACTAAGTAACACTTAGTTTTTCATTGGCAAAATAAACTAAGTAGCAATTGCTAAGTTTTGCATTGGTAAAATGAACTAAGTAGCATTTGCTTAGTTTGCCGCAATATTCAATAAAGTCAATATGACTCTCTTCGATCTTCAATACACTGAATTACAACTATACATTTTATAGTACAAATATCATTCCATTAACCATTAAATATATAAACCGCCTTAATTGAGCTGGCTAGGGGTATGCTGATGACAATAGTTGCAAGGTGTAGGAACAACATAGGATGGCATCAGCATGGTATCATGTAACTTATCACTCAAAGTCAATGTGAAGAAAGCATTGTGTTGTGTTGACTTTCGTCACAATCCGTCCCCGCAACCACATTTTGGGACATTTATAAGTTTTTCTTCTCCACTTAAGCTTCCTACTTATTAGTATTACATCTCTTTTTCTTTTAAATCAAAAAATGCATAAATTGCAATGAACTATATAGGAATGAGCAAAGCAGATCAACTAATTAACCGATCAGTTGTAGAATTTGCGATTAGAACTCTTGGAAGTTTCCGAGGTCTTGAGTGGACAACTAATACCGCAACGAGGGCAGCGAAAGTAAGGTGGAAAATACTCTAACCCGTCGCCACAGTTATGGGTACAAGGCAACTCTTTATGTGACGCGACGACTTAGAGTACTTTCTACCTTCTATTTTTTGTCCCCGTTGCGGTATTAGTCGTCCCCTCAAGACCTTTGGAACTTCTAACAATCCTAATCTCATGTTCTAAAAGTGACTGTTTAGTTAGTTGCTCAACTTTGCTCATTCGTATATAGTTCATTACAATTTATGCATTTTTTAATTTAAAAGGAAAAGATGAGGCATTACTATTAAGTAGGAAACTTAAGTGGGGAAGGAAACTTATAAATGTCCCAACATATGGTTGTGGGGACGGATTCTGACGAAAGCAAACACAACACAATACTTTCTTCACATTGACTTGAGTGAAAAGTTGCATGATACCATGCAGATGCCAACTTAAGTTGTTTCTGCACTTTACAATCTGTTTGTCTAACTTAACTCTTTGTCAGCTGAAATAAGGCGGTTAACATGTTTGATGGTTAATGGAAGGATTCTTTATGAACTATACTTTGGAACTTAGATACCCGTTTGACATTCACTAAGTAGGAGTGAATGTCGAATAGTCCTCAGTTTGGGACTGTTACTGGATGTTATGTCTTTCACTTAGGCCGGTGCCAATACGAAACGGTATATTTTTTGTTGTTTTGAGGAATTTTTGGCTGTTATCTCTGCATGTTCTTAGAGTACATACTTAGGTTAAGTTATCTTAATCTATTTCGTGTACTTGGAGACCATGGGGAGGTGCTGCCGAAATTTTCTTAAAACAGTATAAACGTGTTTAACGTGTTGGCACTAGTGAAGAGAAGCATCCAGGAATGGGATAGAAGCCTGAATTACCCCTTATCCTATAGAGTGGAGATACTAGGAAATTAAATATAATTCATGTATAAATCACATGCATGAAACCTAACTGTAATGAAACCCGTTTGACATTCATTCATGCATGGACCACATACATGAACATCCATGTACTGAATGCGTGGTCTGTGCAGTTAAAGACGTTAGCCGACCGGAGTTAGATGTACCGTAGGATACTTAGTGATGGGGGGGATTAGTCTCAGATTATCGTGATGGGGTGTCAGATTTCTTGAACAAATCAATAGAACATGTTGATGATCCGAATGGGAAGATGCGATGCCCGTGTGTCAAGTGTAAAAACCTGATCTGGAAGAAAGTCGACGAGATTAAATTTGACTTATTTTCCCATGGATTTTTGGATGGGTACTTTGTATGGACTTATCACGGAGAATCAGCTGAGATGAGAAAAGTGATCGACAGTATTGTGGAACAACCAATTCTACGGGATTCATACGCCAAAAATTATGATCCGGTGGAGATATTGGTCGATGCTTATGGCCCTACTAATATTGACTGGGCTAAAAAATGAGCCTTCTGAAAGTAGTATGCATACAAGCCAATCATGTATGATGATAAAGCATATACTTTGGAGACGATCTTATTTATTTAATAATAAAAGTATTCATTTAATAAAGGCATTTAATTATCTACATGATGCTATTTTTATAATATGTAAATAACCCATAGTTTTAAACAATGCATTTAGAATCATGATGTTGATCATGCTAATGAGATCTAAATTCTTAGAAAGCTTAAAATTAAAATAGTTTTCAATCAGTTGGATTACTAAAAAAAGGATTAGTAAATCCGAATAGATTGGTATATATGTTGCTTGCTCATTGGATGAAGATGATTGATCTCATGATCATTTGTGTGGAGACACTAAAACAAGTATGTAGGTGCTTATTGGAGAATAAGTTCACTGAACGTGACTCGCTATGGAATACCTAATGGAGTTTTACTTGTCTGTTAATAGGAATTCCTAATGTGATAGTAGTACAAGTGATCCTTGGACTTGAAATCATCATAGTATCTTGTATGTAATTACTACAAGAAAACCGGCTATTTTCGATGAATTAATCTTCGACGGAATATATTCAGTCGAAATTAGGTTATTTCTGACGAAAAAATCCGTCGAAGATAAGTCCCTCGAAAGTAATATATTTACAACGGAAATCCATCGAAGCCCGTTGGACTTCCGTGGCGCCAACTTTCCCGCCAACGCAAAAGATAAATTCGACGGAATAAAGGTAGGTTCGAGGGAATTGTTTCGTCGAAGATACCTTATTTCCGAGGGAAATATAATCGACGAAAATTCCGTCGAAAATAAGGATTAAAACCTAAATCAGCCTCTTCTTCTCCAACGCCTCCTCTCATTCTTTCATTTCATTTCCATCTCTCTATCTCTCTCTCTCTCTCTCTCTCTCTCTCTCTCTCGTGCTCTCTCTCCCTCACCACTACCTCCACCTCCGACCGCCACCTCCTGTCGGAACCACCTCTTTCCACCAGCAGCCATCATCTTCTGCCGCCAACAGTCGCCACCCCTTCCTCCACTAGCAGCCACCACCCCCTTCCTCCACCAGAAGCCACCACCCCCTTCCTCCACCAGCGCTTCCTTCCCCACCTCCTGCCGCCACCACCAGCCACCACCTCTTACCGCCAGCTACCACCTCCAGCCACCAGCCACCACCTTCTGTCGCCAACCACCACCTCCTGCCGCCAGCCACCTCCTCTTCTGCTGTACAGGTCCAATTTAGGGTTTATTTTATTTTTGTATATTTAGTTTAATTTAATGAAATTTGTGTTTAATTTAGGGTTTATTATATTTTACTATATTGTATGATGAATATTGTATGCTGAAATTTGGATATTGTATGCTAAAATTTGTGTTTAATTTAGGGTTTACTATATTGTTTGGTTAATTTGGATACTGTATCATTAGGGTTTAATGTGATTTGGGCGTACTGTGAAAATTGTGTTGAATTTGTTTGAATATTGTGTTGAATTTGTTTGGAGTACATATGTTCATTATTCTGAAATTGTGAATTGAGCATACTGTTAATGAATTGGGCATACTGTGAATTGAAATTGGGCATACTGTGAATGTGGTTGTTTATAGGAAATGTGATATTTGATATTTCCGACAGAATTCCCAACGGAATTTCTATCAGAATTCTGCAATTGCAAAATTTGTGGGCCCTACAAGGTATAAATAATAAATAAAATAAAGGAATAAATGATAAAATAAATAATAATTAATTAAAAGAGATAAATAAAAAATAATAAATAATAAAATTAAATACAATTAATAACTAAGAAACATTTGCTTAGTTGGGATGCAATATTCAATAAAGTAAGTAGCACTTACTTAATTTTCATTGGCAAAATAAACTAAGTAGCATTTGCTTAGTTTGCCGCAATATTCAATAAATTCAATAAGTACTATATGTATATATATACATATATGTACTATACTTTGAAACTTAGAAACTCGTTAGATGCATAAGAGTGAATGTCAAATAGTAGTCCACATATATATTCCAAATAATAGTTCTCATAAACTAAGTAGTACTTATTTAGTTTTTCATTGGCAAAATAAACTAAGTAGCATTTGCTTAGTTTGCCGCAATATTCAATAAATTCAATAAGTAATATTTGTATATATATAGCATATATGTACTATACTTTGAAACTTAGAAACTCGTTTGACGCATATAAGTGAATGTCGAATAGTAGTCCCCATATATATTTCAAATAACAGTTCTCATAAACTAAGTAACACTTATTTAGTTTTTCATTGGCAAAATAAACTAGCATCATTTGCTTAGTTTGCCGCAATATTCAATAAACTCAATAAGTACTATATGTATATATATATATATATATATATATATATATATATATGTACTATACTTTGAAACATAGAAACTCGTTTGACGCATAGGAGTGAATGTCAAATAGTAGTCCCTATATATATTCTAAATAACAGTTCTCATAAACTAAGTAGCACTTAGTTAGTTTTTCATTGGCAAAATAAACTAAGTAGCATTTGTTTAGTTTGTCGCAATATTCAATAAACTCAATATGACTCTCTCTTCGATCTTCAATACACTCAATTACAACTATACATTTTATAGTACAAATATCATTCCATTAACTATCAAATATGTAGACCGCCTTAATTGAACTGGCTTGGGGTATACTAAAGACAATAGTTTCAAGGTGTAGGAACAACATAGGATGGCATCAGCATGGTATCATGCAACATTAACACTCAAAGTCAATGTGAATAAATCATTGCACTGTGTTGGGCAGTGAGGTCTTGGGCTGGTTGAACCAGCTTGATTTTCCTTTACCGGGGAAGGAGCAAAGTAAATTGAGAGCTAGCTGGGTACGGGAAGACTCATAATTGGACACACTCTCCCATATGGTTTGAGTTGCCGTATTGGGGCACACTTTCAGTTCGTCATTGTATAGATGTCATGCATACCGAAAAGAATGTTTTCGAGAACTTATTTTACACCGTGTTAGATGCGAGTGGTAAAACCAAAGACAATGACAACGCTCGAAAAGATTTGGAGGCATTGAACATTAGACCAGAATTGTGGCTTCGCCCTAATAATACGAAACCTAAAGCTCCATATTGTCTTACTAAGCAACAAGTTGAAGACGTGTGTAAGTGGGTTAGTGGGTTGAAGCTCCCAGATGGATATGCGTCGAACATAACACATTGTTGTAAGGTCGAGCAATTAAAAAATTTTGGATTCAAGAGTCACGATTGTCATGTATTCATGCAGAAGTTGATCTCAATTGCATTTCCTGAGATGTTACCCAGAAAAGTTGTTGATGCATTGACCGAACTTTCAAATTTCTTTCGAGATCTTTGCTCAACTATAATTAAGTACACTGATGTGGAACAGATGGAGAACAATATTGTGCTTACCATTTGCAAGCTCGAAATGATCTTCCCTCCAGGATTCTTTGACTCGATGGAACATCTGCCTATTCATCTACCGTATGAACTCAAAAATAGAGGACCGGTGCAATATCGGTGGATGTATTCTTTTGAGAGATAATATAAATTACTAATTACTTTATGTTGCTCATATTAATAATACTCATATATATTTGTCAGAATATTTATCTTAGGTATATGCGTCGATTAAAACAAAAGGTGAAGAACAAAGCTCGTGTAGAGGGTTCTATTGCTGAACGCTATACGGAGGAAGAGCTTGTCAACTTCTATTCATTATATTTTGACGATGTTGTCTCAACGAAGCACAATCGTTCAAGTAGGAATGAGGTCGTTGGTCCATTGTCTCATGCTGATGATGAGTTAGCTGTATTCACATATCCGGCTAAGCCATTTGGCCATGAGACGCAGACTTACTTAAGCGACAAAGAGTTGCAGATTGTATCTATATACGTGCTTCTAAATATGCCAGAAGTATCATCATACATCAGGTATGGATAATTATTTATTGTATTTAGTGAAATTTATAAGTGTAGTCATCTATATGTTAAAGACATTTTACTATTTTCGCAGTTCATTCGAAGAGGAAGCGTATGCTTCTAACCCAGCTTTTTTACTGTAGCAGAGTTGGAAACATTCACTAATGCTAATTTCCAACAGTGGTTTAAGAAAAGGGTTGAAGAAGAGAACATTTCTGAGCGTTTTATAGATGTCATCCGAGAACCTTACAAAGTTATTAGTTCTTTTCTCGGATGCATCGTGAATGGGTACAGATTTAGGGTCGATGACTTAAATGAACTCACATCAGTCAATTCTGGAGTTGTGGTGTTGGGAAGCTGCTACCAAGATTCTGAGTCCAATTACTATGGTCGTTTACAGGATGTGGTTGTGCTCAATTATCACGGGGGTAAAAAGGTAGTTACATTTAAGTGTAGCTGGTTTGATACTGAAAAGGGGGTTAACGTTGATCGTAATAGAATCACAACCGTAGATATCAAGTCGATGTTAAAGTCTGATGACGTTTTCATTTTAGCAAGTCAAGCGACTCAAGTGTATTACGCTCCTAATGCCGTAAATACTCGAAGCCCCTGGTACACAGTAGTCACAACTAAAACACGTTTATTTGATGCTGAGAACATGTTTGGTATAGATGAGGCGTTGCAAGAAGATGTTAGCAACCCTTTGGCCGTAGTGTTAAATGCTAAAGATGTGATGAGTACTGATGTCATTGACGTACCTGGCGATGAGGATGTCGAGGAAAACATCGTCGTGAATGATTATGTAGTCGTTGAGGATGATAACTATGACAAAACTGATCTCGAAACTAAGGATGAGAAGGCTACCTAATCCGAGACTGATATACACGTTGATTCTGATGGGTTTGATGACGTACGTAATTGAAAATTAGCATTATTATTAGTAAATACCACATTGTTAAACCTTACATATTCATAATCTACCAATTTGATTATTTCAGTAGGATATTCATGGCTAGACATAGCGATGGAGGTCGCCGAGGTGGTGGGCGATCCGGTACGGGAGACGATAGCCACGATGGAGGCTCGTCTTCAGGAGCTAGTAAGTTAGTCTTAACTAGGATTTAATCTATCTCAAACGGCATTAGTTTATATTTATTGACTAAGTTAAATACAATTATTACATATGCACCTCGTTGACGACACCGAGGGATGAACATCGGTATCTTTATTCGTCCGCCGGCAGTTCCACATACAATACCAGTGGATTTCGCTTCTGGACAGTAAGTGTTAATATATTGTTAATATTTCTGTCAGTTATTGCAAAACACAATTCACATAACACATATTGTTATATTTTTTTCTATAGTATACTAGACCCGGTGACTAAGCACACCCTAAACGCGATCTGTTTGATGCACCTCCTGAGAAGGTGCATGCGATTCAGCCAGTATGCGTGGTACGATGCCTCTATATGCAGGAATGTCTTGCGGAAGTTTCACTGTAAGTTAAGCATATTATATTAATTACTACATAGTTGTATTAGGATGACAAAATCAAATGTTCCTAATTTTTAAACTTTTGTTATAGGTTTATTATAGTTTTGACCCGAGTATCTCTCAAACAGCTGGCGACGATGTGATTATATCATATGTCGCTAAAAATTACTCTGGCTGGCTGTATAAGATGCGACAGAGGGCAGCCCGGGTAGTTGAGGACCTGCCCGGGACCACCAACAGATCTCACCAGCCCCGCATAGTCTCCAATTTAGCCTGGGAGGCTATGTGTGTGCACTTGGGAGGCTATTGACTTCAAGAAGAAGTCTGAGCAGGCGAAGAAGAACCGTGGTCAGCTCCTGCATAGTACACACCACTAGTTCTCAGTCATTCGAGGAGGCGAAGACGGTAAGTGCACTGTATTTAGTTGTTTAGTTATCAAGTTCTCACACAAATACTTAATACCTATTTTATAAATATTTTTATTAGGCCTTGAGGAGGACCTTGGGCCGAGATCCCACCATTGTAGAGTTTGGGATAGAGCCCACACGCCTAAGGACGAGCGTGCTTTGTCTTAGGCAGCTGTAGCTATACGGGTAAAACTCATCTTACTATTTAGCTTTTAGTAATATTCAATCGTAAATAAAATGATATAATTAACACACTTATACAAAATAAATTACAGGACCGATTTCAGAGGCTTCAGGGACACCCGTATAGCTGAGCTGGAGGCTATTAGGAGGGGTTCTGAGCCGTCAGACCCCGCTACTTCCCTTCCCGATATTGTATTAGAATCGGGATAAGGATCTGAGACTATGGTTCGCATCTCAGGATCCCTCTACTAGCAGTACCGACAGATATCGAGTATTGGGTCTGCCGAGGATACCCGCATATACACTCCCTGGAGGTAATAATATTTTTTATGTTTCACGAAATTATCAGAACTTATCACATTATATAAATTATTATTAGTAATGGAATTTGTCTCTTTTTGTAGGCTCCAGCCAGTGCCAACGTCCGAGAGCACATATTGGACCATCTCATACGGGCACTGGCTTAGATGACGAGATCTTCTAGAGGCTGATAGGGGTCGTGTCGGATAGGTTCCGTACCGATCCGGTCTTTCGTCGTTAGTAGTTGCCTAGCAGTTCTCGTCTTCACCAGGTTGCTCAGCAGGTTATAGCAGGGACCTTCGCAGAGAGTACGGGATTACCGCGGAAGCAGGCGAGATGCTCTGGATGGTGATTACCCTCTTGGAGGAGGCTTTTCGTCCTCTGGTATTCTTATTGTTTATGTTATTTTCATTTAATGCTAGCTTGTTAATTCTCACATATATACGGACTAATGATTTTTATTTATAATTCTTTCAACAGGGTGGCGATGACGAGCAGACTGGCGATGGCGAGCGGCCTAACGATGACGACCAGGAGAACGACAGAGATTTTCAGACACCATACGGGCGTCGTCCACCTCTGCCTGATGATGATACTACTAGATTATAGTTCATTAATATTTATATTATTCATTCTAGTTCATTGGTATGTATTTATGTTATTCATTTGTAGAACATTTGTACATATTGTAGTTTATATAGTTGCGTCTGTATAATGAGATAACGTTGTATTCATTCATTTGTAGAACATTTGTAAATATCTTTGTTGATGTGATGATACATTAGCTTATATTTGATATCGTTGTTGATGTTATTTGTTATCAGTTAGTCGATTACGTTGTTGTCGCGACGTGCTACAGTTTTTTAGCACTACGTTGTATGTGAAATATATTAGTGTCTGTCTGTATTGAGATAAAACAGGTTACAAATACATAAATGGGTTTAAATACCTAGAAATTTCGTTTTCAAAAAATTATACGGTAACTATTTACTCACAGGTTCTTTTATGATTAATGTTGAAATCTATAATATCTAGAAAGTCATTAATCGCTAGGGAGGCTTATTCCTATTGTAGAATAAATATTATTTATTTAAATAGATTATTAGTTTAATTTATTTATGTAAATAAGATTAGAATTGTTCTAATTGATTTATTCACAACCGGTTTAATATGGATAACCTAAAGTGTCACACCATAAAAAGAAGAATAATTATTTAAGAAGGTAATGACATAATCGTAATAATGCATTAAGTGTAATTAACTTAATCTGTGGTGATAGAATAAATTAAATAGCTTAATGTTTATTATTTAATATTTTAGAAATATTAAATATAAATTAATAAGAGAAGTTTTATTAATATTATTACAATTATTATTGTTTTAATTTTTAAAGAAGATTAGGAATTAATTTAATATTAGTACTCTCATTTATTCCTAATAAGATTAGGAGAAAAATTAATTAAATAATTTAATTAATTATTCCCAATGTGGTGGGAAGCCTAAATTAATTAAAGGAGTTTGACTAATTAAATGAAACCCCATGTCTAATAGGATTAGAAGGGTTGACCAATATCTATATATATAAGAGGAGTCTTATAATAGATATTAGTTGATGAAATTCTAATTGTTAGAGAGTACTCCTTTTCTATAGAGGATAGAAAACTAGGGTTTAGCCAACCACCCTCCTTCTTGCTAATTCATCTTCCTTGGTGGATCACCTCTAGAGGCCAAACACTAGGGTGGCTAACGTTGATCAAAGGAAGGAATCTAACCCAGAAATTCAAGGAGATCACGAAGAACAAAGAATTGAACTCGTACCTGTGGAAGCTTCATTCTACAAGGGTATGATTCCATAACTCCTTATTTATCGTTTTAAATTAATATTTTGCATAAAGGATGATCCGGGTAATGGTTTTGTAGAAAATTTTAAACTCTGATATATCATGCTTCCGCTAATTTTCTTCAAGCAGTGCTAAGCAAGTGCCAAATGATACAGCTGCTACCTTTTACAAGTTGCTATCTGAATCTGGGGTCTCGTTGTATCCAAGAAATGATACGGACACCAAGCTTTCTGTAGTGACGATGCTTTTACACTTCAAGAATGAGCACGGCTGTAGTGAGAGAGGTTTCAACAATTTGCTTGCTATAGTTGGACAGTTCTTACCCAAGGATCATACTCTTCCTGTGAATTATTACGAAGTGAAGAAGATGGTCAAGGGGCTAAATATGGGGTATCAGAAAATCGATGCTTATGAGCAGGATTGCATGTTATACTATATGGAGGACAGAGATAAGGGACAGTGTGATATATGCATCTTGCCGCGCTACAAGGAGACAAAACGTGGGGGGAAGGAGAAACATGTTTCCAGGAAGATCTTACGGTACTTTCCTCTTTTGTCGAGGCTTCAGCGGCTATTCATGTCATCTCATATGGCTCAACATATGAGTTGGCATCGAACAAGAGATGTCGTGCCTGGTCAGCTGACTCACCTAGCCGGTGGAGATGAATGGAAGAGACTTGATGCAAATTATCCTGAGTTTGCGGAAGAAGTCAGGAATGTTAGGCTTGGCATGGATACTGATGGCTTTTGCCCTTTCAATAATTTTAGCCAGCCATACTCAATTTGGCCAGTCATTATGGTCGCTTATAATCTTCTACCGTCAATGTGCATAAGGGATTCGTATTTGTTATTGACTTTACTCATACCGGGGGATAAAAGACCTACAAAAGACATTAACGTGTACCTTCGATCGTTAGTAGATGAACTAAAGATGGTGTGGGAGAAAGGGGTCCAGACGTATGATAAATCGATATGCGAGAAATTTATGATGAAGGCAGCCCTATTATGGACTATCACTGACTTTCTGGCTCTTGGGATGGTTAGTGGTTGGTCAACTCACAGGAAGTTGTCATGTCTAGTGTGTATGGAGGATGTGCAAGGCAATCAGTTGCAACATGAGCAAAAATATAGTTTCTTTGGAACTGCTCGTAGATTCTTGCCTCTTGATCACAATTACAGATAGATGTCTGTAGAGTTCAACAGAAAGACAGAGAAGAAGAGGTTTTTTGGTCGATTGTCGGGCAGTGCGGTTTTGAGCTGGTTGAACCAGCTTGATTTTCCTTTGTCGGGGAAGGTGCAAAGTAAATTGAGAGCATCCGGGTATGGGAAGACTCATAATTGGACACACTCGCCCATATGGTTTGAGTTGCCGTATTGGGGCACACTTTCAGTTCGTCATTGTATAGATGTCATGCATACCGGAAAGAATGTTTTTGAGAACTTTTTTTACACCGTGTTAGATGCTAGTGGTAAAACCAAAGACAATGACAACGCTCGAAAAGATTTGGAGGCATTGAACATTAGGCCAGAATTGTGATTTCGCCCAAACAATACGAAACCTAATGCTCCATATTGTCTTACTAAGCAACAAGTTGAAGACGTGTGTAAGTGGGTTAGTGGGTTGAAGATACTCCCAGATGGATATGCGTCGAATATAACACGTTGTTGTAAGATTGAGCAATTAAAAATTACTGGATTCAAGAGTCACGATTGTCATGTATTCATGCAGAAGTTGATCCCAATTGCATTTCGTTAGATGTTACCCAGAAAAGTTGTGGATGCATTGACCGAACTTTTAAATTTCTTTCGAGATCTTTGCTCAACTGCAATTAAGTACACTGATGTGGAACAGATGGAGAACAATATTGTGCTTACCATTTGCAAGCTCGAAATGATATTCCCTCCAGGATTCTTTGACTCGATGGAACATCTGCCTATTCATCTACAGTATGAACTCAAAAATGGAGGACCGGTGCAATATCGGTGGATGTATTCTTTTGAGAGATAATATAAACTACTAATTGCTTTATGTTGCTCATATTAATAATACTCATATATATTTGTCAGAATATTTATCTTAAGTATATGCGCCGATTAAAACAAAAGGTGAAGAACAAAGCTCGTGTAGAGGGTTCTATTGCTGAACGCTATACGGAGGAAGAGCTTGTCAACTTCTATTCATTGTATTTTGACGATGTTGTCTCAACGAAGCACAATCGTTTAAGTAGGAATGAGGTCGTTGGTCCATTGTCTCATGCTGATGATGAGTTAGCTGTATTCACATATCCGGCTAAGCCATTTGGCCATGAGATGCTGACTTCCTTAAGCGACAAAGTGTTGAAGATTGTATCTATATACGTGCTTCTAAATATGTCTGAAGTATCATCATACATCTGGTCTGAATAATTGTTTGCGGTATTTAGTGCAATTTATATGTGTAGTCATCTATTTGTTAAAGACATTTTACTATTTTCGCAGTTCATTCAAAGAGGAAGCGTATGCTTCTAACCTAGCTTTTACTGCAGCAGAGCTGGAAACATTCACTAATGCTAATTTCCAACAGTGGTTCAAGAAAAGGGTTGAAGAAGAGAACATTTTTGAGCATTTTATAGATGTCATCCAAGGACATTACAAAGTTGTTAGTTCTTTTCCCGGCTGCATCGTGAATGGGTACAGATTTAGGGTCGATGACTTGAATGAACACACATCAGTCAATTCTAGGGTTGTGGTGTTGGGAAGCTGCTACCAAGATTCTGAGTCCAATTACTATGGTCGTTTACAGGATTTGGTTGTGCTAAATTATCACGGGGGTAAAAGGGTAGTTACATTTAAGTGTAGCTGGTTTGATACTGAAAAGGGGGTTAAAGTTGATCGTAATAGAATCACAACCGTATATATCAAGTCGGTGTTAAAGTCTGATGACGTGTTCGTGTTTACAAGTCAAGCGACTCAAGTGTCTTACGCTCCTAATGTCGTAAATACTCGAAGCCCCTGGTACACAGTAGTCACAACTAAAACACGTTCATTTGATGCTGAGAACATATTTGGTATAGATGAGACGTTGCAAGAAGATATTAGCAACCCTTTGGTCGTAGTGTTAAATGCTGAAGATGTGATGAGTACCGATGTCATTGACGTACCTAACGATGAGGAAGTCGAGGAAACGTCATCGTGAATGCTTATCTAGTCGTCGAGGATGATAACGATGACGAAACTGATCTCGGAACTGAGGATGAGGAAGATACCAAATCCGAGACTGATATACACGTTGATTCTGATGGGATTGATGACGTACGTAATTGAAAATTAGCATCATATTAGTAAATACCACATTGTTAAACCTTACATATTCTTATTCTAACAATTTAGGTTGTTGCAGTAGGATATTCATGGCTAGACATAGCGGTGGAGGTCGCCGAGGTGGTGGGCGATCCGGTACGGAAGACGGTAGCCACGATGGAGGCTCGTCTTCAGGAGCTAGTAAGTTGTCTTAACTAGGATTTAAATATATCTCAAACTACATTATTTTATGTTTATTGACTCAGTTAAATACAATTATTACAGATGCACCTCGTCAATGAAACCGAGAGACGAACCTCGGTATCTTTGGTCGTCCGCCAGTAGTTCCACATACAGTACCGGTGGATGTCGCTTCTGGACAATAAGTGCTAATATATTGTTAATATTTTTGTCAGTTATTACAAAACACAATTCACATAACACATATTGTTATATTTTTTCTGTAGTAGTCAAAGTCAACATACCCTTACAACGATTGAGAGATTGAAAGAGACCAGGAGGATCAGATACGCGATCTGTTTAACGCACCTCCCGAGAAGGTGCATGCGGTTCAGCCAGTATGCACGGTACGATGCCTCCTTTATGCAGACTGTCTTGCAGGAGTTTCACGTAAGTTAAGCATATTATATTAATTACTACATAGTTGTATTAGGATGACGAAATCAATTGTTCCTAATTTTTAAACTTTTGTTATAGGTTTATTATAGATTTGACCCGAGTATCTCTCAGAAAGCTGGCGACGATGTGAATATATCACATATCGCTAAGAATTACTCCGGCTGGCTATATGAGATGCGATAGAGGGCAGCCCGAGCAGTTGAGGACCAGCCCAGGACCACCATCAGATCTCATCAGCTCCGCATAGTCTCCGATTTAGCCTGGGAGGCTATGTGTGCACACTTGGAGGCTGATGAATTCAAGAAGAAGTCTGAGCAGGCGAAGAAGAACCGTGGTCAGCTACACACCACTGGTTCTGAGTCGTTCGAGGAGGCGAAGATGGTAAGTGCGTTGTATTTAGTTGTTTAGTTATCAAGTTCTCACACAAATACTTAATACCTATTTTATAAATATTTTTATTAGGCCTTGAGGAGGACCTTGGGCCGAGATTCCACCATTTTAGAGTTTTGAGATAGAGCCCACACGCCTAAGGACGAGCGTGCTTTGTCTCAGGTAGCTTTAGCTATACGCGTAAAACTCATCTTACTATTTAGCTTTTAGTAATATTCAATCATAAATAAAATGATATAATTAGTACACGTATACAAAATAAATTACAGGACCGATTTCAGAGGCTTCGGGACGCTCGTATAGATGAGCTGGAGGCTATTAGAAGGGGTTCTGAGCCGTCAGATTCTGCCACCCCCCTTCCCGATATTGTATTAGATCGGGATGAGGAGCTGAGACTATGGGTCGCGTCTCAGGATCCCCCTACTAGTAGTACCGACAGTTATCGAGTGTTAGGTCTGCCGAGGATACCCCCATATACACTTCCTAGAGTAAATACTTTTTATGTTTCACGAAATTATCAGAATTTATCACATTATATAAATTATTATTAGTATAGGAATTTGTCTCTTTTTGTAGGCTCCAACCAGCGCCTAGCGTCCGAGAACACATGTCGGACCATCTCATACGGGCGCTGGCTTGGATGACAAGATCTTCTAGAGGCTGATAGAGGCCATGTCGGATAGGTTCCTGTACCAATCTGGTCTTTCACCGTCAGCAGTTGCCTAGCAGTTCTCGTCTTCACCAGGTTTCTCAGGAGGTCATAGCAGGGGCCTCTGCAGAGAGGACGGGATTACCGCGGGAGCAGTTTGACGCTTTCATCGGCGAAATGCTCCGGATGGTGATTACCCTCTTGGAGGATGCTTTTCGTCCGCCCCCGCCTACTCAGGTATTCTAATTGTTTATGTTATTTTCAACTAAGGCTAGCTTGTTAATTCTCACATATATACGAACTAATGAGTTTTATTTATAATTCTTTCAACAGGGTGGCGATGACGAGCAGACTGGTGATGACTGAGCGGACTGACGATGATGACCAGGGGACCGCCCAGATTTTCATACATCAGACGGGCGTCGTTCACCTCCGCCTAATGATGATACTATTACTAGATTATAGTTCATTAGTATTTATGTTATTCATTCTAGTTCATTAGTACATATTTATGTTATTCATTTGTAGAACATTTGTACATATTGTAGTTTATATAGTTGCGTCTGTATAATGAGATTATGTTGTATTCATTCATTTGTAGAACATTTGTATTCATAAATTTGTAGAACATTTGTAGCTTGTATTTGTTATCGTTGTTGAAACTTATTTGTTATTAGTTAGTCGATTATGTTTGTTGTTGCAAAGTGGTAAAGGTTTTTAGCATTATGTTGAATATTTGAATATGAATTTTTTATTTTTTATTTTTTCGTCGGAACTAGCTTATTTCCAAGGGACTATTCCGTCGAAGATAGATTTTAAATTTGTTTTATGAAATTTAATTTTTCGTCGAAGATAAGCTAGTTCTGAAAGAAAAATCCGTCGAGCATAATTCGGTTTTATCCTCGACGAAACTAGTCCCTCGTACGTAATCAGTCGAGGATAATTTAATTATGACGGAATGGTTCCCTCAGAGATAGTGCGTCGAAGATAGTATATATCCGACGAAAATCCTTCGGGACTAGGTCCATCGAAAATAAGTAAAGTACGACGAACTTTGCGGCGGATCTTATCTATGACGCGTGTATATACGACAGAATTTTTAACGGAATATTCCCTCAGATATTAGCTATGTTCGACGAACTAAGCTTATTTCCAAGGGAATTTTTCGTCAGAATTAAGGCTTTTTCTTGTAGTGTTACAGAGATGTTCAACAAGATCGGACCTTGTAGTCCAGTTCATGTCACGAACTACCTTTTTTTGAAAAATTATCAAGAAATGATATATTTTTTTAGTGTTGTTTTAGTTGTTGGTGTAGCGAAATTGTACGTACGATCCATCCCCACCATACTTATTAACCCAAGTATGTGGGATTGATATCACTTGTTGCGAAATTGCATGATCCATCCCACATCAATTCATCACACACCCATGTAGACTAGTCCAATAAGCATGTTGGACCACCTCCTACCTAAAAGGTTAACCTTTTGGGTTGAGACTCCACTATGCTTATTAACCCATTTATACTCTTGAATTTATGTGATGTGGGATTCATGTGAATATCCCAACAGTTAGGTAATTATGTTTCTTCCTTCTATGGATACACAAAACAAACAGAGTGTGACGCTCCCAAAATAGGTCCACACAACCCATTCTGAGTCGCCAAATACATGGTTTAGAATCCAAATACAAAGCTTCCTATTCCTAACTATTATACTGTCGTGCCAAATTACGACCACACAAACTGTGAGCTTCAATACAGATATTATGTCGGATATAATACGAAAATATCAACTGCTCAAATTAAGTCCTCATTATAATTATTATCACACTATTTTATAAAATAGTGAGGACTACTATAGCACTATCTCGGACCATCACTCCATTCCCCGACTAGTCCCAGCTATATTCTCATTTCCTGAAGAGATCAATGAAAGAAAAGTGTGAGCTCAACTAGCCCAATAAAGAATATTATGACTAAGATAATGAAAAATAAATTATCGTTAGCCTTCAATAAATTAGATAAAATATTATGGACAACAAGTTTTAGATTAACAACTGCAGTGAAAATAACAATCCATTAGAAGAGTTAAGTAGAGAATGATGTCTACTATCTTCTATGATTTAAAAGTCCATCATCAATATTTTATCCCTGTAACACCAATTAATAAATATTTTCAATCAACGAATTATCTATGCATTACGGGCCAAAGATATTAGTTTATATCACCAGTGGTCAGGATCATGCCAAACACCTGTCCATCTTTGCACTACGGGCCAAAGATATTTATCAATCAACTGTTCATTTTTGCACTACAGGCCAAAGAAAACTTTCATCACAATTTAAGTTTGAGAATTATGACAATGATATAAAGAATGAATCCAGTGAGATCAAGGATAGATATTAGAGATTTATAATTTAATTTATTCAGAGTTCAAAAATGTCCAAATTGTCAACATGAAGATCAAAACATGGATCCAATTTCAGAATTAGATTCATAAAAGATAACTTGGACAAAGAAAAGAAAATAAATTTCGTTGTGAACAGTACTCATGAATAGCACCGTATGAATAATACCCCGAATGAAGAGTACCTCGACGTGAAAAGATTAAAATTTAATAAGAAAGTTCAGACCAATATTTCAGTGAAATGATATTAGATGAAGTGAAAACCTTAAGTAATTTCTAATCATTTCAGGAATTATAGAAGCAATACTTACCATAGTAAGTTTAGATTTAGGAATATGAAATGAAATAATATACGAAACTGCAAATGAATTTTCATCCGTCATACGGTAATCCGCGTAGACAGATCATTTCCACAACTTTAATAAAGAATGAATACGAAGGGTAATTCACCAAGCATGCGATAGTCCGCGTAGACAGGTTATCTCCACAGCTTAATAAAGAATGAATACGAAGGCCTATTCACCATGCATGCCGTAATCCGCGTAGACAAGTTATTCCCACAGCTTAATAAAGAATAGAATGACAACCCTTACGAGTATTGAAAGAAAATAACATCATTTACTTTAGTAGGAGATTGAATACTGAAATAGTGTAGTAGCAGAATACTCTTCTTCTTTCTCTCTTATTCTTTCTCTATAGTTTCTCTCACTATAGCTTGTGATTATAACTTTACTATTCAAAAATGGTAGGAATAATGAATGGATGGAGGAGTATTTATAGGCTAGGATAAAGGTGGCAAATTACAAGGTTAATTATACTTTATTACCTTCATCTTTACCTCTATTTTTAATTTAGTCCATCAAGTATTATCAATGTTGCATAACATTCCCTAATAGTACTTGCATGTGAACCAATAGTTCCCTGCATATGAATCAATAGTAATTAATTATTCATTTATTCGATTAATTGTTCGCTTGGTCAATTTAATATCAGAAGTCAACTATTATTGAAATAAATGTCGATTTTCACTAATATTAATATTTCCAATACAATGAAAATATTTTTATCAATAATTCATCATTAATATTATAACTCACAATATTGATAACCAGATCGTTCTCAAGAAAAAGGGCTTTCCGATAAGGATTTCTCCTTACTGGCGTGTAATTAAATAACCTAACCTCTTTCTTTGACAGAACTTTCTAGACATTATTAATAATGCTAATAATAATATGAGTAACTGTGTCGTGTCAATTATTGATTTAATAATATAAAGTATTGTGCAGATGATACTGTGACAATAATTGAATCAATAATATGAGATATTATGCAGCAACTACTGTGGCAATTATTGAATGAAATACTGAGTGACTTCTTGCGTAAGAATCAATAATCAGAGATACTATGCAATACTGTGTACTACTGTGCAACAGCGTGTATTATTGTACTTTTATCACCAGGTATTTCAACAATTTAACGATAAAAGTCTTGCCGTTATTTTTATAAAAAGGTTATTTTTGTCGCTTTCTATATCCGACAATTATTCCGTTGTGAGATCCACCAATGATTGCGCCGTCGTACGAATATTCTCCAACAAAAAGAATATTCCCCGACTAAATGAATATTTTATGACAACTTGCTTACTTTGTAAAATTTGCACAAATCACCCATAACTATAACATTATTCAAATCAACATCTTACTATTTAAAAATAATATATAAAAAAATTAAATCTTTATTCATAAAAGTTGGGGTCTTACACAGAGCCTGGAAAGGAAACTTATAAAAAAAATGTGGCATTCGCAGTTTTTGCGTAGCCCAAAAAACTTTTAAAAAGTTGAATTCATTTTAAGACTAGTCTTAGATAAACATATCTAAAACAACTTAACAAAATCGTAATTTTAATAAATTTAAAAAAAAATTATTAATAATTTTTCTCTAAAACATCTTCTATCCCACTACATTTCCTTTCTTCACACAACTTCTTATTCTCTTGTGACATTCACCTAATCTTTCTACTACACTCCATTCTGGTTACAATATTTACTGGTTTATTCTTTCTGCTACTTGAATATGCATTTTAATTTTAAATGCTAAATATTTTCTTTATCCGTCAATTAATGGCACGTCCATATATATATTCTTGTAGTTGTCTTTGATAACATCATTCTTCTATCTCTTTATGTAATTATTACACTCCTTGTATAAAGCATTTGATGAAAATTCATTCTGGGCATGGGATTAAAGTTGGAATACATACTATGAGAACAAAATCCCACCTTTTTATTACAAAAGACAAAAGTTCAAAACTTGCTTCAACATAAAAATAAATACAAAATAATTTCGGAATTATTTTGCAATATTTTTTTTAAAAAAAAATTGAATTATTTGATTTTGATTAATATTGTAAACTACTTTAATAGTACAACTGAGTAAATAAATAATAATCAAAAACTGATTATTTTGATTCACTTCAACTTAATAAAATTACGTTATTTTGTTAAATTGTTAAATAAGCTTATCTAATGTATATATTCCGTGTGTGATATATATATATATAGAGAGAGAGGCCGGATCAGGTCCAGGGGTAAAATACGGACTTGATATATTTGATACATTTTTGATATATTTGTAAATAATATATCAAAATATCACAATTTTGATATATTTGATTTTGATATATTTGATACATTTTTGATATATTTGTAAACAATATATCAAAATATCACAATATATCAAAATCAAATATATCAAAATTGTGATATTTTGATATATTGTTTACAAATATATCAAAAATGTATCAAATATATCAAGTTCGCATTTTACCAAGGTCCGGGAGTCCGGACCTGATCCGGCGTGTATATATATATATATATACGGTCCGAAACTTAAGCTTACCCTTTATCCAACATACCTTGCTTACCCCCTTTTAGGGACGGATCGGGTGACGGTTTGTTCCGTCGCTATATATACAACCGTCGTCTATATGTTGTTCATCGCTAAAAGTTAAGACGACGATTGTATATATAGCGACGGACCAAACCGTCGCCCGGTCCGTCGCTAAAAGGGGTAAGTAAGGTATGTTAAATAAAGGGTAAGCTTAAGATCTGGACCGTATATATATATATATATATATATATATATATGTGTGTGTGTGTGTGTGTGTGTGTGTGTGTGTGTGTGTGTGTGTGTGTGTGTGTTGATATAGAAGTATTAAGATTACATTGTACTCCCCAAAATAAGGCTTTAAAATAAAAATATTAACATTACTAGGTTTCAATTTTGATTTTCATATTTGCATAAGTTTTGGTTGTGAACTTTGTTAATATTGTAATTGAGAGATTTTGAGAGATTTTGCATTAGTGTGGAATCTTTTTTAACTCATTCATATCTCATGTATTCACATACTCAGTATGAGAATAAATTATATAAAAATGACCTATAAAACTAGTGTTTTACGTCATCCAATAGCAACATGCTATGTAAAAAATTTAGGAAGAAATCAAAAAATTAAAAATTCAATATGATTAACTAAACAATTTTACCGTGATAAATAGTAATTACACAATCTGTTAATTCATTTCAAAAAAATTATTTTCTCCTAAATTTCCTACGTAATAATATGTAACCAAGGGAATATAAGATATATCCGGTGTAAAAATGATTTCAGAATAATATTTGAAACATATATTTGTACTAGCGTGTACTTTTGTACTGCAAAACTTATTTTATTTTATTTTTACAGCAAAAATTCAGAAAGTTTTTTGTAAAAGAAAAGCACAAATTTCAATATTATATTAAAGGTATTGCATCATCTGATCAAAGAAGCATGAGATTGTACAATAATCTCGACTGATCTCCAATACGGACCCTAAACTTTAACCTTAAAATCGATTTGCACCCTAAATTTTGAGTTTCATAACAATTTGCATCCTCTATACCAAAATAATTTACACCTTACACTTTAGTGCAAAATGTATTGAAACTCAAAATTTAGGGTGCATTTAGTTCAAAATAAAGTTTAGAGTGCAAGCCGATTTTAGGGTTAAAATTTAGGATCAAATTTGGAATTTAGTCCAATAATCTCATAAAAATTACAGGTAGTTATATTTTTAAGACTAAAAGACAATTTGCACTCCAAACTTTACACACATGTTGACTTTTGCACCTCAAACTGAAAAAGGTGTCTAAGTACACCCTAAACTTCAGTTATACTTAACAAAAAGCACACTTTCTTCAGTTAATCAGTCAAAAGTGACCGGCTAAGGCTGTAATGTTTAATACAGAGGGATACGTTTGGTGGTTTACATTTATGCCAAATTGCAGTTAATTATATACCTGTTATTTACTCGTGTTGGTTATCAGACAAATATCCCCAAATCAGTTGGGCTAGCTAGGGTTCGCGATCTGAAGAAGAAGTGGGACAATGAGTGATTCGCGATTCTTGAGTGATTTGCAAGACAATGACATTTATGGAGTGAAGGGTGTCCCAGAATACCGTAAGTGCTTCAAAGAATATCTTAAATAATGGGCTGGTGTAGGTTATTGTGTTATTTTTGTAGTTTATTGACTTCTTTTTGTTGTAAACTGGAATGGTATCCATCAGTGAATAGTATAAAGCTGGGTATCGAACCCTTTTGATGATCAATATAAAAGATTTTGTAGTTATTACTTTACGATTTTTAAATTTTATAAAATTAAATATGATGTGGTCCACACATTTAACCGACAGTGTTTACTTTGTGCTTGAGGTTTTGCAGGCAGTAAGGAATATTTTACCGTCAAATTTTTTCATGGTGGACACTATGAAGAGAGCCCACATAAACAGTATATGGGAGGTATTTTTAATTTTTTTGATTTTTGTCATCCTGATTACATCTCTTTACTTGACATAGTTAACATGAGGAAGGAGTTGGGATATAAAGTTGGACACCTTAAGTTCCATTATAAGTCACCTACAACTGATATAGAGAAGGGATTATGGAAGTTAGAAAATGATGATGATGTTTTAACAATATGTATGCTTATCCCTCCTAGTAGGCTAATTGAAATATATTTGAAGGTGATTAGACATGTGGGAGCAGAAACTAACTTTGAATTACAAAGGGAATGTGATAA
Organism: Panax stipuleanatus; assembly: GCA_020205555.1. Lineage (NCBI taxonomy): Eukaryota > Viridiplantae > Streptophyta > Magnoliopsida > Apiales > Araliaceae > Panax > Panax stipuleanatus. Next base: position 126,758,318 of record CM035122.1, on the reverse strand, counting down.
TAATAATGAATGCAGAGATTTGTTATCAATTGGGGATGATGAAATAGAGTCAGCTTATGAAAATTATGTGGATAGTTTTGTGGAAGAATCAACTGAGGATGAAGAGGATGATGAAATTGAGGAGGGGGATAAGGGTGATCAGACTAGGGGGACTGAGAGTGATGAATTTGGGGAAGGGGTAGAGGGTGATCAGACTGGGGGAAGGTCCTCACTTATCTCCCTCTTCTTCTTCTTCTTCTTCTTCTTCACTTTCAGAACTTCTTCTGGTAATTCGGTTGCCTCAAGGGTAAGTTCCCTTTCAATGATAAGACCTCGAATCCCAGTACCAGAACCCCCTTGGGGTGCATCAGTGGTTGAGCCTTGAGGCTCCTCAGCTATCTAAACACCTTCATTCGTTTTCCTTTTCCTTTGCTCTTTCTGACCAGAGCCAAGAGTTCTTCTTGGTTAACTTCTTCTTCCTCTTCTTCAGTTTCCTTTATAGCAGATGTATTTCCAGACATCATCTTTACATTCTCTGTTGGATTCCTCTTCCAATTCTGAAATAGCTGTTGAGTCATCTTTCTGTTTGGATTGATGGGAGCACCTTCTTTATCCCCAATCTTGTCACCCAGAGTAGATTGCAGAATTATGCTAATGAACCTCCCATAGAGCATCTTGGCAGAGCTCTTAGTCTTCTTTGGGCTGAGCATCCATTTCCCAAACCATTCCATCAGCAGAGCCCCATAGTTGAGCTTCAATTGCTTCTCATTAACAGAGTCGTGACCAGATCCCTTGCAGCATATGCATTTTCCAATAATGTCAGCCAGAAATTCATATTTCTGGGGAAACTGTTTTTCTTGTATCCCTTGACCTCATCAGACTTATTGTGGTGCATCTTCTATAGACCTTCATGGAAATTTATGACATCCATTGACGGAAGACCATTTGATTTAAACCCTAGGGCCATGTTTATGCATTCAGCGTTGAGTAGAATATGTTCGCCCTTAACTTTGGTAGTGATGATGTCGCCTTCGAAGACCCCATTGCAGTAAAACTCCTTCACCAGCTTCGGGTAAATTAATGTGCTGGTGCTTAGAGCTTTTTCGAGGCCATCTTTCTTTAGAAGTGACAGAATCTTGTGAAACTCAGGGTCAGCAGACTTGAACTCATCAAAGCACAGCTGGTAACCAGAAACAACGTTGGAAGCAGCCATTGATTTTGTTGATTAACCTGTTACGAACAAATTTGGCTTATCTTTCTGAAGCTTAGGGTTTCGTTTGAGAGAGAGAGAGAGATAAACTGTTGAAATTCAAAGATGAACTGACAAAAAGCAGTTCAAAATGAAATTATAACTTCCCTCCATATGATTTATAGAGTGGAACACGTGTCAAGTTCTGTAGGACTCCACGGTTTTAAGTCATGTGGAAAGTACGGTTCTGCCCTTAGCTCCCCCTGAGCTAGTTAATTCTCTTGAGAGGACTACGATTGCCAAGAACCACTCCACGACTGTTGAGTTCCATACTTAGCTAGCTCCTTGACTATTAACTCTACGATTTTCTGTGATGCATCCTGAAATAGCATCCCTTCTAGGTTAAGGTTGCTCAGGAAGGGCCAACCTCTTAGTTTGACACTAAGGATCAGGTTTGTCCCTGAGGCGCTTATCAGAAGGATTGCTTAGCTTGATAATGCTACCATCACAGTGAGATTTGCTGCCTTGTCTAGATCACTCCACGATTGTGGTATTTCTTAGTCATCTCTACAATTTTGACTTAGTCTTTCTATCTGCATGGTTAGCACCAACTAGAGCATAGAATTTATGGTTGTAGATTTAACATACCTAACTCACTTATTAATTTATTAAAGCTGGATTCATCTAAGGGTTTTGTTAAAATATCAGCAAGTTGATTTTCAGTAGGGATGTATTACAAAGATATAGTTCCATTTTGAACATGATCCCTAATAAAATGATATCTTATCCAATATGCTTAGTCGTAGAATGCATCACAGGATTATGTGTTTTTGCTATGGCACTTGTGTTATCACAGTGAACAGGTATAGATTTGAAATCAAACCCATAGTCTGCTAGATGGTTCTTCATCCATAAGATTTGAGCACAGCAGCTGCCTGCAGCAATATATTCAGCTTCTGCTGTTGAAGTTGATACTTAGTTTTGCTTCTTGCTGAACCAGGACACTAGTCTATTTTCTAGCAGGTTACAAGTGCCACTGGTACTCTTTCTATCTATTTTGCATCCTGCAAAGTCAGCATCTGAGTTCAAAGGAGGACTCTTTGGGATACCAAAATCCCAAGTAAGGTGTGCCCTTGAGATATCTGAAAATCCTTTTTACAGTAGTTAAGTGTGATTCCTTAGGATTAGCTTGAAATCTAGCACATATACATGTTGCAAATATTATATCTGGTCTACTGACAGTTAAGTAGAGAAGGGAGCCTATCATACCTTTGTATTGAGTAATGTCAATACATTTACCTTTCTCATCTTTGTCAAGCTTGGTTGCTGGAGCAATTGGTGTTTTATTGGGAGAGGCTGATTCCATGTCATATTTCTTAAGTAAGTCTTTGATGTACTTGGCTTATTTAATGAAGATACCTTCATCAGTCTGCTTTACTTGCAGTCTAAGGAAGAAATTCAGCTCACCCATCATGCTCATTTTGAACTTGTTCTGTATAAGCTTGGCAAATCTTTTGCACAATTTTTCATCAGTAGAACCAAAGATAATATCATCTACATATATTTGAACTACTAAAACTTTGTCTTTGTGCTTCCTAAGAAATAATGTGGTGTCTACTCTACCTCTAGTGAATCCTTTTTCAATAAGAAAGTTAGTTAGTGTTTCATATCATGCTCTAGGTGCTTGTTTAAGTCCATATAGGGCTTTGTCTAATCTATAGACATAATTAGAGAGAGTTGGATTGATAAAACCTGGAGGTTGCTCCACATATACTTCTTCTTGAAGTTCACCATTCAGAAATGCACTCTTGACATCCATCTGGAAGACTTTAAACTTCATGTGGGCAGCAAATGCAAGAAATATTCTGATAGCTTCAAGTCTGGCAACAGGTGCAAAGGTCTCATCGTAGTTAATGCCTTCTTCTTGAGAATAACCTTTAGCCACCAGTCTTGCTTTGTTCCTTGTGATCACCCCATCTTCATCCATCTTGTTTCTGAAGACCCATTTGGTGCCAATGACTGGGTGATTCCTTGGTCTAGGAACTAATCTCCAGACTTTGCTTCTTTCAAACTGATTCAGCTCCTCTTGCATGGCTTCTATCCAACTTGAATCTTCCATTGCATCTTCTATCTTCTTGGGTTCCATTTGAGATAGAAAGCTCAAATAGAAACACTCATTCTGAGTTGTAGATCTTGTCCTTATCCTAGCAGTTGGATCTCCAATGATCAGGTCTTGAGTGTGATCTCTTGTCCATCTGTTCCCTGTTGGAATATCTGTTCTGGTGCCTTCTTGTCTGAACTCTTCAAGATTAACTTCTGGTTCTTGTTGTACAGAATCGTTGTCTGGTGCAGTTCTCTCCACGATTTCTTCTTCAGCCTCTACGATTCCACCTTCTGTATTTGTGGTCGTGGTGTTGGGCTCGACCACTTTAATTGTGGTGTCTGGATCGTCGATCGCATTGTCTTGTGGTACAGACTTGTCTGAGTCTGTTTCATCAAAGATAATGTGGATCGAGACTTTAACGCTCAGCGTCTCCTTGATGAACACTCTATAAGCTTTGCTGTCTGTGGAATATCCAAGAAAGATTCCTGCATCTGACTTGGGTTGGAACTTAGTCAGATATTGTTTCCCACTATTGAGAATGTAGCATGCACAGCCGAGCACATGGAAATAACTGACATTTGGCTTTCTTCATCTCCACAACTCGTATGGAGTCTTTTTCAACGTAGAGTGAACAAGAGACCTGTTCTGAGTGTAGCACGCAGTGTTGATGGCTTTTGCCCAGAAGTATTCAGGCAGATGAGCTGCTAATAGTAGAGTTCTTCCTGCTTTGATCAGCGTTCTGTTCTTCCTTTCAGCTACTCCATTTTGCTGTGGAGTTCGTGGAGCTGAGAATTTATGGCTGATGTCATTGTCTACACAGAACTGATCCATTTCTGAGAAGTCGAACTCTCTACCATGATCAATCCTTACGGCCTTGATCGTCTCTCCTTTTTCATTCATCACCAGCTTGAACATCTTGATCAGTTGAGAGCTTGCTTCATCTTTAGAATTAAGAAAGAACACCCATGTGAAGCTGGTGTAGTCATCCACTATGACCAGTGAGTATCTCTTCCCTCAGAGGATCACAGTTGGAATTGGCCCGAAAAGATCCATATGAAGTAACTGAAGGGGTCTGTCAATTGAGTTGACTGCTTTGCCTTTTAATGAGCTCCTAGTTTGCTTTCCAAGCTGGCAGGTGTTTCATGGCCTCTCTTTGATGAAGCTGAACTTGGGTAAACCTGCTACAAGATCTTTGGAGGCCAAGTTTTGACATGCTCTTGAAGTTGAGATGGGATAACCTCCTATGCCAAAGCCAACTTATTTCTTCTGAGGCTTTATCAAGAAAGCATACTGTCTCATCAGAACTTAGTTGAGCAAGATTAACAGTGTAGACATTTCCTTCTCTTGTTCCGGTAAGCTTAATAGAGGATGTCTTCAGATCTTTGACTTGACATTGATTGTTAAGAAAAGTGACTTGATGGCCTTTGTCGCAGAGTTGGCTGATGCTCAGAAGATTGTGCTTTAGTCCATCCACATAAGCCACTTTGTTGAATGACACAGCACCATTCCCAGATAAGTCATATCCTTTTGTCTTGCCAGACCTGTTATCTCTAAAGATAACAGTTAGTCCCTCCTTCTCTTTGTAGTCAGACAGGAGGGCTTTGTTCCCGGTCATGTGCCTTGAGCAACCACTGTCCAGATACCATGTTGTGATCGTTATGCTCATTCCCTGAAGACAGGTTAAGCTTTCATGTTGGTACCCAGACTTGCATGGGTCCTACGATGTTAGAACCCTTAGGAACCCAAATCTGCTTGACTTTGGACCTTCCATACTGTTAGAGTTTATGCCCTAGAGGCTAATTCTTTGATGTAATTGTTTAAACATTTTTGATATTATATTTGATTGAATAAATGAATTATTTTATTATGGTTTTATTTACAGCGTTATATAAATGTTAACAAAATAAAAGTCCTTAGAATAGTGATACAAATTATATGGCTTCAAGTATGTGACTTGAACATGAGATCATATAGTTACAATTAGTATCATTACTCTTAAATGTCCCTAGTCGAGTGTCATTGTTAATGGGACGACAATGATACATTGAGACTAGTATGTGGATTGACTGATGGCCAAATCTCATTGGTCATAAATATATGAGATATTGAGTCAATGCATAGGTACATGTTAGAGAACAATGTACTGGGCAGACCCACCATGAGAATTCTACGTGGAGCATTATGCAAAGTGTCATAAGCAATTCTCATAGTGACAATGATGTAATGATCCTCCGACCTGAAATCACTATATTACTACACGGGAATTTATGTACTTTGATATCATCAAAGGCCACCTTTAATAGGTGGACGATAAAGGTGATTATTGGGTATATCATGAATCGTGTGAGGAATATGAGTGATCTAGATGGAATTTAACCCTCCTATATATTAGGGGTGATATCCATAGGCCTCTTGATTGAGTAGGACTATGAAATGCATGGCCATGCTCAAATAGTGATTTGTTTCATATAGTCTACTCATCGATCAAGAAAACTCAGATTAAATTATGAAGAGGATGACACATTTCATGCCTCGAGTTTAATCTAGGATGTCAAGGTTAAAAGGATTAAATTACATTGAAACATTGGTCACGAAAAGGTTGTATCGAATCACCGATCTTATTATTATTTGGGTAGCAGTGATGCATTACTAGATGCCGCTCACTGTTTATAATTTTATAATATGATTTTAAAATTATTGCCAACATAATAATAACCTATAGGGTCACACACTTAGAACGTAATTAAAAGGGAATTAATTTAAATTGTATGGATTTAAATATATCAATATGATTGATAGTATTTAAATTATGAATTTAAATTAATAGGATAATTTGTATATATATATATGTGTGTGTATTAATTAAGTAAGACTTAATTAAGATATAATATATATATATATATATATAAATTTGGATTTTATATTTCTAATTGGATTAGGTTTTGGTTAATTCCTTTAACTGCTATATATATGATATATCAGCCGTTTAGGGTATAATCGATATCAAAACCCTAGCCGCTCTTAGAGAGAGACTAGAGAGAAAAATTTCAAAAAGTCCAGATCCTTGGCGGCTAGTACCGCAGCTTTCCTTGCTGCAGATCGTGTGACGATTAGCGGGACGTTCGTGTGGATACCGTAGAGGCGTAGTTCCGTTGGATTGCGTTGAGGATTCGAAGCAGTTCCAGAATCTCCATCGTCTCCTTTCAGGCTTGAATAATCGGTAAAACATATCTTAACCTCTGAATTAATATGTTTTCGCATGGATCCTGTTTTAGGGTTTCGAAAATTTTTAATTTCCGCTGCGTTTATGTGCCAAAAACCCTACACATACAGAGTATTATAATAACATATTTCAGCTTTATGACCATTTCTACCACATACAAAGCATCTAATATAATGCATGCTTCTGTGTGTGTGTGTGGATTCTTTCTCCATTTGGACTTTTGTGGATACTTGGTAGCCTTACCCTTATATTGATTCTTCTTTTTTCATGCAGCATTGGGATTCACAGTTTGTGCTGAGTGAATCTCAACACCATGATTCCTTCATGGTTGGTTCTTGGAGTCAGTTTTGTTTGACTCCACGATCCTTCGAGGTTGGACAGTGGTGACTGAGTTACCCTTCTCTTTTCTGAACCCCAGGCCAGCATGGGATCCATTGTGTCTTGGGATATGACTTGGATCAGAAGAGCAGGGTTGCACTGATTATTCCTTCTGTGTGGATATCACAAATACAATGCTTCTATTTAAATTAGAAACACTACTACTGTTAGTATCCTTTATCTTTTCCATATTTGGTTCTGAGGTAGATTCCCTAAAACCTAGACCTGTTCTGTCAGAAGCACTTCTCTGACTGGAGGATCAGGGAGTCCATGGATGAGGAAGACCTATTCCACATTGAGATAGTCTTTTCTAGTTCCTCAATCTTAGAGGTTAGTTTTGACTCTCTTTGAGTGCTTAGTTCATTGGTCTGTCTTAAGAGTTTATTCTCAGCTTCAAACTTAGGGAGAGAGATAGAACTGAGTAGAGCTGTTTCCAGTTCTCTTTGGACTTTCTCTTTCTCTTTTTGAAGACAAGAATAATCCTTAGACAGAACTCTGAACCATTTCATATATTGAATGCAGGTCAGATGTTATGTTATGTAGTGCAGTTCTTAGATCATCAATGTCTACATCAGGAGAGTTAAAGTCAAATACCTCATCTATGCTTACCTCATGATGGTTAGTGCTTTTCTTTTTGTTTGTATCTTTGGACATCAGACATAGATTGGCTGCTTGAGGTTCTTCATCATCTTCAGACTTAGCATTGGTGCCTTTGTCTGAGTCACTCCACGAACTTCCAGCTACAAGACCTTTATCTTTCTTCTGATGTTTTTTGTAGCCTTTGAACTCCTTCTTTGGGTTTGTCTTTCTTTTTAGCTCTTCTCTAATGGTTTTGTTGCAGTTTGCAATGAAGTGGCCAGGCTTCTTGCAGTTGTAGCATAAGTCATTTATCTGTTCCTGGCTGCTGTTGTTATTGAATCTCTTAGGTCTGTCGCTTCTTCCTTTGCGTATGAATCTTCTGAGTCTTCTGACCAGCATTGCAATATCTTCATCATCATCTTCCTCAGAGGCAGATTCATTTTCATCATGAGCTTTGGAGATCTCTTTTGTTGTTTTGAGAGAAACTCCTTTATCCTTCTTTCTTCCTTCTGATAGAGTTTCTGCTCGTTGAGTCAGCTCTAATTCGTAGGTAAGAAGGTTGCCATAGAGTTGTTGGACAGTCATTTCATGCAGGTTCTTTGATTCTCTGATTACAGTGGTTTTGGTATTCCACTTGCTTGGTAAGGACCTCATGAACTTGATGATAAGATCTTTAGTTGTAATAGATCTTTCCAAAAGCTCGAAGAGAGTTGAGCAGCAAATTGAATCTTTCATAAGTGGAAGTGATATTTTCTCCTGGAACATGGGTAAACATCTCATACTGTTGAGTCAATAGAGATTGCTTATTTTCTCTGACTTTTTCAGTTCCTTCATGCATGATGAGCAGTGCTTCCTAGACTTCCTTGGCAGTTTTGCAGTTAACCACATTTTCAAACAGATTATCCTCTGAAGACTGGAACATAATGTTCTTAGCCTTTTTGTCTAGCTGGACATCTTTCTTCTCGTTGTCAGTCCACTCATCTTTGACCTTGATCTGTACTCTGTTTAGATCTTCTGAAGTTGGTGCAAGCTTTGTTGGAATATAGGGCCCATTCAGAACTGGTTTTAAATAGATCATCATCTATTGAATCCATGTAAGCTTGCATTCGAACTTTACAGTTGGCAAATTTGTCTCTGTTGCACATTGGTGGCTTGCTGCCTCCACCGGTCTTGGTCTCGCTTATCAGATGTGCCATTGGATCTACTCAAGCTTTATATAATAGTTGAGAGAACCTGCTCTGATACCAATTATTAGTTCCCAGAGGCACAATAGTTATCTAGAAGGGGGGTTGAATAGATATTTTAAGACTTTTTCTTTTTCAAAATACTTGTCAGTATTGATTTAAACTGACTGCATCGGAATATATGTTTGTTCCCCTTAAGATAATGCAATACTGATTTGATAAGCAGTTATAACAGATATAGCAACTTATAGCAATTAATGAGACACAGTGATTTTAAGTGGTTCAGTGCACTCAAGGCTCCTAGTCCACTCTTCTACTCCACGAGTAGAAAATCCACTAAGGATGTCTTTACAACTTTGAATCACTTAGATTCTTTCAAAATTAACAATCTTGAAACTTCTTTAGTTCACTTAGAACTCTTCAAGTCCAGCAGACTTGGTACACTTAGTTTGAGAGTGGTTTTCTGAGGTGTGCTACTCAGTTGCTATTAAGCATCAGTTCTGAAGAACTGAGTAGCGAAGCATGTTTATCTCTTGGATCGTAGTGTTTTTGCGTTGAGAGTTCTTGAACTTTTCGTTCTTTGCTTGCATACTTCCTTAATCTGAATCCTTGTCTGATTTGATTATGAAGGAGCCTTTAAAATATTTCGTTGAAGGCATCCGTTGTAACATTAAATGCTTCAGACGTTTTTGAGCATTGATGTTGACTTCCTGCAAATCTGCTGTTTAGCCATCTGGCCCACTGACACAGCAGACTGCTTTCTCACCTAACACCTGAAAAGGTATTTTCAGCAGGCATGCAGTACTTTTCTTAGCTTCTTCAATACGCTTCTTGGATTCATACTAAGGATGAATGTAGGATCATTGGGACTATCAAATTGTCAACGTCTATAAGCCTTTCTTCATTTGTTACACTTCCTCCTTCATCAGATAGACGAACTTTGATGCTGGCGGAGGGTCACCACGATCGTGGTCTTTTTACCATGATCACTGTGTGTTGGCTTGCTTATACTTGGTTCAGCTTAAATCGTAGAGAACACTACGATTTCTCTTAAACTCTGATTGACTACGATTTCCACTTGCTTGTCTTACAGCCTCCAAGATTCCGAGAGCTGACAATAATTCTTTACTTGGCTCGGCAGGCACTTGGATTATCTCCACGATTCTGAGTATGGCTTTCAATACAGACTATGATTCTTGAATACTTTCATTGAAACTCCACGATTCTTCCTTGGCTTCTGCAGATTTCTGATTGGCTTGGCAGACTACGATTCTGTCAAGGCCTAACATTTACATCTCAAAATAGATCAACCTAACAGTTTCGATCTCTCTTTTATGCATTCATTCACAGAATGATAAACATTAAACACAAATCAACCTAAAAATTTTGATCTACCATCTAAGTCCTTATACATATGTTCCTTTAAGGACTTTACACATAAGCATATATATTTACTTTCAACATCAAATTTGAATATGCAATTCCCAAAAGTTAGCTCCTAAGCCACCTGGTCAATGGAGTAGGTCTCATTTTCAGACCATATGAAAAAGTGACATGTATGTCAATAACCATTGTGAGGTATTTAATAGCAAAATTCTTAAGGCTAGAGTGAAACCAGTAATAGGGTGTCTAAAAGGACTCAGATTATACTGCATGAATAGGATTGTTAAAAGGAGGGAAATGATGTTAAAACATAATGGTGTATTGTGCCCCAGAATAGCTAAAAAAGTAGAAAAATGGAAAGGTCAGTGTCGGGGTGGATTGCCATTGTGGTCAAGTGGTGGTGGGAGGTTTATAGTGACTATGACTTCTGGTGGTTATTCATTTGTGGTGAATTTGGAGAAAAAACATGTACTTGTAGGAGGTGGGACTTGTCTGGAATACCTTGTGCTCATGTTGTGTCATGCATTAACAAAATAGGACATGATCCATACACATATGTACATGAGTGTTTAACCAAGGACATGTATCTAAAGGTTTACAGTCACAACATTGAGCCTATAAAGCACAGATCTGAGTGGGATCCTACTGGGATTGACCCACCTTTGCCACCAGTTAAACATACTTTTGTATGCAGGCCTAAAGTTGTTAGGAGAAAAATTAATGATATTCTAGATTCAAATCCAGAAGGTACGAGTTTGAAGAGCAAAGGAACATCATTGAAATGTGGATTTTGCAAGGAATGGGGTCACAATTCAAGAAGGTGTCCTCAAGTAAGTTAAGTGTGTGTTTCTATTTGTGTTTTTTCAAGATCCTATATTGGGTTTAATACATTTCTATTTGTCTGTTTTTAGAAACTCAATAAGCACCAGATGTGATTTCACAATCTTCCTAGGCTCCACAAAGTCAATCCTCTCAACCTCCTCCAAAGGCTAAGAGGGCTAGGAAGGTTCAAAAGACTTCCCAGGCTGCAACACAAGAGTCTACAATGAAGCCAGGTGGAATGAATGTTGATCAAGAGCAAGCAAGAGGTGGAATGAATGTTGATCAAGAGCAAGCAGAAGGTTCTACAAAGTGGCAAGGTGGAATCCATTATGAGGGTAGCCAAAGAAATGACTCATATGATATATTACAACCCAAAGACTACACATGGAAGGAAAAACAATGAACAACATTAATAGACCTATAAGCTGCAGCAAGATCCAAAAGAGAGAAGATCCAGTTTAGGAAACCAAATAGTGGAGGGCCTACTGTAGATAAATAGTGTTGGGATGGGATTTTTGGAATCTTTTTGTTCTTTTTTGGGGTACATAAAATTGCAGTGTTATGAATGCATTTGATGTATGTATGTTGCCTAGAGCTAAGAAGGTGTGGTTTGGATTGTAAATTACAATGTATGATGCTTTTTGTTAATAGGCATGTTAAGTCAACTGTTTTGAATTGCCTCTGCTTTGTGACATGTACTGGGAATTAATTACTTAATTGAATGGCAATAGCAGTTTTGAATTGCCTCTGCTTTTTGTTAATTGAATGACAATAGCAGCTTACAGCATTAATGCAGGGCTTAATTGAATGGCAATAGCAGCTTTTTGTTAATTGAATGGCAATAACAGCTTTTTAGTTTCTTTGTGAAATGCCTCTGGTTTGTGCATTAATGTATGGCTTGCTATTATAGCAGTATGGTTGGTGTGCAAGTGATGTGCACCAGATATCATAACTTGCACACCAACCATTTTATAGCATATATCATAAACAAGTTGTAAACTTGCACCAATTCACACATAAAACATCAAAAATTCAACAGGTTTACAACATCTTCATTCAAAGAAATTGCCCATAAATTACAACCAATAAATTTCCTACAAAAGATGCCCAACAATTACATTCCATATTGCTCATAATTTCTACCACTATATTGCTAGAAATTACAATCCCAGAAATTACATTCCTAGTAATTGCCCACAAAAATTGCCTTTTTTAGTCAGAGTACTACCGATACATTCAGAATACTACCAATACATACATAGCCCAGAAATTTACTTGTAGGGAATTTCATCCTTTGTCGAGATGAACATGAAATAAAAAATCACAACCCAAGTTGCAGTCAACAGACCATTTGCAATCCTTGCCCTAATTCTGCACTCCTTCAGTTCATCTTTCAGAACTTTGATTTCAGCATCCAAATTCTCTAATCTTCTAATTAATTCAGGTATTACTTCCCTTGAACGCTCACACATTGGAGGATCAACCCAAGCTAAGAAATTACAACCAGCGTGCCCATCTTCACACCAATCTGGACAACCAAGGAATCTTCTACCGGCATTGTTTGAGCTTCTCCAAGCCGTCTTCATCACTGATTTCTTCATGCACCAGCAATTTCAATCTATGAGCCCTAATTTTTCCTAATTTTCTTGATTGAATTTCTTGATTTTACAATCTAATCGAGTTGCACATATGCTACTGAATCACTTTGAGCTTTAGTAGCTTGTTTCAGCTCGAAAAGTAGAAGCAGATATGGAAAAGACTTAAACACCCCTCCAGATCCACGCGTGTGTCTTAGCCGGTCACTTTTGACCGGTTAACTGAAGAAAGTGTGCTTTTTGTTAAATATAACTGAAGTTTGAGATGTACTTAGACTTTTTTTTAGTTTGGAGTGCAAAAGTCAAAATGTGTGTAAAGTTTGGGGTGCAAATTATCTTTTAGACTATTTTTAATACTCCATTAATGTAGCATTTGATTGGACAGAATGTAATAGTTATCACTTTGAAATGACTTTCAATTTTTTCGGTTGATCAACTAAAAATATCATATTACTTTATAGTTTTAAATAAGAAACGTATCTCTAATTTTAAAACCGTGAATATATAATTTGAAGAGTGGGAGTAATAATTGCAATACTTCCCTTCCAAGAGGAGAGCAATTCACAGTGTGAAACAGTATTGTGAAATGAACTTGGTAAAGTATTCACATCCCTTAGCAGTTAGTTAGATGCCATATTAAGATATACATATACTACTAGTAGGTAAAGGACACAAAGAATATGGTCATATGCTTAACATATATATATGACCCAGCAAAGCATTGGGTTTGCAACAGTAAAAAATGTGTAGTGGGTGTGAATAATGATACTCTGGAGAGCTCAGGATCTCAAACAAATTTGCAGCAAGACAGACTCTCTTTAGACCAGCCTTAAAATAAACAAAAGTCCCAAGTGCGGAGGGGAGGGGGGGAGGACCCCACTCATGCTCCTTTGATAACTCTTTACTACAAGAAATAAATAAATCATTAATAATAATAATAATAATAATAATAATATCAACATATTATATATATATATATATATATATATATATACGGTCAGTCTCTCCAGCGAACCATAGTTAGCGAACTAAAAACGAATCGGCTATAACGATAATTTTTTTCGTCGCTATAGCATAAAAACCCGACTTTCTATGCTATAGTGATGGAAAAAACCGTCACTATAGCCGATTCGTTTTTAATTCGCTCCTTATGGTTCACTAGAGAGATGGACCTTATATATATATATATATATATATATATATATATATATATATATATATATATATATATGATCTCATCCGACACGATTCATATGGGTTCAAACATTTTGGTCCAAAGAGAAATTTTTGGAGTGATACTGCAAAAGGTGAAGAACATTAAACAAAGAGAAATGAAAAAGAAATCCCATTTTATGGAATTTGAGGAAAAAGGGTTAGAAATTTGTGTCTAAAGTCTCTTTTTTTGTGTGGAAGAATTCAAGAAAAAAGAAGAGGGATCGAAGGAAAAAGAAAGGGGATTCAAGAAAAAAGAGAGGGATTCAAGAAACAAAATTAGCATCCTAAGTTTAAACAAGATTTACCCTTGTCCCCCCCCCCCCCCCCCCCCCCCCAATTTCGATCCATTTTTCCCCTTTGAATTTGCCTAATTATGACTCTTATAGGCTTAGAGGGTTAACAAGATTGTTAGATGAGGAAGAAACTAATCATGTTGACTCTTATATAATTCTAAGTCCTCAAATAGTTGAGATTTGGTTTGAATTTTTTTTTGTTAATCAACCAAGTACAAGACTAAAAGCCAAAAAGTTTTTTTCTTTTTTTCTTTTTTTTTAATGTCCATTCGACACGATTAGGACAAGAAAAGGACACAACAAATCATGAAATGGACCGCATCAATTCAAGATAGATCATTTAGTTTTAGCTTCATATGGAGTGCCCTGTGTTGTTTATAACTCCTATTAAGCCACTTAATTATATTTTCAGTCCTAATTGGGTTCTCTTTAATATACCTTTCGCCCGTGATCTCTCTTGTATTACTAGTTTTTAATTTATCAATAAAAGGAATTTTAATTATTAAATAATTTTTTTAATTCATATGCACGAAACTAATACGACTATTATTGCACGGAGGTAGTAATGGTTAAGTATTGTCTTAATCAAACAGTCATTGCTGAAAAATAGGGGGAAATTCTTTGTGTCAATGTTGATGCTACTGCTTGCACACTAAAAAAGAGGAAGAGAGGCGCGCCAAAAAGTAGTAAAAAGCAAAAGTTTAGTATTTGTACGTCTTTTTGATATTCTTTTGGATGAGCATAAAAGAGATCCCCCTACGCTTTAATTTCCCTCCTCTAACATTGATTTTTTTTATTTTTTTGTTGTTGCTAATTTGACACACCCCCCCACCCCCCCACCCCCCCCCCACCCCACCCCACCCCACCCACACACACACACACACACACACTCTTCTTGGTCACTGTCAAGAATTGAACTCCAATCTCACGGTTAATATGAGTTGGGTCATACCACTCGGCCGAAGACCTTCGATACTAACATTGATTTTTTGAAGGATTTTTAAGCCTAATTTCTAATCACTAGACAATGGCATCAAAACAACTCAAATAGTTGTATTAGGTTATAGATACACTCTAATAAGGAAGATGGTATGAATTTATCAATAACCATAATAAATACTGGCACCCGTGTCACACGCGTTGCGTGTATAAATTATGTGGGTAAAATTAAAATTTTATAAAATTTAAAGGGCAAAATACAGATAAAAAAATAAATTATAAAAGACTAAATAGTAATATATCTAAAGTTATTGGGGTGCAAAGGAGATAGGGAAAAAAATTCATCAAATGTAAAACAAAATCACCAAAGTGATGTCAACCTCTAGGGGGACTTTATAATATAGATGCATGTCACATTAATTATTGGTGATAAAAGGATAAAATAAAAGAAGAACAAGAAAAGTGAGGTTGGATACCATTAGAGATGGCTAAGGATCCAATCTATATAAGATAAAATGTTGATGGTAGTTGGGTTTAGTTGTTTTTTTTTTGTGAGGATTAAAAATTTCTCTACTATTTCATATTGGTGTTATTTTTTTTTTCTTGTTAAATAAAATACGCATTTAAATTTTTAAATAATTCAGTGATATGCGTCCACAACTTTATAGTACGTAGTAAAAAAACACTCTAATATGTGTTGTCAAAAATATATTTATTTTAAATTATATAAAAATTTACAATTTTTTAAATATTTTTTAACTCTTTACATTAGTACGGTTAAATTTTTAAGTAATATCAAAATCTCTTAGCATTTAGATTAAGTTGCCCTAGAAGTTAGTGACATGATGATAAAAGCTTATAACGGAAGAAATAACACACAAAATAATACTTTCAAATAAATAATAAATATCAAAAAATGAATATGACCATCCGTAACATGAATAGTAATGAAGACAAAAAATACTTAAAATATAATTAAACTACATACAAAAATAAAAAAAAATCAGTAGAATAAGATGAATTGTTTTTTTTAGTAAATGATGAATAATGCGTAGGAAAATAATATATGTTAGTAAATGTTTGTGTTGACTTTTTGATTGTTAGTTATGTGGCTAACTATTAGTTATAATTTGTTTGAAAAGATATGAAATAAGCGTGGTTCTCTTATAATTCTATTTACTCTCATGTATTGATATGTTTAGTGACGAAACCAAATTTTTTATTCAGTTGGGTCAAAAATTGTAATGTTGTAAATAATTTGTTACCTCCCGAGCCAATTTTTTAGGATAACTTTTGCACTTTTTAATTACGTACATAAAACATGCATTTGATTACAATGTCAGTATAATAAGTTGTAACATAATATATACACATGCACACTTTATTGACTTCTCATACGATTTTCTATGAACAAATTTGTTCATAAAATACTTAATTCCTTAATTGTTTAAAAAAAATTACATTATTATTTATTTTAAGAAAATTAGAGGAAAATGTATATATAAAAGCGTAAAAGTGATATGTAATTGATAAATTATAAAATTTTAATTTTACCCTGTATATTAAAAATTTTATAAAACTTCAATGTCCATTATAGTTAGATTTTTTCTAAAATTATCATATATTAAAAATTAAAAAAAAAATCAAGTGGGGTAAATTGACCCCACACCTCAATGCATAGCTTCGTTCCTATATTTCGTAATTTTACTTTCGCACAAATTTGTCTCGATATATATAACAGAACTCTAATGCCTATATTACGAGACCATCTTACGAGACCGAGATTATGTTTATTTGTAAGAATTATAATTAATTTTATGATTAAATATTTTTAATTATATGTTTGTTTTTATGGGATAATTTAAAATAATTCTATGTTATGTTCAGGGGCGGATCTGTTCAAGGGGCAGCATAGGCAGTTGCTCTTGCCGTATATATATTTTTTATAGGTATAGGGGCAGAAGCAAATATGTAAATTAATAAACTCAACGGAACATATTAAAGGAAGAGTTAAACTTGATCGGGACAAAAAAAATTCATTCATATTTTAAATACAAGTACAGAAACGTAAATTCGTTCTACTTCTGCCTTCTATATCTCTGTTTCCGTGGTTTTGCCATTACTTCTTCTACATCTTTGGGGCTTCGCCACTAGACTCACTACTTCTGCATCTCTATTATGGTACTAACTCTTACGCATATTAGAGTAATCAAACTTAGAAGATAACTAAATTAGGGCTTTTTTGTTTGATAATTTAAAATTCATAGTTTGTTTGAATTTTTGTTGGTTGGGAACTTGGGATTAAATTCAATTTAATTTATTTAATGTATATGTTATATTTTGGACTTAAAGGTAATTAATTAGGGCTTTTTTGTGTGATAGTTTATTTGAATTTTGTTGTGGCCTTATGAGTTGGGGACTTCCGGTGAGTACAACGGTGGTGGTGGTTGTTGTTGTTAATACTGGATGAATATGTAGTTTTAGTGTTCAAATGAAATGATGCAACTATGTCGAGAATTGGATTTGTGTCAAATTGTTTTTATCTGCAGTTCTGTCTCTTTCCTTTATGTGAGTTTCAATGAGAGTTGTATTTTCTAAAAAAATAAAGAGAAAAAAAAATTAGAACTGTATGCATTTTTTTCCTACAGTTATACAGGAAAAAGTTGTATCAGTGCTATTTTTACAAGATTTCTTCAATACTTGTAGTTTTATGATTTTTCAAATTTGACTGCTAGTTAAACTGAAAAATCAATCATTTTTCTTAAATGCACAAGCAGCACAAGTTGTACAACAATAAACCCCAAAATAAGCAACAGTAAATCAGTATAGTACTGATTAATTACTACTCTCATTTTTACCTTTTTTAGGACAAATAAAATAACTATCATAAACAAACACCACAAAATGGAATAATAATTAAAAAAATATCTTGAGACTCATTTGAAACTTACAAAAAAATAATCAAAATTGATTTATGTTTGAAAGTAATTCATGAGTTTGTTTGAATATAGAAAATAAATTAGTTTGAGACTTTAAGCATTTGAGAAATCATTCAAATTGAACTATGACAAGTAACCGAAGTAAATTCCTAATTGGATTTAAATATTTTTTATTTGAAATTTCTTTTTTATTTTAGATTATGAATATTATTAAAATTGTAAACATTATTATAATTAGTTCAAGTTTTCTTTATTTAATTTCAACTAAAAAATTAGTTTAAATCTGTCCCTGTTGAAAAAAAATATGAATCTGGCCCCTGGTTATGTTTGTTTTCCACAGAATTAATTAAAGAATTGAATAAAAAAATATCATTTAGACTATTATACTCTTAACAATAATAACATATTTTAAATTATAATTTAAACTTGTTTAAATGAATGTGTCACAATATATATTTCCAATAATATAATTTTAACAATAATAACAGCAGAGCTTAAATGAATGTGCCACAATATATATTTCCAACTTTCAGAATACGAAATCATTTACCTGCACTTCAATTATATTTGGGCAGTAATATATGAAAGTGGTACAAATACTGGTACAAGAAGGTAATCTGTCAAAATCGTAATTAAATTTCGAGAACAGCTGTTTTAGGTCACTGGCTACTATTTAAGATCCACGTGTCACCACCCCGCGCAAAAAGACAAAATTATTACCGATTTGGTCACTTTCTTACCCATAGTTACACTGATATACCCCTGTAATTTTGAATTATTTACTTCACAGTAAATAAGGCATGTTAGATAGCGTTCGATAAAATTGAACAATTAAAATCTGAATGGTTTGTATATTTGAATAAATTAGATCATTTAAGTGAAATAATATCTAAACTTAAAAAGTTATTTGGCAACTAAAATGTATAAAACATCTGAATGACTTTTAAATTGAAAATTGAAAATTGAAATTTTAAAAATATCTCAAATTGACTTTTTGAAACTCAGCAATGATTTTAAAATTTGGAATGAAGAGAGTGCAATATTTATAGAAACTCCATAATTTAAATTTTTCATTAACAGACTGTTCTTAATGATTTAGATTAAAAAAAAATTACTGATTAAGAGACGATAAGAGGCAAACAAAATTTTATCAAATAATGTTATCTTTTTACCGAATCAGATGTGGAGCTGTTAAGAGGTATTATGAGGTAAACAAACACAACATTCCTCTTACTGATTAAGAAACGATAAGAGGCAAACAAAATTTTATCAAATAATGTTATCTTCTTACTGAATCAGATGTGAAGCTGTTAAGAGGTATTATAAGGTAAACAAACACAACATTCCTCTTACTGATTAAGAAACGATAAGAGGAAAATAAATTTTACCAAACAAATTTAAATCAGATGTAGAATTGTTAAAAAGAATTAATAGCAAACAAAATTGTGTTCCCCTAGTACTATTTTGCTTCTTTTACTTGTTTAAGAATATAGCAAAACAAATTTTTTTTTCCCATTTTCGCCACATTTCTCGGTTCATATTACAGGTCGAAAATAAAATAAATATTTGCAATCTTTTTAAGGAAAACCATAACCCTCTATCAAAATAGAGATATAATTTAAGTTTTACAAGTCAAATTTTGAAATATTAAAGTTTAAAACGGTATAAATTTATTTTATTTTAATATAAACAATTATAACTTTATAAATTAAATAAATATTAATTTAAGGTTTAAAATTTTTCAAATTAATTTTCAAAAATTAACACATATCCAATTGAATATTGATGTCGACTATTTGATTGACAGTTATATAAATAAATATTAATGACAATTTTTTAAAAGAAACGTGGAATAAGTGAGATATTCCTATAATTTTTATCAACCTCAAATATTGATAAATTTCGTAATTATAATTCAACTTTTCCCATTCAATTTGTTTGCCCAACAAAATCTTGTCTAATGATTTGATTAACGATAACAAATGCAGTGTTATTATATAATTTTGAGACAAATAAATACATTAAATATGAACAAAAACATTAGTATAAAAGACGAAAAATCCCAAAATTATAATTTTTATTAATTATTTTTTTCCAGATATATCTCTAACAATTATTAGAAAAATAGTATTAATGACATGATGATATTTAATTATCTTAAAATATAAGTAATAGAGTCCTTCTACACAGACAGAAATATTGGACAGGAATATTGGACAGGAGGTGTATTGAACTTTAATCTATTTGTATTTTTACCCCATTGGGGGTCAAAACATAAATAATTAAAAGTCCAATACACCCCTGTCCAATATTTATGTCCTATATTCCTGTCTGCTTAGACTTTTTGATAATTAATAACATAATATTTTTATTACTCTAAATATAGGAAAATATCTTTAATTGATAATAAATTATATATATATATAATTTTAGAAGGGGGAGAGGAAATAAAAAAGGAAACCAAAACCCAAATAATAGAAGGAAAATAATTTCACAAAAATATCAAAATGGGGAAACCCAATTTTCCATTTAGTAGCCACGCGTACATCACCCATTACCCTAAGGACATATCTGTCCAGAAAAAATCTCTCTCTAAAACCTTTGTCTAATTGCCACTTTCTAATGTCTATATTTTGCAACCTCATTCCTTCCCTTCCATTGGTGAACCCCCCCCTCCTTCCTCTCTCCCTCTCTCCCTCTCTCTCTCTATTTTGCCCTAAAACCCATTAAAGAGCAACGCGCATTTCTTTCATATAAGCCGCTATCTCTTGCCAGCAGCATCCATTTCAATCCCTTTTTGCTAGAAAGGGAAAATTTGCTTCTCAGTTCTTCCTCTGTTTTTTTCATAGTTGTTCTTATTTCATTTTCATTTTTTTATTAAACACATATTTTCTGATTCAAATGAAGAATTAGACCCAAATTCTGTTATTCCAAGTTGTTGAGAGGTTTTATTATACACTTATAACATAAACATTCATATTATATATATAAATTGAGAGAGAGAGTCGGTGATTTGCAATGGCACCCAGTTTTGATTGTGGAGTATTAAGTTTACTTTGTGCAGAAGAAAATGATAGCATTTATTATGATGATGATGCTGATTTTGGTGTTGTTGAGGAGTTTGAGGCCACTTGCCACCATAGAAATAGTAATCAAAAGCAGAGCTTTAAGGGAGAAGAAGAAGAAGAGTCGATGAGTGGGATTCCATTGCAGAGTGATGAGTGCTTATCTTTGATGCTAAAAAATGAGTTTGACCATTTGCCTGCTGGTGATTACTTGAAGAGATTGAGGAATGGGGATTTGGATTTGGGTGCCAGGCAGGAGGCTGTTGATTGGATGGGAAAGGTAGATCCATTCATCTTTTTAATGGTTTTCCCCTATTTCTGGATAATGTTTCTTTGAGATTAGAACTTTAGATGATTGATGTTTGGATTTAGATTCCATTTTTTGAATGTTTTAATCATTTGATGAACTGGGTATTATATATTTGAAGTGAATTTGGATTCTGACTGCAATTTCAGTTTATGATAGGCCTTTTCTTGGGTAGTTTTTGGTGTTTGATGAACTGTGTTTTAGTTTTCTTTAATTTTGGATTCCTGTTTTTTAATTGCAGTCACACGTTAAAATGAAATGGGTTTGTTGGATCTTTTGTTTTTCCTGTTATGTTAATTTTCTTTATGTGTTTCTACTTCACATTTGATATTCCCCCATCCCTCTTACTTGTCTGAAATTGGATTTCAGTTTCCCTTCTTTGTTGAAAAACAAACAAACAAAAAACAATTAGATTTTCTTGTTATTGAAAATTACTCAATGCAATTTCTTGTTTGGTTTACAACAGGTTCATGACAATTTCAGTTTTGGACCTCTGTGTGCATATTTGTCTGTAAACTACTTGGACAGATTCCTTTCTGCCTATGACTTACCAGTAAGCTCCTAAATCAAAGCCTAAATTATTCAAATTTATTTAGTGAAAATGTTAATTGTAGGTAATAGTTATATGCTCATATTTAAATGACTCTTTATTGCAGAAGGGCAAAGCTTGGATGATGCAATTGCTGGCTGTAGCTTGTTTATCTCTGGCAGCCAAAATGGAGGAGACTGAAGTGCCTCTATGCTTAGATTTGCAGGTAGATCAGTAGTATTGTAAAATTATTTTCTAACTGAATGAAATCTCACACTATTTTCGAGTCTAATTGTCCTGATGAGTCTGATTATAATTAACAGGTGTGTGAATCAAAATTTGTATTTGAAGCAAGAACCATACAGAGAATGGAGCTTCTTGTTTTGAGCACATTGAAGTGGAGAATGCAAGCAATTACCCCATTCTCATTTATAGATTGTTTCCTTGCAAAGATAAATGGTGATCAAATCTCATCAAGATTGTCAATCTTTAGATCAACCCAACTTATATTAGGCATAATAAAAGGTAGTTTTCTCTCATTTTTTTATGTTTTTGGTTGCATTAGGGTTTGGCAGAAGGACTGATATTTTGTTTAATGGGAATTTAATTCAGGGATTGACTTCTTGGAATTCAGACCATCTGAGATTGCAGCAGCAGTTGCAATGTCTGTTGCAGGAGAAACTCAAACAGTAGACACTCAGAAAACATTATATGAACTCATTCACCATTTACAAAAGGTATAAGTTGGTGGTCCAATAACCAAAAGACAAAGAAGAGGGTGGGGTGGGGTGGGGGAGGGGGAGGGGGGGTTATATAAATGATGATGATTACCCTTTTTTCTCCTTATCATTTGAACTTGATTACTTAGCATATCAATTAAAATTGGGTTTTTTTTTCTTTTGGTTGCAGGAGAGAGTGGATCAAGTGTGTTGATCTGATGAACAAATTATCATCTTTAAGTGGGAATAATCATAAAGGTCCAAGTAGATTAGTCCCGTCGTCTGTTCCCCAAAGTCCAATTGGTGTGCTTGATGCTGCATGCTTAAGCTATAGAACTGATGATTCAACTGTTGGATCATGTGCAAATTCTTCCCATTATAGTCCAGGCACTAAAAGAAGGAAGCTAAACAGACCCTTTGAACTGGAGCTTTAAAATTTGATGATTGGTGAACCAAATGATGCCTCCAAAGGAAATAGTGTAAAGGTGTTTTCAAGAAGTTGGGGCATGGGTAATGAACTCAAAGTTGTATCATGCTCTTAGCATGAAAGAATAAACCATCATCAGCTGTTAATTATTAGACCTCTTAGCAGCTAGCTAGCTACTATATGAGGAAGAGTTTAGCACAAAAGGGGGAAAAAAGATGTACATCTGCTTGGGATTATTT
The DNA here is from genome assembly GCA_020205555.1 of Panax stipuleanatus. Taxonomy (NCBI): domain Eukaryota; kingdom Viridiplantae; phylum Streptophyta; class Magnoliopsida; order Apiales; family Araliaceae; genus Panax; species Panax stipuleanatus. The sequence goes on along the minus strand of CM035122.1, from coordinate 126,735,210 downwards.
AGATTATACTGTTTGTTCTAGGCTTGAAGTTTCAATTGGCAATGTTGATTGGAAAAAATAAACAAAAGAAAAAAATAAATAAAAGTAAAGTAAGGAATGAGAGGAATTTTTTGGTGTTGCTCTATTATTTAAATCAATCATTTTGTCGTTTCAACTTTTCTTGTGAAAATTTTTTGGTGAAAAGGCAAATTCTTTTGATAATTGAGGATGTTGTTACTTTGGATGATAATTAAGGATGTTATTACTTAGGTGAGGATATGGATGTTATTACTTATACAAAAATGATAGCCAGACAGGTAAATTGAACAGGATAATTGGACCGTAAGAATAAAATAAATTTGTTCCTGCGAACAAATTGATAGTACAATCGATTTGTTCGCGCGAACAAATCGATTTTGTTCTTTCGATCTAATTATCCTGTCCAATTTACCTGTCCGCGTAGAAGGACTCTTACTTATATATTTTCTTCCTTTTTAGTAAAATGTCCATTCCCTACACCAAGACATAAACTGATCGCTAATTTTATATATGGGGCTCACTGCAGCAAGCAGCTCCTTGTTTGACTGGGGGTGTCTGGTTGGATTTCTGGGAGTTGCAGCTATGGGTGTAATAATGAAGAGTGTGGTTTGGTTCAAATGGGACCTTGAGGATACAATTCACAAGAACACCTGACAACTGCTTCAATATTGTATTTACTCCAGCAAAGATGATAGAGAAAGCATTCAATTGGTTGCTTTCTTGGGAATTTATAAATGTTTTTTTTATTTTGTCAATAGTTTTCACTTTTTACAGAAGGGTAAAAAAAAATTATGCTTCCAAATCTTAGTATTGAAATTCCTTATTTGTCATCCAAATATGCTGGACTTGCAAAATTAATCAAAATAAAGAGAGCATAATTTAATTAGTTTGCAAAAAAAAAGAAAAAAGAGGGCATAATTTCTCAACAAAAGAATTAGATTCTGGTCACTTTCAGAACAAATTTAAGAGAATGAAATTTACAGCATAAAATATAGGTAAATGATAATGTACTTCAAAAAATTTCTGTCGAGCTCCATTGTAAAATTTTAATAAATTACATTGTAAAATATCTCAAATAAAAAAAGAATGCTATTGAGTAAAATTGTAAAAAGATAACACATTTAATATATTAGTTCAATTCTGTATATGGTTGAAAATTAAGTTTTGGCTAACTAAGTGTATGCACCATCTATCTTATAAGGGATGAATACTTTTTTTGTCACTCTACTTTAGGTCAACTTACAAATAAGTCACTAAACTTTTTTTCTTACAGTCAACTCACTGAACTTTAGTTTTCTTACAAACCGTCACAAAAACCGTTAAGTCATTTGACTTTCAACGGAATTTGACACATAGGAGAGAGAAAACTAACATGGAATTTTATGCATGAATTTCAACGCTTAAGTGGGAATGAACAAAATTTATGGAGAAAATGAAAGAAAATCTTGTAAACTAAAATATAAAAAAACTTAGTAAAAAAATATAAAATACAATAACATAAATGAAAAAAATATATATTTAATTATTTTTATAATTAATATCAAATGATTTTTTATGTAATTATTAGAAAATATATGTAAGGAAATTATAAACCATAAAAATTATAAATATTATTATTATATGTATTATTAATTTCTATATTATTATTATTATCGGAATTATTATTATTATTATTATTATTATTATTATTATTATTATTATTATTATTATTATTATTATTATTATTATCATTATTATTATTATTATTATTATTATCATTATTATTATTATTATCAATATTATTATTATAAATGAAAATAATATATTTAATTATTTTTATAATTAATATCAAATGAGTTTTATGTAATTATTAGAAAATATATGTAAGGAAATTGTAAACCATAAAAATTATAAATATTATTATTATATGTATTATTAATATTATTATTATCGGTATTATTATTATTTCAAAATTATTATTATCGGAATTATTATTATTATTATTATTATATTCCACGTTGGATTATTATTGCCACATCAGCGTTTGTTTTACAACTCAGCATTATATTGGTCAAACCGTTAAAAGTCAATATGACTTCACGGTTTTTGTAACGGTTTGTAAGAAAACAAAAGATTAGTGAGTTGACTGTAAGAAAAAAAAGTTGAGTGACTCAATTATAAATTGATCTAAAGTAGAGTGACCAAAAAAATATTTATCCCTATCTTATAAATATGATGTATAACCAAATTAAGGCAAAATGGGTAAACAATAAATGATGAGTTCATTTTAGGTAAATTAAGGGTAATATAGTCTCTTTATATAAAAGTAATCTTTCCATCCGTACTAGCTACATAATGTTATTGCAGATTTCTTTCTTCTTCTTCTTCTTCTTCTTTGTTGTGCTATTGGATTAAAAAGAAAATAAAATAGAGAAGAGAAGAGAATTGAAAGAAAAAGGAAAAATATGGAAGAACTAGAAATGATTGAATTAGAGTTGAAAGAAACATATTATAAAGAACTAAAACAATTCATTATACATCACAACATACCCTTCCTCCCTATTCTTTATTATCCTATTTATAGCTGGAGGCAGCTGAGAAATTAAGCAAGTTAGCATGACTACTTTTTTACTTACAACTTGAAAGTATGTTACAATTGACTAACTGATTCTCATTCTGTTGCATACTTCTATTGATGTGTGTCTTACCCTCTAGCTGAACTTTATAACATTCTTCTAATTTTATAATTACTTAAATTGAATCTTTTTAATGTGCGGTACAAAATAGATTGACTACTATATACTAAACATTCTCTAAGGTTTGTTCGATTACCAGCGTTTAGAACGTTTGCAGCGGTAGCGTTCCGCACCACTTTTGGAGCTTTGTGTTCGGACCCAACCGCATCGTTTACGAGTTAAATAAGTTGCGTTTGAAATAAGTTACTTGTAAATGAACAAGATTCTCAACTGCGTTTGGTGCGCTTGTAACCTACAGACACATCAAACGCTGGTAGACGAACATGCACAACATCTTAATTTGTAACTGAAGATGCACATTCCTTAAAACAAAATTTAGAAATAGTCTTGTATTATAGCTTTGTGTTCGGACCCAACCGCATCGTTTACGAGTTAAATAAGTTGCGTTTGAAATAAACTACTTGCAAATGAACAAGATTCTCAACTAACCTTATATCAAAAGAAACCCTCTTAATATAATCATTGAACCATCTTACATACAAACTTAAAAGACTATGATTTTATTTTTTTATTAAAAATAATCATCAAAGAATAGTGCATCTCAGGTATCTCAATGTATAAATGCAAATAGTTGCACTTGTCTAAACTACAAACCTGGTTGGGTTGGTGTATATGGTGGGTAGGCCATGTTAACTACAATCCCTTAAAGACAAAATAAATATTGTACTTTCAACCCTATCTTATTATTTAAACCAATAGAAACAAAAATAAAATAAAAATTCCAAGTACAATAATAATAAATGCAAAAACAGTGGAATTAATCATAGTGAATGTTTGATTCTTCTTCTTCTTCTTCTTCTTCTTCTTCTTCTTCTTCTTTTAATTTTGTCACGGAAACTAGATGGGTTGAGGAATGGAGACTGAGAGATTGTAATCTACTATAAGTGTGTTCTTGCTTCAATAAATACATACACAAGGTCCAAGAACTCAGAAGGTACAGCACTGCGCCTTTGGATGAGCATAGGGAAAACAACATTTCAAGATGTGGGTATTAATGCCATCCATTGTGAACCATACTTTTAAGATACTACTCTCTTTGTCCCAAAATGGAGGACTCAATTCAAAATTTAATGCATTTTAAAAATAAAAATAAAATACCAAAATTGTTCTTATAATAGTTATCAAATGTGTTCTCCTAAGGGTAAAAGAGTAATATACTCTTTTAAGTTCAAACTTACTTTTAAAACTCGCAAACATCAGAAAAGAAAGTCAATTCTTATCTCTCATAAATTTAAAATTCTTTTTTCCCCCTCTTTTCAAACGCACAAACACATTATTAGTTTGAATTTTAACTTAGGGGGGAAGGGAATGAATGAGAAAAGAAAGTTCTTTCAAAAATTATTGAAAAGAAGAACTTTCACTTCTCATCCCTTCCCTTCGTCCAAGACAAAACTCACAAACTAGGTAAGTGTAGGAAACTGACAGAACCGTCGCTATAGATTCTATAGCGACGGTTCTCACCGTCGTTATACATCTATAACGACACTTTTGTTGTTGAAATATCAAAAATTATTGTGGAAATATCTGTTTCCTAAGTGTAATATGAAGAAGGCATCTTTATTTGTTTATTTATAATGGGTGCAATGACTAAAATAGACAATGCCATATTTATTTGTTGACTCTTATAAATTAATAAGAGGAGTCTTATTAATATTATTATTATTATTATTATTTTAATTCTAATCCTAATAAGATTAGGATATAAATTAATTAAAAGTGTTTAATTAATTAATTAAATAAAACCCTATTCTAATTAGATTAGGAGGGTTAACCTAATATCTATATAAGAGAGTCTTATATCAGAAATAAGGTACGTGAATTTTTCCTAAGGTTGGGAGTACACATATTCTATAGAGATAGAAACAAGGGTTAAGCTAATAACCCATCTTCCTGAGTTCTTCATCTTCCTTGGTGGATTACCGTTATAGGCCAAATATTTGGGTGGCTGTCATTGATCAAGGGAAGGAGCCACTACAAAGGAATCAAAGGAGTAGAACTTGTACCTGAGGAAGCTTGGATCTTCAAAGGTATAATTCCATGTTCTCTCTTTTCTGTTATTGATAACTAACACAAAGCATGATCAAGGTTATGGGTTTGTATAAATTTTTGAAAACCTATGTTTCGCGCTTCCTGCCCTATTTATGTGATTTGATTGCATGATTGCGTTACGTACAAACACAACAATAAGTAGTAAGTGATGAGAATAATAATAAGCTTGAGATTAAACTTGTGAGAAATGCCTTGTGTGGCACGATAATAGATTCGGTAATGAATTGATTAATTCGAGGATGGAAGAATTATTAATTAAATAATTAATCTATATTAATTGTTATTATAATAATATATTGATTTATTATCGTGGCTAGTAATAGTATAGTAATAAGGAAATTGATTATAAATATAATCGGAATTGTATTGACGAAGAATGAGATATATTGTCTTATAATCGTTATGGGCAATATACTATTATCAAGTAATTATTTGATAATATATTGATTAATGAATAAATGAATTATAAATATTCAGGGGCCCTATTGTCAGATGTTCTCAAGGCTGAGGTACCATAGTGCAGTTTTCCCCATAATCGAAGACCAAGTTTGGCTGAACAGATGTACATATGGCCTGTTTCAGCCGAATATAAAAGTAAGGCCTGTTGGGCTTAGCTGACTTTAAAGAAGCCCATCCTGTAGTCCGAAGCACGATTGGGTAAAGCATGGTCCAGCTAGAATGTTGAATTCAATATATGAAATAATGCAAGTATGCTTTAAAGAGTCATATAATGGGGAAAGGAGTTGGCATAAGGAGAAAAAAATGATCAATAGAGAGTTCGAATAATTATATGTGGAGCAGATGGCAAGAAATGTGGAGGATTGTAGTTGGGCCAATAGGGATGAAGATTTATGAATCATAAGCATAGGTGTAATAACATGAGTTTTTGTGAATAATTAATTAATTTTTCTTTAAAACATAATTGAATTAGAATAGGTAAGTAAGTTACAATTTTTTTTTATTTCATTTCAAAAATTACATTTTTTTAATAGATAATTAATTAAAATTAAAGAGTTTATTAGAGTTTTGGTAACTTCTATTGTTCCTTGTTATATTTAAAGAGTAGAGGCGAAACTTTAATCCTATTCTAATTTGGTTAGTTGAATTTCCGAATAGAATTCTCATATGCACTGCAGTCCTTTACAAAAATCATAACTAATTCACCCGATATCGAAATTGAGTAAATCCAAAGTTTGTTTCTTCAGTTTTTCGTCATCTACAATTATGAATAGGAAGAGAAATTATTTGACGTCATTTTCATGCCTTAAATTTCTGAAAATCGCAACTTATCCTGATTTCCGTTATTATTTCCAGCCATAGTTTTGAAAAATCGTAACTCAATCATATTTACTCCAAATCGAGTGATTCTTGAGGTTATTATGTGTATTTTTTTCAGAGCTACAATTTTCGTCGATACGTAAAGAGATTTTGAAGATTATAGAGGACCCAAAAGTTAAATTCTTTGTTGTTGTGATTTGTGGAAGGACGAACAAGGAATGTAAATATTATTTTGTATTGTAATTTTAAAATATTATTATGCGGATTTTTTAACAAAGGATTATTTTTAAATAAAATAGAGACATAAAATTAGAAGTCATTATAATTGAAAAGAGGAGATAAATTTATATAAAATAATATAATTTGATTGAAGGTAAACGTTAAAATTAGAAAATTGATTTCTATATTTTAAGGTGTATTGTGTGAGTTATATCTCCTAATTCGACCGTTAAAGCGTTATACTTTTGTGATACATATATATAAAAGCTGAAAATATGTTCACCAATTCTGAACTGTTAAAAATTAACGTGTGATTTGTTATGAATTTTAATAAGTGGTTGGTCTGAGATTTTTCAAATAGATTTTCAGCAGTGAGTTCTAATATTTAAAAATGTATAACTTAATAATTTAAATCCGATTTGAGTGATTCTTCAAGCTAAACTAAAGTATTTGAAGTCTAGTTTTTGTTAAAATTATTTAATTTGAAAAATAATTATAAAATATATCACCAATAAAATGAACAAAGGTCTTAAGAATAAATTAACATATTAGAGTTTTAAAATTTCTTAAGTTTTGTTATTGACGTTTAAGTTTTGGAGTATTAATAGTGTTCTAAGGTGATAATTAAAGGCAATTTAAATGGATTACGAATTATTTTGAAGTTATTAGTTTGAATTATATTAATTCGAGATGAATATGTTAAGGTGGATGAATCACATTTCGTATTTAATATCGTTGACATTTGATGATAAGATTTTATAGTCTGCGCTATAAGTGAAATTGATTATCGTGTATGGATTTCGTACTCCACTCCTTTAATTATTATTGTATATTCTATATATCTCGTCATTCGTTATATTTTTGTTGACGCTCTTGAATAGACGTTTGATAATTTTAAATAATAATTTTGATTACATATTCCTTTGATGATTAATAATTAAATAATTTAATTATCAATCATCACATATTAAGTAAACATAAATTTTTTGAAATAATATGTCGTACATATATAGTAATTGGTTTTACTATCATACCAAAATTATTTTAAAATATGTCATATCACTTTTAGAAAATAAGAAATAACACTTTTAAATATAATATTAATAAATTGAAATGAATTTATTTAATTTTAATTAATATTTTTTATGATTATAAAGTATAAAATATCTAAAATATATCATTTACCGAGAAAATTATATACTATAAGAACAATTATAGTTATATTTAATTTGTTACAAATATTTTATTTTCAAAACATGATGCGAAAACAAGAGTGGATGATAAATTAGTATTATCTTTCATTGAAAATGTCGTTAATTTGATACTTTCTCTATGATGTTTAAATTTTAATTGATTTTTATGATCGATGATGACGTTCTTGACATTTTCCTTCTCTTTATGATTAGGATGTTTAATTAATATGTATAGTTTAAACGTTAAATAATGATTAGTAATTATTCAATTTTTGTTTTCTAAATAATTTGAATGAAATGTTTATTATGTAACTGTTAAATGAATTTGGATACCCAAATATTCGAATAATTTATTTGTTCGAATAAAATAAACGGAAACGAATATTATTCGTATTCGGATATTATTTCAAATACCGAATAAGAATTATATTTTTAAAATTCACCGAATATTAATTACGAATACGAATAGGGTAATAGTTTTTCAAATACAAATACCACTATTTTCGAATCTGTATATATCCATTTTACAACCTTAACTGTTATGTTATTTATCATAATGTTTCTAGCCCAAATTATGTGTGTACGTGTGTTATTATAACTACGATTTCAGTATATATATTTTTGTCAATTTTAATGGTGCTCGAAGTGAGATTCACATATTTCATCTTTCACACTTTGATATAGTTATATTTTATGTCCCTCTCCAATGATGTTTTTCAATTTGTATTTTTCGCGTTAATTTTATCTTCTTATCTTTAATTTTCTTCGCCGATTATTGTAGGTCATTATATTTCTAGAGTAAAAATTATGTTACCAAAACAAATACATATTTATTTATACTTTACAAATATTATTAGACCCGAGTTGGTTATCGAATCAGAAAAGATAATGAGTGGATGGGTCACTGGTCTAATCAGTGATCAGACCGTTATTGACACAATGATGTCATTAATATGTAATAAATAATAAATATATTAATTATTATTATATATTATATATAATATTTAGTTCATATGTAAAATTAATCAATTTTTTTTGTAAGAAACTAATAAAACTAATGACCAGTTACCGGTTTATTGAGTCAATCGGTTTAATTGTCGGATCATCGAGTCTGATCAGATTTTAATCTAAACTGATTAGTAAGTTTAAATCGGATCAAAGTTTAGATCAATTACGATTTTTATCGATCTGACCGATCGTCCAATCCGATTGTAATAACCTTCGATATTTCGACCGACAATATCAACCGTTTTATTTATTTTAAGACACACTTGTGTTCATTGATTATAGGTGGCTATAAAGGGATGGAAGATGTACAGCTGAGAAGGAGGGGATAACTTTCCTAGTAAGTCAATTGTTTTGATAAGAGAAGACGGCGGCGGGCGTGTTAATTAAAAGGCGTGAGGGTCGCGTGAGAACTTTTTTCCTGCTAAAGTCTGCCTGAAGATTTGCTGGTCGGATTCAAAGATTTTCCCAATCTATTTTTTTATCTCCAATTAATTAATTGCTTACATAAGCCTTCTAATTAAATTACATAACTATCCCTTTCATTTCATGCATATATTTGGAGCTCCAAATCCTTATAATGGGTATGGGTCCTTTTTCAACCCATGGACAAAATCTGACCCGTTTTCTTTTAATTCTTATTAATTCTCATGTCTTTATTTCTGTCCTTTTTTTCTTTTTATGTTGTTACAACAATGCTAAAGTCATACCGAGGACATTTTTGACATAAAGACTATGCAGGTCTTTCTCTTTTTTTTTTTTGACATTTTCATTTTTTGTTTATTCCGATGTGCATATTTGAACATTTTTCTAAATAAATACTCTATCCGTTTCAAAATTAGAGATATAATTTGACTTTTGAGATCAAGCGACAGTATATTAAACTTTAAATTGATATAAATTTATTTAATTTTTGTTTATATAATTATTATAGTTGTATAGTGTATAACAAAAACTACTAATCACAAAATTTATTTAATTTTAAAATTTTACGAGTCATACCAATTTTAAAGTTCAATATTCTCTCGTTTGACCTCAAAAGTCAAATTGTATCTCTAATTTTGTAACGGAAGAAGAAATTTTTTGTCATAAAATTGTAATGTAAGAAAAGTATCAAAAGATATATTTTTAAATTAAATTTTCTAAAAATTTTTTTGTTAGTATAATTTTTTGATACACTTTGTTCATATTCACAGTAGTTGGATTGAAAACATCATACCTAATAAAAGGATTTAATAGTAAAGGCTTAATTTCAAGATAACTCAAATTAATGACATTGTATCATATTTGCGTTCAAAATTTTAATACATGTAAAAAGTAATGCTATGGACAAACTGGACACATATTCGGTTATCATTGGTTAATTGACCAATACAGTGTTAATACGCAGAGAAAGATCACTTCTCGATTTACGTGTTGACACTGTATTAATCAATTAACTAAAGTTAACTTCCTGCTGACCACTTCCGTTGGACACGTATCATACATAAAATTTTATGTACAAAATGACATGAGTAATTATAAAAATTAACCTAATAAGCATTGAAAGCCGCAATAGGTTTTTGGTATCTGTCTGTGTTGATACTTTTAGGGGCTGTTTGTTTAGGATTGAATACATCTGAATGGTTAAATCGGTCAGCCATTAAGTGCGTTTGTTTTGAAAAAAAAAACGTCTGAATGGCTGAATCGGTCAGATGATTGAGCTGAATGGCTAATTCAGATTTTTATGACTGAATGGCTGAATGAGTAGCTGAATAAAGTAAAAAAAATAAAAAAAAAATATTAACTATTATATTAAGTAATTATAAATAAATTTACAACAACTTTGAATTTTTTCAGCGGGGTAAAATAATAAAATTATGTTATTCAGATGTTTCAGACATGTTAATTATCAAACAACTTTTTCATTCAGATTCAGCTCATACAGATTCAGATTCAGATCCAGATTCATTCAATTTTTATCAAACACTCTTTTATATTATATTTAATGACTCGTAATTTACTTTATCTTACTCTATTTTCAAAGGATCAATTATTTTATCTCAAAATTTTCAACTCTCTCACCATCAAATTAGTTGTAATTAGCTTTGTGGGAGAATGAAAGGAATAATTTATTATCTGAATATCTATAATTTTGTCTTTATACTCTATATATTGAAAAAGTCCTAACATTAATTTATCGTAAGCATTGTGAAAGTTCGAACACTCTGAAGGTTAAGTCAAGGCAAAAAGGGGAAATGCATAATAACATTTGATTAAGTTGGGGAATGCCCAATTTTTGGAGGGAGACAATTATTACTAGTATAATTTATTCTATTGATTATGGTTTTAAAATCGGATCCGACCGTAGGTTTGATCGGTAAAAATCGAAATCGATTGACACTTTGATCTGGTTTGAACAAAAAAAATTAGTTTTGGTCAAAACTCGGTTGACTCACCGGTCGTTCAACCGGTAAAACCGATTTATTAATCCAGTGATCCGTTTTTTTTGTACCAAAAACGTTTTAATATTAAAATTAATCATTTTTAATAATATTGTAACTCTATTTTATTATGCTTTAGTTCATAAAAAATAAAAAAAATTTAAATTTTATTAATTACTAATAATATATATTTTTATATATTAATAACGCTATTGGGTCAATAACGCTTCAAGTACTGATACTTTTTTCGGTTCGATGACTGATGCTGATCTGAGAACTTTGCTATTGATTTAATAATTATTGTCAGAATATCTATAGTCTTTCTTTATACTCTATATATTGAAAATGTCCTAACATTAATTTATGGTAAATATTGAGAAAGTTGCACTCTAATATTTTTTTCACAATGCTAATGTACAATGAAAAAAGCAACCTTTCAAAACTCATGCAAAGCTTTGCACGGGTCGGAAGGCTGGGTCAATGCAAAAAAGAAGACAATTATTACTATACTTTATACTATTATATATTTATATGCCATTTGATTGGTTCACATAACAAAAAATATGGACAAAATATTACTCCATTCATTTCTAAATAAGTGACGTTTTAGGAAGTTCAAAATTTTTCAATATATTTGACGATTACAAATTTTTAAGAAGCATTAATTATTATTTTTTCTCTATTGCCCTCAAATATATTCTTTCATAATTTCTCTCTCATTTATCTAGGTAACTTTATACATATTTTTTTAATTCATGCAAGAATAATTGTGACAATTCATATCAATCTTAATGACAGAATTAGAACAATAAATGACTTTCTTAATAAGTGTAAAACACTCTAAAACGTCACTTATTTAAGAATGAATGGAGTAATTTTTATATGAACAAATTTGCCCTTAACATTTAGTCTTGAGAATAAAATTTATGGATACATTAGATTTAGGGGTTGTTTGTTTATAACTGAATACATCTAAATGGCTGAATGGATGAATCTGTCAGTCATTAAGTGCGTTTGTTTTGAAAAAAAATTCTCTGAATGGCTGAATCGGTCAGATGATTGAGCTAAATGGCTACGTCAGATTTTTTTGTTGAATAGCTGAATGAGCAGCTGAATAAAGTAAAAAATTAAAAAAATATTAACTATTATATTAAGTAATAGTAAATAAATTTACAATAACTTTAAATTTTTTCAGAGGGATAAAATAATAAAATTATGTCATTCAAATGTTTCATACATGTTAATTATCAAACAAGTTTTTTCATTCAAATTTAGATTCAGCTCATTCAGATTCAGATTTATTTAATTTTTATCAAACACCCTCTTGCACTCTCTTTTCCGAATGCTCTATAAAAATAAATAAAAAAATTGGATTATTTTACCCATAGGTAATTCATAGGTGAACACGACACTATTTTTACATAGGTAATTACATAAGTAATTCATAGGTGAAGACGACATTATTTTTACATATTGCACCATGTGAACACAACATTATTTTTGTGTGGAAACGGGATATACTCCTGTGCTTATTGCTAAATTTGAATCATTATCCTAATGACATTAATACCCTATTGCCTATTGGTTAACCCTAATGACTTTTGGGGCCAAAAAATAACTAAATTTTTGAACCATTTACTCTAGTTTGGTGAAAAATAGAGTTGAAATCTGCAGAACTAATGATGCCTCATCAAACCTCTTAATTACACCTTTGAAAGTAAAGAGTACTCTCTCCTTCAGTCAAAAATTGTTGACTTAGTTTTTAACTTTTATTAGTTAAATTGACCAATTTTGAAATTAAAATTTAAACATATCTATTTTTATTTTCACATATAAAAATTGGAGATGGTGGTAAATTTGACATAATTTTTTATAGTTATAGTTCTCCACCTATATTTATGAAAAAAAACAAGATAAATTTATATTACAAAAAAATAATAATCAATTTGAGTGAAAAAGTCAAATTAAAATAGTTTTTATACGACGGAGAGAGTAATTAGTAGAAACATGAGAGTTATGTGAACAATAGGATTATTTATTTATAGAGTTATACTCTGTTTGTCCTAGGATAAAAGTTATTATTATTATTTTAGATAGTTTTAAGTTAAATGTCTATTTAACTTAAATAATTTATTTTTATAATAATTTGCCTATAATACCCTTGTATTAATTGTCACATTTTTATTCTCAATGCATATTTGTAGAGCATCATTAGTAATGTGCAAAAAACTATGCAACCAAATGAGAATTGAGAATTTAAGTATGAACAATTTTGTTATTTTATCATCTTTTTAATATGCTCAAAAAATCAATCAAAACTTTTATCCTGAAACAGAAGAAGTAATTACTTAAAAAAATGGACGCATGGCTAAACTCCGTAAATTTCAGTCACTCTAATACAAGCCTAATTAGATGGAGTATATTAATAGGAAATTGATATTTTCACAACACTTTTTGATATTTTACATGAAAAGTGTTGCTATAAATGTATAGCGACAAGGAAAAACATCGCTTGAGGATCTATAACGACACTTTTCTTATTGAAATATTATTTTCTGTTGTGAAAATATCAGTTCCTACTAATAATGTTAAGTTTATAAAACTTTGGTGCTTTTCTCAATTTGATTTTTTAATAGTCTAAAAAGAATTGAAATATATTATTAAATTTATAAATACTCCTCCGTTTTAAAATTAGAGGTACATTTGTAAAAGGACGAGTTCTAATTCTGAAAGAGAGAGAGCACGTGGTGGAATAAAACAAAAACCATTATTAATTCATATAAATAGCAAATAAATTTAGGAAGCTATGTCAATACTTACTAAACAGAAGATAGTGAAACATAATTAGTCTTGAAATAGAAATTACAAATTTAACCAATTCCTCAAAATATTGAAAAATAAGTCGCCACTAAATTCAAAGAAAAACATATCTGAATTTCATAGAATTGTCATACTTTTGACCATTTATTGATTCACACTTTGTTACATGAAAATTATGCATGACATACCATTGAGTGGATTCAAAATTCAAAAGTTTACATATACAGGGTAACCCACTTCACAATAAAGCTTAATAAGCAATTGCATTAAAGTTCTCCATCAAGGTAAATAAATAAATATGAGTAGTGTATGCTTTATCACAAAAAAAATTGTTTCTTTCGCTTTTATGCTTCATTTTTAATACACTTTTTTTTAGAACAATTGACTCAAGAGTGGCACATTCTTCCCACCAAAAACAAAGTGATACATCAAGTGCAATTACATTGGGTTGACATAATTAAAACTAACCATAAAAAAGAAGAAATGAACAGGTCGGCCCTGAGTTTTTAAGGGTTTAAAACGAAAAAAAAAATGGCCCTTTTGCGCATTGCTATTAAGATAAGCATAAAAAATTTAACAACTTTCCTGAACAAAAGAGTATCAATACGAAAGAATACCAAATATAATAACCAAAATTGAGATTTGGGCCTATTTCATTGGATAAATTTTTTGTGGTCCTTTAAATTTAAACTGACGTGGGCTGAGCTCTTTTGTTTGGGTATATATATACAAAACACAAATACTTCTTGGGAGCCCTAAAAATTTGTCAATTTTAGTGGGCCTAAAGCCCGGGCACCTTGGGCTTTAGCCCAGGGCCGGTGCTTGAAATGAATTATATAATATATATGGGCAATATGTTCATACACAGCTGTGTATGTTATATTTGTGCACAGTCTGCCAAAATTACGTCGCTTTGGAAGATTTGTTTTTTTAAAAAAGAACAGTTTTTCTCATTCCAAATCAGAAGTTAAAAACAAATCTGCCAAAATGACGTAGATTTGGCAGACTGTGCACAAATAAAATATAAACAGCTGCGTATGACCATTATTCCCTATATATATATAGGGAATTAATATTTTCACTAGCTAATTTGATATTTCCACAAGTAGGTCCTATTTTTAACTAAACCAACTCTTTGTGCAGTAAACTAATTATAGGATTTAGTTCTCTTATGTCCAAATTACCCCCACTTGATAAATAACTAAACATCTAGTTGCTTAACTTTATTTGATTAGTAGTGTTACTTAATTGAAGACAACTTTTATTTATTTAATTATTATGATAATAATAATATTAATAGTAATTAGAAAATAAGTGAGAAAAATTATTTACGCATAAAAATTAGGATCTAAGGCTTTCTCCCACCAGGGAAAAAAAATATTTTAAGAATTTCTATTATCATATTATATTTACTAAATTAAGATTTTTATGAAACAAATTATACTTAAAATGTCTAAAATTTATATATAAGATTGTGTAAAAATTAATCTTATGACTGTAAAAATTAATTTAAGTTTGACATTGGAACTGCTCATATGAATTAATATTATAAAATTTGATGTAATAAGATAAAATAGAAGTTTCAAATTGTTTATTTGTTCGCAGTTTTCGGACCATAAGACATGCAAAATTTTAACATCTTATGATCCATCGGGCAGCCTAATATACATTTTATATATATGGAAAAAGATATAAAGTTTACACATTTATAAAAATCTTAAGTATAATTTGTTTTATTATAAAAATCTTAATTTAAATATAATTTGTTTACACATTATACTTTACACATTATACTTTATAATGTGTAAACAAATCTTAATATAGTAATGTGATATGATAATAAAAATTCTGAAAATAATTTACACATTTAGTAATATGATATGATAAAATTTACACAGTCTTATATATAAAGTTTAAATTTACACAGTCTTATATATAAAGTTTACACATTTTAAGTATAATTTGTTTCATAAAAATCTTAATTTAGTAATATGATATGATAATAGAAATTCTGAAAATAATTTTTTTTCCTGGTGGCAGAATGCCTTAGATCCCAACTTTTATGTGTAAATAATTTTTCTCACTTATTTCCTAACTATTTTCTAATTACTATTAATATTATTACTATCATAATAATTAAATAAATAAAAATTGTCTCAAATAAAGTTAAGCAATTAGATGTTTAGTTATTTATCAAGTGGGGGTAATTTGGACATAAGAACTAAATTTTATAATTAGTTTACTGCACAAATAGTTGGTTTAGTTAAAAATAAAATCCACTTGTGAAAATATCAAATTAACTTGTAGAAATATCAATTCCTTATATATATATATATGGGTGTGTGGGTGTGTGTATTGTGATTCTTAATCTAATATTCCCTTTGCACATATTGATGAATCTTATTTACAAAGAAAATGGTATTTCTCTCTCTCCCTCTCCCCCCACCCCCCCCCCCCCCCCCCCCCCCCCCCCAAAAAAAAAAAAAGAAAAAAAGAAAAGAAAAGAAAAGAAAAAGAAAGAATAAGAAATGAAGTATAGAAACTTGCATAGTATTTATGGAAAGTTATCTTCAACATCACATCTAAGTAAACATGATGAGGAATTTCACGTTTCCTTCACATCTAAGGGAGAAAAACCAAGGAACTCGTAAATTAATCGGAAAAAATTACTACTAATTAAACTCATTTTCAGGCGCATCAGCCTCAACATCATAACCATTAATCAAAACTCTCCTCAACCGAACACCCTTCAAATTACTACGTGTGCATGCATCGATCACACGTGTTTGATGATGCAATTTTCAAACCTAATACGCGCTAATCGATATCTTAATTACTAGTAGTAATTGAGTTTAGAGAGTGGTGTAGTGCACTAATTAATTTCCAAAATGCCCTTGAAAAATAATAAAGAGAGGGGAGGGTTGACACTTTGTAATGGGGCTGTTTCTTTTGATCATATAAAAAACCACAATGGGGGGATAAAAGTCTAAGAAAGTGGGTGGATTATTTATTAGATATATAAAAAAATGGTAATATATGTGACGAGGGGGGGGGGGGGGGGGTGTGGGGGCGTGGAGGCATGGCATGGATTCCCTCCTTTTGCGCTATGTGCTTTTATATTGGTTTCTTTAATTTTGTGGGTAATTTTTTTAAAAGCAAACACACACACACACACACAAGATGTGATCCTTTTTGAGTGTGGTGTGGCTTGTTTTAGCTTTCCAAGCGTGGATGTTTTTGTTGGAGAATCCACAACCAAATGGCGTCTCATGTCCCACTAATACTATCCCCCACCTAAACTCAATTATGTCATCTTAATGCCTTTTACCAAAACTAACACACACACACACACATTTAGTTAAATGTAAAACACACACACACACACACACACACATATAGGGCAATATGACCATACACAGCCGTGTATATTTTATTTGTGTACAGTCTGTCAAAACTACGTCGTTTTGACATATTTATTTTTTTAAAAATTTTCTCTCCTCTCAAATCAGAAATCAAAAATAAATTTGTCAAAACGACGTAATTTTGGCAGACTGCGCACAAATAAAACATACACAGTAATGTATGACCATTATTTTCATATATATTAAACAATAAAGACAGTGTATACCTATTTTTGATATATAACAAATACATGTTATATATATATTTATAGCACTTCATTTCCCGCTTTTTTCCTCACTTATAACATGCAATTACTATTGAAGCATCGGCTGATACTTGTGAGGTTCGAACTGGTGCCTAGTGGGAGGAAATGACGTAGACATATCATTTGTTGAATATTTGATTGATTTTACGTTCGTATATGCTCAAAGTGACATGTACAGTCTGATTGGTTAGGGAAATTTTAATCCATAATAGAGGTTTCGATTGAAGTTATGCTTTTTATTGTTAGAATCACATAAAATTTATATTTATTGCACTTTTGACAAATAGTGAATGTTGCTTGCCATAATCTAGTTTGATAAAAGAAAAAAAAACCTAATGCATGATATTGTTACGATATGGACGGATACTTGTGAGGCTCGAACCCTGCCTAGTGAGAGGAAAGGATAGAGACATAAGGATGTAAATGAATCGAATCGAGTCAAGTCGAGTATTGAGTTGTTCAGATTTGATTCACAAAATTTATTGAGTATCAAAATAAGATTTGATTGTGACTCGTTTAGCAACCGAGTCGAGCATGATCTCGAATCAAACTCGATCAGTTTAAACTTTTCGAACGAATATAATCTGAGTATTAATAGAAAATTACAATTTGAGTAGGTTCGAGTAATTTATCGAACTTTAAAATTTATTCGTATTTGAATCATTTTTATTTTGAGTCGAGCTCGAATCAAACTTTTAGTTGAACGAGTACAAATCGAGTTCGAACTATTTGCTCATTTTACAGCCTACCTTACTTGGTTGAAAATTTTTTAGACCATAAACGAAGTTATGTTTTTTTATATATAATTACATAAAATTTATATGAAAATTGATATTTTCACAATATTTTTTGGATATTTATATATGAAAAGTGTCGCTATAAATGCATAGCGACGGTAAAAACCGTCGCTATAAGATCTATAACCACGATTATTACAAACCGTGTAACCATGTTTAGACTTGCCGAAAGAAAATAATCCATTGTTGGTTTTTATCCTTATTTAATTTATAATACAAAAGCATTTGACCACCACATAAATTGAAAAAGTTATAATGAAGATTGAACCTATTTGTTAATTCATATGAATTACTTACACTAATCATGAAGATTGAAGACACAGTTCTAACATAATTAGATCCATAATGTTCTTTACCAACTTATGACAAATTGACTTCTGGTCATGGCAGTAAATAGGATTAATATAAGCAACCTAATTAAGATTTGAATAATCAGGACTCCACCTGTTCTGCAATATAAGATTCTTATTGACTTTTAAGTCAATCAATTTAAAATATTTTTAAACTCAAAATTAATACTATTTATTTAAAATTATTATATAAAAAAACTTATAAGCTGTAATACTTTCTATAATATTTACAATATTCATTATTGTATTACCTAAAATTAAAAATATATATATTTAAAAATGTTTCCGTATGACTTTTAAAAAATCAATAATAAATATATTTTGAAATTATATCGTATGAATTTCATAATTTTCAATATTAATATATTATTTTCGAGTGGTTAAGCTACTAATTAAGCATCATTTAGCTGCTAATAATAGGCATGACCTTTACCTAAGTGGTCAATCCACAACATTGAATCCCATTGGCGCATAGTAATTAGTTAATTAAACTTAAAGAAATTACCTTGATTGGTTAAACAACTAATTTGATAATTAAAGTGAAAGTAAGATATTTAAATAAGATATTTAAATGAGGGTGAGGGGATCATGAACTTGATTAGGGTTGAATACTGTTCCCTCCACTCCAAACAATAGGGCATGAAACTATCAATAAAAATCAATTAATAAATATTATATATAATTATCCTGTAGTTTACAATTGAGTTGTTAAATTATTGGGAGCTGTGGATCTTCTAACCAACCAGTGCCAAAGATCTCTTTTCAGGTGATAAAAATCATGGTCACCTTCTCATGTGACTAATTCAACTTTCACCTTTTTTTTTATAAAGAAAAAAAAATATATTTTAAATAAAAATGTATGTATATTGGAGTGGTTAATTAGCTTGAAATTTAATTTTGGTCAATTGACCAATACAGTGTCGACACATAGGTCGGGAGTTGATCTCTCTCTGCGTGTCAGCACTGTATTGGTCAATTGACCAACTTACCATGAAGTCAACTTTCACGAAATTTATGAAATAATCACGAGTTTAACGTAAAAAAATAATAATAAAAGTAAAACCCAATTAGTTTAATTGGAGCAAGTAAGTTTACTCTTAATAATTGAATTGATTAATAGAGTCTCCACTCACTCCATTCTTTGAAAATTCGAGTAAGTAAGTTCACGAGGCAGTACTATTGCCTTACCTTAAGTGCATGTGATAATATTGATATTTAAAATTTGACTATCATTGTCAAAGAAATTAAAAATATCTACCACCTTATTATAATTGAAATTGAAATTGAAATTGAAGGAAAACCCAATAAAGTTTTAATATTATTGATGTTGAACAACCATATCAAACAACCACAAAATGAGAAACGTACCTCATCATAAATGCATTGAAATTATTTAATGTCCAAATGACATATAAATAAATGGTATAATTTATATACAAGAATAATATATTGTTTCCTCATGATTTATGATAGTTTAAGTAGAAACAAGATAAATAAATAAATAGATTTGTTATATTAGATGAAATTATGCATATATAATATAATATATCCGAATGTACGTCAAGGAGACAAAAGTCTAGTCTTGTTGTTAATAATGTCAGAGCAATATGTATTTAACGACGACACATTTACACTTATTTTAATAACACTTTTACACTTATTTTGACGACACTTGTTGTCTTAAGAAGAACATAATTATTACTCTGACGTTATCGATTGTCAAAATGAAACATAATTTCTCTTCATAATTGTTGGTTATTGGATCCAAACTGGTACGCTCATGGAGCGGTCGACCCGGTGGATATAACCACATAGGTTCATTGTCTAGATACAATGAACATGTGAGTTATAATCTCTAATTATATATGGGGGTTACATGAGAGTTATATATATTTATGTGTGGGAGTTGCACACATTAATATATAGGGAGTTACATATATATTAATAGTTGTTTAATATATATAAGTTACACTTCCTCCTCATATATACATATAGAGATAGTGCTCATATATACAATGTTCGTTGAGTTCGTGATTCTAACCGTTCGAGTTTGTGGGCATACACTTCAAGAGGTAATTAGAAAATATAAAGTTTTTCGGTTCAAATTCGCTGCGTGTATGCTATATAATGTTACAATAATAAATACCTTTTGAATATATAAAACATATTTCTAAGCCGATGCAAACTTTAATAAATTAAAACAAAGTTAATAAAAATCATATTTTTACTTTAGGAGTAAATATCAATATCCTTTTACAAATGGCAAATGATATTTATTTCTTAAAAAATCCTTAGTTATATATATATATGGAAACCAAATACATCTAGAAGCTCTAGCAGATTTGGGCAAGGTATGAGCCAGGTGAACCAAAATCCAATAGTTAATTAATTCAAGAGGCTTGAATTAAGATAAAAATATATATACAGATTTAAAAAAATGAAAATAAACAATGTAGCATAGTCCTCATCCATCACACCTAACGTTACGTGGAACATCAATATCAGGTATACATAAAAATAATGCTATTATTATATAAAGTGAGTGATATAAACTTCACATAATGATGATGTGATTCTATGTGATTTGTTGTTGACTTAAGTGGGTCATGTCAACAACCAATCACATACTGCCACATCAACAGTATATAATATTTATGTGATAATTTTATGTGATAATAGTATTACTCTATACATAAGATAGAAATTAGATTCTCTTTCATGTAGGCGCATTTTATTTATAGCTAGGGCTAGGGCTAGGGTAGGGGAGTGAATAAATTAGGCTTGGGTTAAGGTTTGGATTATTCAAGCTTGGCTTATTTTAAATAAAAATAAGTTTAAATAAAAACTCAAGATCGGCTCGTTTATAATATAAATCAAACTCGATAAAAGCTTTAGATCGAGCCAAACTCAGATAATTTAAATTTATTATTTTTAACCGTTAAACAAGTCAAGCTAAAATTTAACTAAAGATTGTATTGAGTTTTAATCTTCTATAACTCTTGTTGACTTAGACTTTAAAGAATAAACTCGAACTTATAATATTGTACAATAAAAAGGTCGTAACCTCAATCTTGAGAATATATCACAAATCTCATTCTCTTCATCCTTTCTAATTTTGATTTTTATATCTTCTAATTTATCCACTTTATTTGGTAAAAAATAAGTATATTTTTACAGGGCTGAATGACATTTCTGTTCTTCTAAGTTGTCATCCACTTTTAAAGTCGTTCATAGAGTTCATTTTTTGTCAATTAATCCATAAATTGATATTTTTTTTAGCATTTTCGTTCTTTTATCCTATTTGACCCCAACCAAACCCATTTCGACCAAATTTTGACCCAACACTAATTTCACCAATTAAATATTTTTTAAAAAACTAAAAAGTTTTAAAATAATAATTATTTTTTAAAAGGTTTAAAAATAATAATATTTTTCAAGAAAAAATATTATAAACTTGTATTTTTTCAAAAATGAGTAAACTTTCATAAAATATAGATTCAAAAAATTAAAGTTTAAATTTTTTAATTATTTTAATGAAAATTTACACAACTTTTAAAAAACAAAAAATTTCTATTTTGTTTTATGAAAATAAAGTTTTTTTATTTAATTTTTCTGAATCTATATTTTATGAAACTTTACTAATTTTTTAAATTTTTTTTCTGAAATTAATATTTGATTTTTTGTTTTATTTTTTAATCTATATTTTATAAAATTTAACTCATTTTTCCCTGAAAATAATAGTTTTTTTTTTGAAATTTCTAATTTTTTTAAAAAAATTTAGTCACTTTTTTTATTTATATTTTATTGATTTTTGTATTTTAATTTCTATTTTAATTTTTTGTTTTTAAAAATTTTAATATTAAGAATACATATAATAATGGTAAAGACATAAACTCTTTTTTTCTGAAAATAAATTTTTACATAAAAATAAAGAAAATCTACTTTTTTTTAAAAAATAAAGTTTTATTTTCTTATTTAATTATTTTTAATCTATATTTTATGAAACTTTACTCATTTTATGAAAAAAAATAAAAGTTTCTAAATTTTTTTCCTGAAAATAATAATTATTTTTATAAATATTTAAAATAATATTTATTTTTATTATTTTAAAATAAAATATTAATCTTAAAATAATTTCAAGATAATAATTATTTTTAAAATAATGTTAAAGTAATAATTATTTTAAAATAATTTTAAACTTTTTAGTTTTTTTTTAAAAAACAATTGATGAAATTAGGGTCAGATTTAGTCAAAATTTGGTTAAAATAAGTCTGGTTGGGGTCAAATAGGTTAAAATAGAACGAAAATATCAAAAAATTCTATTTTAAGAATTTAATTAATAAAAAATAAATTTTAAAAATAATTTTAAAAGTGAGTGTCAAATTAGAGGGACGTAATTGTCGTTCAGCCATTTTTACCGTAATGGTTCATGTAACACACGTATATAATGTAGCTAAGTAAGTCCACGATAAGTATGGTGATCCCTAGTATAAAAAGAGTAGCAAATGGAATTGGTGTTGTATATCTATCTGGTATTGGGGGTTGAGACATAGCCATAAATCACATCAATGAAAAGTATTGTTGTACTCTTTTGGCCTCTTATGGCCTTTCTAACCCTAGTCCAAAAGTAGCTACTAGTGTCTTGGTTATTTATTGTTTCAATTCACCAAACATTAATATACACATTCACATTTGTTACAACTGTTTGTAATCTATCTATCTATAGCTGTTGATCAGTGGGACCACCTTTGGGTTTAGTTTATATGATTTATTATTTGAATGGTCAAGATTCAAATCATTGGTCATGTTAAACATAGGATACCATCCCCATTTCCCCTTATAGTTCTAATTCTAATTCTAATTCTATTCTATTCTATTCTATTCTATTCTGTTTTGAAGAAAAGGAGAAACAAAGACGAGGGAATTCATACCCATTGCCAAGCCCTTTCTTGTGCCCAAATTAAGTTGGTCTAAAAGGTCACTAATTCATTTGAGTACTATATATATACTTTTGAAGATTCTAAGGTCATTTTCATTGATTAAGTTTTGGGCTCAAAGAGAATGGAATGCAAAAAAGAAAGAATGAGAAAAAAGTTGTAGAATAAAGGGTGGAAGAAAATTCCGCGAGTATAATTCGAGAATTATACGCATGCAAATAGAAAACCCTAAGGAATATACATTTTCACACACATATATATATATATACATATATCTATATATACGGAATCCTTCAGAAGTGAACTGGAGGGAGTGTACTAAGAGCGAATCGGCTATAGCGATGGTTTTTTCCGTTGTTATAGCATAAAAAATCGACTTTTAATGCTATAGCGACCGAAAAAATCGTCGCTATACCCGGTTCGCTCTTAGTCCGCTCCTTCCAGTTCGCTGGAGAAGCGGACTATATATATATATATATATATATATATATATATATATACGGTTCGGATATTAAACTTATCCTTTATTCGGACCGTGTTTTTGCTTCAATTTGTATTATAAGTATTGAAGGGAGGATATAAATATGTTTACTTTAGCTTTTGTTATATCTTTTGAGGTTAATTTAGTAATTTCACATAGCAAATCTACAATTTAAGAGATATTAATGAAATATTGAAAGCGTCTTTTTAATTTATTTACGTAATGATATTATGCTTATATTTATTAACTACAATTTCATCTACTAATCTAATTGCATTTTATTTGATCAAACTCTATAATCATTGGCCTTAATTATACATATATACTGAATTATCAATTAATTATATTATGACACATAATTTTGAATTCATTTTATTGTAAATTAACTGTATTTTATTTACCCAAATTGTAATGGGTCAACAAAACCGGGCGCGGACTCAAATATAGGAGTTGTAGGAATGATGATTCCATGACCCATGGGTCCACCCACGCCCCCACACGGCCACGGACCATAATTGTACACTAATATCACCCACCCAAGCGTGCGCTACGCACGTATGACTCCTCCCCCACACGCGTGATTCCATAGGGACATTCATGTCATTTCCTTTCTCTATATAGTCTCTCTCCGTGCACTCCCACTCTGTACTCCTCTATTCAGCAGCATTCATTTTTCTCTCTCCTCAGTTTTTCCTTGTCTTCTCTTGCGCTGTGGCTGTGCTTTTTGGGTGTTCGATCTGGGTCTGAAATCTTGTATTTTTATTGGGTTTTTGAAGATAAGCAGTTTTGGGGCTTGGTTTTCATTGTAAGTTCTTCATCTATTTCGATCTGTTCTTTTGTTTATATGTACCCATTTGCAGTTTGTGTGTACATGTTTGTGTTTGAGGTGCTCAATTTGTGTTGTTAATGGCTTTTCTGCTTTCATTCCCTTTTTTCCAGAAATATTTGATTGAGATTATAACTTTTAGATGTATATAATAAGGTTAATTTTACTGGGTATGGTTAATTCAAGAAATATTATATATTGGATCTTTTCATTCCGGACTGGTTAGTATTACTCACTTTTAAGATCTATTTTGCTGCTGGGGAAAAATTTGGAAATGAAAATAAAAGCTTACAGTAAACAGATTTTTCTAGTTTTGATGGAAAATTTCTTACCCAGTTAAGCATATAACTGATTTTTGGAGACATACTATTCGGTTGAGTCGGTCTTCTAAGTATTCTTGAAGACTAATTAAATCTGTATTATTACATACAGCATAATGATAATCTTCATTTTCATTTGAAAATATTTTGTTTTTCCTTCTTGGGTATATTCTAATGTATGTGAAAATGTACAGGGACTTTGAATTTGTACCAAGAAAAGTAACAGTCAGAGCTTTGGTGATCAGATTAAAGATAATAGAACAGCATGCGGTGGTATAGCCTTTCTGTTCATGTGTTCCGCAAATTCAGTTTGTATTGCCGTGTGATTCTGTAAATTGTTTCCCTAATTCTTTCTATACTCTAAAGCTATTCATTCACTTTCTCTCTTATCTCCTCATATTTGATATATATATACACCATTCTTCCATGGGATCTAATCTCTTTGTAGTCATTCCCTGCTACGTCCGCAGGATAAGCTGAATATTTTTTCTTTTTTGTTTGTTCCAAATCACTTCTTTTCCAATTTCCAATATTTTGCATTAGTAGGTTCAGCTTAAAGCCTTTTCCTTTTACCAAGTAACTCTTTTTTCAGTCTTTTGCATTTTCTTGATCCCATATAGATCTATTTTTCGCACTTAAAAATAGCTTTGGTTCAAGTTGTGTCGAGGGATTTTTCCGATATTACTTTGTGGAAGATTGGAGTGTGGTGGATTATAAAGGGTTGGGAAAAAGTAGTTATGGTGTGCCAAGCTGCTGGCCAAACAAGATTTCGGGCATTGAAACATGAAAATGGAACTGCTGGGAGTGCCACCATAATTGTTAGGGTTATAGCATGCTTTCAACCTCTACAGGATTGCCAGGTCAGTAATCTAGCGGGATTGGATTCGGTGTTTATTCTTCTCTTTAATTATATTCTTTATGTCCTACACAAGATAAATTTTTTTCCCTGTTGGCGATGGTTTGAGAGAATCTAACACAGTATTCACTTTTATTGAATTTTTCAGGCCGAGTACTTCCGTCAGTTGCTTAAACCTGTAACGTAGTTCGTTTTTTCGTGCGCTTGAGTTCAACTTAGTAAGCTGGAGTTTTTAGTTTGTTTTTTTACATTGTTATCAAAAGAACAGCGAGAAATCAGCGATCTTTAATATTTCTAACATTGTTAATCTGGTACGTTTTGAGATCACCATCTTCTGATTTTTGTAAAAGTTGAAGTTTGTTTAGATTGATTGATCTAATTATTCTTTCTATGTACATTACCAGGTGAGGTGATTGTTTTTGGTTGAATGGAAGAGGGCATCGGGTCCTGGTTTCGTCACCAGCATTCTGATTGGCAATCACCCAATTTGAATATGTTGAGTGCTCCATTCGATTTGGGTCAGCAAAATACAGTCCCCACTTATATAAACCCTAGCAGTAATTTGGTTTCTACAAATGGGACTCTGCCTATGCTTGGGTCTTCTGGGGTGCCTCGTAGCAAGGCAAGCCAACCATTTGAACCTCGTGGTTGGTTCTACTGTTTGCCCCGTTTTCGTCAGGCCTTTGCCCCTGTGCTGAACTCTGTTCCGAAAGAGAAACTTACTGCTTCTCCAAATGAAAACTGCGGGGACCTTGGGGCTTCAGGTACTGGGTCTGGGTGTGGTCCGAAACGTTTCCTTGTCTTTGATCAGTCAGGAGATAAGACCACCTTGATTTTCAGTTCTGGGATTGGCACTCCTGTCAATTGCCTGCCTTCTTGGCTCCCAAAGCCGTCTAGTACATTTAATCTGAACAAGGTAAGAGGCGGGAACTAAAAGGGATGCAAGGATATCTGGGCCATTTTCACTTGATGAATTGAATGAACAAGATAACGAAGATGATGTGCGAAGTGAAATGCATGAAGATACTGAAGAACTAGATGCTCTACTTTACTCTGATGATGAAAATGCTTATTCCGAGGAGGATGAAGTAACAAGTACTGGTTATTCGCCTAGTACTATGACTGCTTATGATAAACGAGAATTGTCCAAGGAAAGTGGAGAAGAAGTTGCTAGTTCTGCCAGGCCAGCCAAAAGGCAGAAATTTTCCGATGGAGGTTATGACATGCCATCACTCATGAACACTGCAAGCTCTGTGAAAACAAATAGATGCTTTGAGTACGACTCCGATGCAGAATCTAGTTGCGGTAACAGCAAAAATAAAGTGTTTGGAGAATCGGGTTCCTTATCTGGTAACCAAAGGTCGAGAAAAGAGAAAATACGTGAGACCATAAGCATTTTGGAGAGCATAATTCCTGATGGGAAAGGTAAAGATGCGATTGTGGTTATTGATGAAGCTATCCATTACTTGAGATCGTTGAAGGACAAGGCTAAAGCTTTAGGCCTTGATACCCTCTGAGACACGTTACAAATCCTCACCACCACCAGCATTAGTAATAGTAATATTAATGGTACTTGCTACAAGTTTGTCTATGGTCAGCAAGGACAAGATTTCGGTTAGGTGTGAGAGAGTAGGTTGACACAAGATAAGATATGAACTGAAAGTTGTGGACAAGAAGCTAGTAGATTGTTGAACCCCTCTTGAAGTATTTCTTCAATCATTGAGTTAGAACTAGTACATTTGGTTTGTGAAAATTCTCTCTCACAATCTCTGCCCACATATAGATGTAAAAAAGAGCAGTACATTATGTTCCAATAAAGGTCTATGAATCATGAGTCCATGTGAATCTTCAGGATTAAGAGACTAACAATCACTCCCTCCCAAGGGAGTTGGTTACCTTTGTGGATGAAAAGATTGGTTGGTTGTCGAAAGGACCCCGGTGGGTGACATGGGACCCAACTCTCGCTTTCTTCCTTTCATACACTGTGATGTTCACCTTCTGTTGTATAGCCTGTGGGGTTCTCTCCGACTGAGGAAATTGTACCGCACCGGTTAATCGATTCTCCATGTCAATGGACCGCCACGGCCAACATTCGATCCGGTGCGAGGTCTGGGGCTCGAACTTCAATTATATTTTGATGTTTTTGTAATATAGACTTGGGAAATTATGCATGTATAATATGTTTGTGTGTGTGTGTGTGTTTTGCAGCTATGGTAGTGTTGTTTGTGTTGGTAATAGTTATATGTAGCTGGTGAGATAAGTGGTTAGTTGATGATGTTATAAAGGGGGTGGAAATATAATTTACAAAACTTTGTATGGTGGGATGTTGTTGTCTTTATGCTTGTGTTGCTCGGCATGCATGCATTTTTAAATTTGAGACAGTGATGGATGGATGCGAGTCTTGGCCCTTGAAATGGTGCAAATCTTAGGTGTGACTAAAGGGGACCATTTTTTGTATTATTTTATGTTCACTTTTTTCTTCCCAATTGTGTTGCCGTTTAATATATTCTTGATCTCTACCCAAAAAAAAAAAGTATGGGGTGAGGGATTAGATTATGTTCATTATTTAAATTAAGGCTGTAAAATGAACAAATAGTTCGGACTCGATTTGTACTCGCTTGACTAAAAGTTCGATTCGAGTTCGACTCGAAATATAAATGAGTCAAATATGAGCAAATTTCTAAGTTCGATAAATATTCGAACCTTTTTAAATTGTAATTTTCTATTGATATTCGGATTATATTCGTTCGAAAAGTTAAAATTGTTCGGGCTCGATTCGGAATCGTGTTCGACTCGGTAATTAAATAAGCCTCAATTAAACTTTATTTTATACTCGATATATTTTGTAAATTAAATTTGAGCAACTCAATACTCGACTCGATTCATTTACACCATTAATTTAAATTATTTTTGCCCGTGTTTATTATGTTTTGCTTTAATATAATTTTCAAATATTCAAGTCTAAGGTGTCATAATCAACCATACCATAAAGTAGAAGGCTCAAACAAATAAGCAGAAGGTTCATTGATTTTATTGATCATAAATAGTGTACACATTCCATTACAAGAATGTCCCTTTCTCACAAAGTTAATCATCAATATATACACTAAAATACAACAAAGACAACTATTTAGTCGTTTTCGTTGGTCCCGAGTTGATTTAGAATTTTTTTTAATGACCGAGCAGTCCAAATATTTTTTTATGATAAATTTTATGTGGACATAAAAATTAAACACGAATGATTTATAATTTTAGCTATTTATATTTGTTTTCCTTGGTTCAATTCTCATGGTCATGGCATGTTTATATGTACCCAACCAGCCTTTCACTCATGTTTATTCTCATAAAATGTTCATGTAAATAGGGGAGTAATATTTAAGTTTTCTTTTTGTACTACTCCATCATTTACCAACTAATACATCATATATGATTTTTGATTTCAAACGGTATTAAAATTTCAGGGGCGGCCGTGGAATTTTTATCAAGGGTGGATACTTTTTTAATTTAAAATTTAAAATATAATAATAAAATTCATTAAATATAAATTTCAATTAAAAACGCATAAAAGTCATTGTAAAATAATTCTTCCAAGGTTTATTTTTTGAAATTGTTTTATAATCATCTTACTTTCAGTGGTATCAAATACATCTCTTTTTGTGAAGAAATAGTTTCACTAGGTGGTTCTTGGACGGGGACATGACTAATGGACTCTTGAGTAGATTTAACCGAAAAAAGATTTGGATCAAGCACATTTAGTGGTGCTAGATAGGGGTGCTCGGTTTTTTACCGAACCGGGCGGTACCGGTACCGGCGGTACCGGTTTTTTTCGGTACCGGTTTTTTCGGTTTTTTTATACTTTTCGGTACCGGTACCGGTTCTTAAATTTTTGAATTCGGTAAAACCGAAAAACCGAAAAAAAAAACCGAAATTTAAAATTAATACAAATTATTCAATTTTAATTGATACAATTAATCCCAACTATTAAAAATGTATGCTATTTAAAATTTCTAGCATGCATGAAATTGTAACAGTATAGATTTTTAAATAAATAAAATAAATAATACTAACACCAATAATAATAATAATAATAATAAATTAATAATAATAAAAAGAAATGATAGATTACAAAAAGAAATGGTAGATTACAAAAAGAAATGTAGATTATAAAATGAAATGGTAGATTATAAAATGAAATTCTATTAATATAAAAAAAATTCTTAGTTTTAAAAAAATTTATTAATATAAAAAAAATTATTTAATTATTTAATTTTTTGCGGTATAACCGAAAACCGAACCGAAAAAACCGAAACCGAATTTGTACCGAACCGGTACCGAAACCGATTTTTCGGTACCGGTACCGGTTCTTGGTTTTCCGGTATTTTTGATTCGGTACCGGTTCGGTTTTTTCGGTACTGGTTCGGTTTTTTACCGATGAACACCCCTAGTGCTAGATCTTGAAAATTTTCTTCAATATATCTATTTACTAGATACAAACCCGCGCATTGCGACGGGATTATTCATTTTGTTAATAATAAGTTTATACGTGCAATTAATAAATTAAAATATAATAAAAAGATAGTAGATTGTTGTGCGATGATCAAATTTTGGTAGCATATGTTACATAGAGTTGGGTAAAAATTTTGTGCGCAAATACATATCCAAGTATAGAATTAATCTGATCACTAAACCCCAGGATATTATATAACAGTTGTGTGTGTGTGTGTGTGTGTGTGTATATATATATATATATTAATTTTTTGATAAAAATGTTTATAATGTAACCAATAAGGTTGAAAATGGGTACCTTTTTCATTCTAAAGCACTAACAACTATTTAGAAAGTGTAATGCACAATGTCATCGAGTTGTTATATTGATATGATTGCTAGTGACATATTTGAAGTCTGTTACACATTACACAAACCTTACCAAGCTTCAAATAATAAGATAAATGTTTAGCAGAAAATAATAAGAATGAAATAATTATTTTAGCATGAGTTGTTACATAATAGTTGGTATGTATTTATAGGAAAAAAATTAGGTTAAATAACGGAGAATAATGATAATAGCTCAGTAATGATAATATCATAAAGTAGCGATTTTAGAAGATAATAATTAAATTAGAAAAGATAATATCAGAACAGTTGACATTACCAAAACAGTTTAGATTTTTAGTGATTTAGGAGATTATAAATTCAAAATATTAATTTGGGAATAAAAAAGTAGTGATTTTAGGAGATAATAATTAAATTAGTAATAATAATATTAGAACAGTTAACATTATTAGAACAGTTTAGATTTGTAGTGATTTAAAATGAGTTGTTGCATAATAGTTGGTATGTATTTATAGGTATAAAATTAGGTTAAATAACATAAAGTAATGATAATAGCTCAGTAATGATAATATTATAAAGTAGTGATTTTAGAAGATAATAATTAAATTAGAAATGATAATATCAGAACAGTTGACATTATCAAAATAATTTAGATTTGTAGTGATTTAAGGGATTATAAATTCAAAATATTAATTTGGGATTAAAAAAGTAGTGATTTTAGGAGATAATAATTAAATTAGTAATGATAATATTAGAACAGTTAACATTATCAGAACAATTTAGATTTGTAGTGATTTAGCATGAGTTGTTGCATAATAGTTGGTATGTATTTATAGGGAGAAAATTAAGTTAAATAACAGAGAGTAATGATAATAGCTTAGTAATGATAATATCATAAAGTAGTGATTTTAAGAGATAATAATTAATTTAGAAAGGATAATATCAGAACAGTTGACATTACCAAAACACTTTAGATTTGTAGTGATTTAGGGGATTATAAATTCAAAATATTAATTTGGGATTAAAAAAAATAGTAATTTTAGGAGATAATAATTAAATTAGTAATGATAATATTAGAACAGTTAACATTATCATAACAGTTTAGATTTATAGTGATTTAGGGGATTATAAAATCAAAATATTAATATTGGATTAAAAAGTAGTGATTTTAGGAGATAATAATTAAGTAACAATAATATAAAAACCGTTTAGATGATGAAAATAATTTATCGGATGCTAAAAAAAACTTTTAATGATGATGAAAATGATTTACCGGATGCTAGTACTTAACAAATCATGCAAAGCCACAATCCAAATAATAGAATGCAATAGATGAAGAAGCCATAAATATAAACACCATGAGATATACCGGATGCTAGTACCATAATGCCAAAAAAATAGTGATTTAGGGGATTATAAAATCAACATAGTAAGTTATGATTGATATTATTTGTTATTTTAAATATTTTAAACTGTATAATATTATGTTGTAATATAATTATAACTGATATAATATTATGTTGTAATATAATTAAATTAGTAATGATAATATATATCCGCACAGTTTAGATAAGTAGTGATTTTGTTATATACATGTATTATAATATTATACTATACATGTATGATATAATGTATGGTATAATTATGAATGGTATAATATTAGAAAAATAGTGATTTTAAGATATAATAATTATGTTTTAACATAATTAAATTAGCAACAGTTTAGAAAAGTAGTAGATTTTGGGGATTATAAAATAAACATATTAGTGTGAAATTATATATATGTATGACGTAATGTATGGTATAAGATTATAAATTCCAAAAATCAAATTTATTAGATTGTCACGGTTAGTAATGTTAGAACTTATATATATGTATGGTATAATATTATGAAAGGTATAATATTACAAAATTCAAAAACTGATGTAATTATGTAGGACATGTGAAAACCGGAGTAATGGATGAGCACATTAATTAAGTAGGACATGTGTTATAATTTGGGAATGGCAAATATCATGTAATGATGTTATGTACTACAATTTAGTATATTTAATAGATTCTGATTCAAAATATCAAATGCAAATTCACAAAATCATAAAAAAAAACAAACTAAAAAAATTAATAATGTGAACAAATTACACACCCTATAGTTTTTAATCAAAGTTATATATTCATAATTTATATCTTTATTGATTTAAATTTATCATCTAATGACATATATGATAAAAAAATTCAATAGATATTGTAAAGTTAAAGAGTATATCAAGCTCCTCTTGCCAATGGTAAAACAACTACTCATAAAGTTTTGGGTACAAGAGGTTTTGAGATCCATTTCTGTCCAAGGCAGGAATGTTAAGATTTCAGTTAAAACTAGCAACAAAAAAGAAGAAGTTAAAAAGCATATGTGGATGTACTAATTAGCATGAATAATGTATAAAAATAATTAAGAATCAAAATTAAGTAATTAGCCATTCATGGATAATTGATGAAAAATTAGAGAAATATTTAATAATTTTGAACTTTAACCCTAAAATTTGGAAGAGATCAAAAAGACTCGTACAAACAAAAATTAAAATTTGAAATTAAAAGAGGATATTAAAAATTGCTAGTTATTAGGTTGTAGGTTGAAGTCTTTTACTTCTTTTTTTAAGGGTGGGCACCAATTTACAATATTAACACTACATAAGGGAAAGTTAAAAATCAAGGGTGGACACATGGCTCCCTTGGCTTGGAGTGCGTTTGTGACGCTCCCAAAATAAGTTCAATACCAACTCATTCTGAGTCGCCAAATACATGGTACAGAATTCAAATACAATCTTTTATAACATACGGTCGTGCAAACTACGACCACACAAACTGTGAATTTCAATACAAATCATATATAATACGAAATATAAACATTCAAATTCACTCCTTATTAATTACAATCATTATCCCACTATTTTATAGAATAGTGAGGACTTCTACTGATTTAACTCTGACCATCACTCTGATCCCCGACTAGTCCCCGCGATATTCTCATTTTCTGAAGAGAACAATGGAAGAAAATGGTGAGTTCAACTAACCCAGTAAAGAATATTATGACTAAGATAATGAATAATAAATTATCGTTAGTATTCAATAACTCAGATAAAATATAATGGACAACAAGTTTTAGATCAATATTCGCAGCGGAAATAACAATTCATTAGAAGAGTTAAGTAGAGATGAAATCTACTATCTTCTATGATTTAAAAGTCCATCATCAATATTTTATCCCTGTAACATCAATCAATATATATCTCAAATTAATATTCATCTTTGCACTACGGCCAAAGATATTCATTTGTATCATCAGTTGGTCATGTTCATCTCAACACCTGTTCATCTTTGCACTACGGGCCAAAAATATTCATCAAGTAATCATTCATCTTTGCACTACAGGTCAAAGATATTCATCAAGTAATCTTTCATCTTTGCACTACAAGCCAAAGATATTCAGTTATATCACCATTTATGACTGAGGATGATGAAATACAATATAAGGAACGAATCCAGTGAGATAAAGGACAAGAATTAGGGATTCGTAATTTAGTTTATCCAAGTTTAATAATACTCCGTAATAATTAATTGTGGAGCAAAATTCAAGAATGAAGTTCAAAACTTGGATACAATAAAAAAAAATATTTTTTTTATCATGAATAGTAACTCGTGAATAGTAACTCGACATGAAAAGATAATAATTTCATGAGAAAGTTCAAAAAATTATTCCGGTGAAATGATACTAGATGAAGCGCAAAACTCAAGAAATTTCTGATCATTTCAGGAATTTTAGAAGCAATACTTACCGTAGTAAATTTAGAGTTAGGAATCTGAAATGAAATAATATACGAAACTGCAATTGAATTTTTAGCCGTCTGGAGGTAGTCCGCTCAGACAGATTATTTTCACAATTTAATAACAACTGAATACGAAGGGTTATTCACCACGCATACGGTAGTCCGCGTAGACAGGTTATTCTCACAGAATAATAAAAAATAGAATAACAACAGGATTTCACCATGCATGCGGTAGTCCGCATAGACAGGTTATTCCAACAGAATAATAAAGAATGGAATAACAACCCTTACGAATATTAAAAGAAAATAACTCTCTTCATGAATACGAAAGAAATAATACTCCTTACTTTAAAAATTTGGAGACTGCACTAGTGTAATAGCAGAATACTCTTCTTCTTTCTCTCTATATTTTCTCTCTCTATAGCTTTAGTGAATTGGTGAGAAATAATGAAGAAATGAGCTTCTATTTATAGGCTCGACAGAGTAAGGGTAAAATAGTCTTTTTGCCATAATTTATGACATCACCACTTACATCATCGATTCTATAACATCATTGCTTACTTCATCGCTCCGATGACATCCTTGCTTACCTCATCGCTTCGATGACATCATTGTTTGCATCATAAGAGTTCAAATTCAATTTGCACTCTTCCACCTCGTTTAACTTTTATACCATGAATTTATTATAATAATGTTACCATTCAAATTATAAAAATCATACTATTATATAATCACATCATACTACTATAATGTAATATTATAATAATATATTTGAATGAATTATTTTATCGGACAAGATAAAATACCAACTTTCAACAAATGTCACATGTTAAAAATTCCTCCGTTTAAATCTACATTGAATAAATATTTTCTTATCATATATATAAAAAATTAATTATTCATAAATAATATTACAGAACTACAATATTGACAACCAGGTCGTTCCCAAGAAAGAGGGGGCCTTTCGATAAGGATTTCTTCTTACTGGCGCGCAATTAATCAACTCCTTTCCTAGATAGAACTTTCTTAGACATTGCCAATAATGCTATCTAATAATATTATTCAAATAATATAAATTTTTGATTTTATAATTTGAAATAATGTGCAATGACAATTATTGAATCAATAATATAAAATAACAAAGTTGCACTTACTGATATAAAATATTAACGTCGCAAATATTGAACCAATAAAATATTATGCAATTATTGAATCAATAATATAAAATATTGAACAGTAATTCTTGTAACAATAATTGAGTAAGTGCCTTCCTACGTAAGAATCAATAATTCAAAATATTGTGCAATACCGTGTGCTACTGTGCAACACCACGTATTACTGTATTTTAACCACCGGGTATTTCAACAGTACTAACGGTAACAGTTTTGTCGTTATTTTTATAAAAAGGTTACTTCTGTCGCTTTCTATATCCGACATTCATTTCGTTGTGGGGTCCACCAATGACTACGCCGTCGTACGAATATTCTCCTACAAAAAGAATATTCTTCGACCAAACGAATATTCTCCGACACAACGAATATTTTATAACCACTTGCTTACTTTGTAAACTTTGCACATTTCACCCATAACTTATCACATTTATCAAATCAACACCTTACTATTTCAAAATAATATATAAAAAAATTAAATCTTATTCATAAAATTTGGGATCTTACAACATTCGTCCCTGTGTGACGTTCCCAAATTCGAATATATATCACCCAATTTGAGTCACAAAAATACAAACAACATACATAAATTCTCCTATTTATACTTATTACAATGTCGTGTATAAATACGACAACACATACACACACACGCACATACTAAGTCCTCAGTACAATTATTATCACACTATTTTATAACTTGATGATGACTACTACAGTTACTAACTCAGACCATCATTCCATTCTCTTATTCTCTCCGCTAACCCCAGCTACACTTTCATTTTCTGAAATGAATTATGAAATAAAAGAATGAGCTCAAATAACCCAATAAAGAATATCACGACTAAGATAACGAATAAACAAGTTATCCTTAATCTTCAAAATTTGAAATTTAGAAAATAATAGACAACATAAGTTTTCAATAAACAACTGTAACGGAATAATCAATTCAATAGAAAATTCAAATATATCATAATGTCTACTATCTTCTCCAATAAAAAAAAATTCACCATTAAGATTTCATTAACAGTAATACCAATAATCATGATCATGCCAATCAAAAGTTCCTCTTTGCACCCAGGCCAAAAAGAACTTTCAACACTATTATTTTTTTACCAAGCGCAAAACTCAAAGAATTTCTAATCATTTCAGGAATTATACAAGCAATACTTACCATAGTAAGTTTAAATTTAAGAATATGAAATGAAATAATATCACTTTCATAATATGAAGTATGAAAGAAAATAATATCCTTTATGAATATTGAAAGAAAATAACATACTTTACCTTAGTAGAAAACTAGATTTGACTGGTATACCGGATATTATTCTGAGAAAATCTTGCACTATAAACTACACTCAAAATATCCTTATACTCAAAAGAAATACTCACAATATAATAGTAAAAACACTTATGTTTCAGTATGTTTTGGTTGAAGGGGTAACCCCCCTTTATAGTGCATCCTCGGAAGAAAAATAAAATGAACTGCCTAACTTTTTTTTTTTCTGATCCTAACTGTCCTTTTTTTTTCTTTCCTTCTCTTTCTTTGCCTAACATGCCTAACTTTCTTTCTTCTTTCTTTCTTTCTTATTGGTTGATGATGGACCCACAATTTGGAAATAAAAGAATTTTGCAAGAAGTATTCCTCCCATTAGAAAAAAGAAAAGTGCACGGGAAGTTTTGAAAAAGCTTAACAATATAACAAAGTTAATATAATATTATAATATTATATTATTATAATATTATATTAAAAAAATTATACTATTATAATATAATATTATAATAATATATTTGAATGAATATTTTATCGGAGGAGATAATTATAATTCCACAGAAAAATATGCTGAACTTTCAACAAATATCTTATGCTAAATTCCTCTATTTGTAACAAAAATTAGACAATTATCCACCACACAAAAATTATTCACAATTAATATTATAAGCTCACAATGTTGACAACCAAATCGTTCCCAGAAAAGAGGGGGCTTTCCGATAAAGATTTATCCTGATTGGCGTGCATTTATATAACCTAATCCTTTTTCTCGACAGAACTTTTTAGACATTGTCAATAATGCTATCTAATAATATCATTTCACTAATACGAGTTACTGTTGTGACGCCCCCAAAATAGGTCCACACAACCCATTCTGAGTCGCCAAAAATACACTCAACAAAATCCAAATACAAATTTTCCTATTTATAACTATTACTATGTCGTATATAGTACGATCGTATTCGCACCCAAATTATTATAATGTCGTATCAAATAAAGCAACAAATATTTCAAGTCCTCAAAGGAACTCGAGAAGATTTCTGCTCTCATTATTCTAATGGGGTGCATTTTTAACGCTTCCAAATTCGATTTCACATCCCCTTATTTGATCCACTAAAATGAACTGTTCAATGACATATAAAATACGACACACACATTTAAAGTTCTCAATACAATTATATATTGTCATGCTGTTTTGTAATGTATTGAGAAACTTCAACAGTCACTGACCATCACTCTATTCCCTTGTTATCCCCGCTCGACCCAGCTATACTCTTATTACCTGAAAAGAATTGTGAAGCAAAAGGGTGAGCACAAATAGCCCAGTAAAGAATATTATGACTAAAGATAATTAAATTATCAATAGCCTTTATCAGTAATGAATCAGATCTTTAGAACCTTAGGCCTCAACAGGGAAAAATCTGATAGAATATAATAGACAACAAGTTTTAGATCAACAACTGCAGCGGAACAAGCAATCTATTAGAAGAGTCAAGTAGAACATAATGTCTACTATCTTCTCCATGTTAAAAGTCCACCGATAATATTTCATCTCTGTAACATCAATCAACAGTTCCTGCCCACAATCATGTAAATAGTTCATGATCATAATTATGTTGATAAATTCCTCTTCACACCCAGGACGAAGATAATTTTCATCACATGTCTTTACCTGTAACACCAAAGATTATGGCTATATTAATTCACAATTCATGTTCATAATCGTGTAAATCAACAGTTTCTCCTTGCGACTAAATCTTAATATAACTTTCACTCAATGTCCTTGCCACAAAGGCTAAAGACACTTAATAATCATATCGTCTTCACACTCTACACCAAAAACCTTCAAACGTAGCATCAATTGTCATGATCATACCTATTAATTGTCTATCTTTGCACTACGGGCCAAATATATTCAACTGTAATATCAGTGGTCATGATCAAGCCAAACAACAGTCCATCTTTGCATTACGGGCCAAAGACATACAACTGTAAAATAAATGGTCATGCCAATCAATAGTTCATTATTGCACTACGGGCCAAATACACACAACTGTAAAATTAATTGTCATGATTATACCAATCAACATCTCATCTTTGCCACAAAGGCTAAAGATATTCATCAATCAACAATTCGTCTTTGCACTACGGGCCAGATATAATTGTAACCACAATTTAAGTCTTAGTATTATGACAATGATATAAGAAATGAATCAAGTGAGATCAAGGACAAATATTAGATGTGGCACCCCCAAATACGGGTACCTTCAAACCCTGGACCTGGTGCTACACGGTACTACATTCTACTCATACATTCCATTGAAACACCTCAATATCACGCATGAGTTTACTAAACATACATTCTATTCATTCCTTCCCACGTTCTCGATAACCATTACATTTTTCTATGTCATAATATCAGTAATTATAGTACTAATACTATAC
The DNA here is from genome assembly GCA_020205555.1 of Panax stipuleanatus. Classification (NCBI taxonomy): domain Eukaryota; kingdom Viridiplantae; phylum Streptophyta; class Magnoliopsida; order Apiales; family Araliaceae; genus Panax; species Panax stipuleanatus. Next base: position 126,695,701 of record CM035122.1, on the reverse strand, counting down.
TATTACAAAGGTCTCTACTTGTCCATCTTGGACTTACCATTGTCTTTCCCGGATCCTTCTGTCCGTTCATTCCTCGCTGAAAACATTTAGTTTAAGCAAGAGTGAGCATAAATAGCTCAGAAAGTTAACATTTTATCTTAAAACCACAAAATCAAGAATCATATCTTTTCCACTTCAATAGCTGTACAATAGCTATGAAGTACTTCTGAACAATCAAAATATCATTTTGATTTCTTTAAAACCATTCCCAAGGACATATAGTCTCTTCGGAATCTTACCTGGCGAAAGACCACTAACCAACACTTGGTTCCCATTTTAAAAAAGACAACCAGACACAAAGGCCGTAAGCCTTATATATCTTACGAGCACATCCAGGTGATCAACTTGTAGTACTCTATATTGATCAAAATTCATTCATTAAACTTATTTACGTTTAATCATTGGCAACCTCGCGTGCCCGTCGAATTAACGACGTAAAAACATTTGTCTTTCAATCTCAGGTTCCCCTGAGAATCCTTACCAATCACTAGGAATAGGATAGCTCCAATATATATATATTCTGGAAAGATTTGTGGAAAAACCCACCAAAATATATTTACTTCTTAGTCTAGCCAAATCAAATGGCATCGACGATTCAACAACTCTTTTATGCATAAGTAGTTATGCACAATGATCTCTTGTCCAACCATAACATATAGACAAGAGTTTAGAAAACTTGCATCAAGTAAAACTTGAACAAAGTTAGGAAACTTGCATTCATAATAAAGTATGAACGAAGTTAGAACACTTTCCTTCGCGTCTCTTAGATCTTTAAGGTACTCTACTTGGTCTTTAGCACTTCTACAAGCAGTACCACATCGTATGCCAATGAGAAAACATTTTCAATATACAATGTATTTTCCTAACTTCTCCTTCTTGTATAACTTAACCAAAATATTAACTAATAACAATCATTTAAGTCATTTAATGTTCATTATAGCTTATAAACATACCTTATGCTATAAATTGATCTCTCATTGATCACCAATAAGCGTGATAATAGACGAGACCTTAACTTGTTCTTCAACTCAATCATTGGTTTACGATTTACGTTTCTAAAGTTTAGGTTCAATTACGTTTTATTAATGTTCATTCCTTATAAACCCTTGATTAAACATGACGTTTAAAGGGTATACATTCATGTTCATTCATTACTTACTAACCCTTTCATCTTTATGGAAAAAGGTTAAGCAAACAAACCACTTGGTAAACATTTTTCTCTGGCTGGCGCGCCCCGCGCCAGCTTTCCCTTACAAGCGGCGAGCCCCGCGCTACCCATGCAGGGAACCTACTCGGACTGGCGCCCTCCGCTTCTGATGAAGTTTCTAGGCTGCGCGGCCCGCGCTGGCTTTGCATATCAGAAATTTTTCCTAAGTTCTAAATTTTTTGAAATTCCCGAGCTCGTAACGTAACCGTTACAACTTTCAATTGGCTCATTCCAAAGCCAATAGTTCACAAATGATATACTCTATCATCCTATCAAGTCAGAATTCATTTCTGAATCCGTCGACGATAAATCCACTGATTAGTCCATTTTCACGCGTTCGTTTGACGTTCGCGAACGTTCGACGCTTAATTCTTCATTTTAAGTCGGAATTGGTTCGTTCTTATTCCCGCAAGTCTAATTTACCTAAATACACGTGTTACAATATAAAACCACCATTTTCGAGTCACACGACTACTTTTGACTTCTAATCCGAGAAAGTTACGTTTTCGATGATTTTTGTCTAATTGCGTGACTTTCGCCGAATCTTCGTTTTTCGTTTTTCTTACTTCAAACCAATTGGAATCAATCCAATGGTTGATTATTACTAATTCCAACCATTCAAAACAATTAAGTTTTCATGGTTTAACATATTCATTATTCCATTTCTTATAAATTCATTAAGTTCTTCATTTGTTCTTAATGAGTTCTTATTACTTATCATGTATGGCTTCTTAGGTTTCCTAATTCACCATTACACCATTCTTATAACTTCTCCATAGGCATAACTCCTTTAATCACTTCTCTATCAAAATTGTTATTGAAAGAAGAAGAGAGTTTTGCAAATATCTTATGTTATACCTTGAGTGTTCTTGTTGAGCTTAAGCATGGAGACTCAAAGCTTTCCTTTCTTCTTGAGGGATGACTTTGCTTCACGAAGTTTAGGCTAGCTTCTTCTCTCTCTCTCTCTCTCTATATGATTATAGAATTCTCAAACAATGAAAATTGGAGGGGTGAGCTCTTTATTTATAGAGCTTTGCAAGGTGAGGGTAGGTTGGTCATTAGGCCAAACCTCCTCTCCACCTCACCCCTAATGTCCCTCCATGTGCTAGCATATGCTAGCACATGGGCACCTCATGCCCCCATATGGCACCCATGTGGCCAACATGGGTTGTGGGTTGAACCATGGGTTAAACCCACTCATTTACCCAATGGTTCGACCCACGGGTCATCTAATAAATTTTTAAGTCAAATTCAATTCATTTTAATGTATTTACTCCGTATAAAATTTGTATTATACGTCATATTAATTCTCGTATCTCCTCGACATTATTCTTGTATAATATCTCGTATTATACACGTATTCCTTTCGTATAATAATCATTTATTATTATATGTAATCAATTAAATCATTAATTTTACTTTCCCTAACGCTTAGGACTTTAAGTCCTTATGCGAAAACTTCACGAGCCATAAGTGAAATATTATTACATATTCCACCTCGCCTCGAAATCCTATCATTACGCGTTTCTCGGAATCTCAAAATAAATTCCTAATCAGAAATGGATGAATAGTGATTTCTGTACTTTTCTTCTGAGAAAACTTCGTAGCTAATATAACTTTTCACGGTATATTACCGTCAAATCTTTTGATAGAATGTCATTCTGGCATTCTGAACTCTCAAACGAGCTTAGGGTTACACGAACCCTAACTCATAGGGTTAAACCCTAACCCTTAGGGTTTTATGAATAGTGCCTATTTCGTCATTTTCTCGAAAAAAACTTTATTTTCGTCTAAAAAATTCACATTCATTATCTCTAGCACAAAGCCAGAATACTAACCATTTCGAACTTCTGTAGGTCATAAATCGACCTTTAATTTGCTTACTCACTTTAATAAACAAATAATCGAATTTTATTCAATAATTCAAATAAAACTCATTTACATAATCGTTCGATTTTCTCGGGCGTTACATTCTCCCCTCCTTATAAGAATTCTATCCCTAGAATTACAATATAAGCTACTAAAATAAATGAGGATAAGCCTTCTTCATCTTGTCCTCGAGTTTCCACGTTGCTTCTTCGGCATTGTGGTTCCTCCATAACACCTTCACCGAAGGTATAACTTTACTTCTCAATACTTGTTCTTTCCTATCAATAACTTGAATAGGAATCTCTTCGTATGTTAAGTCCTTCTCGACTTGAATTGGTTCATATTCGATTACATGCTTGTAATCCAGCTTATAGGGACGCAATACCGACACGTGAAACACGTTATGGATATGTCCCAGCTCTGGAGGTAATGCTATCGCATAAACGACTTCTCCTACCCTTTTTAGAACCTCAAAAGGTCCTATGAACCTAGGGCTTAACTTTTCTTTCTTCCCAAAATGTATCTTCCCCTTTCAGGGTAACACCTTCAGGAATGCATACGAACCGACTTCGAACTCTCTGTTCTTTCGATGTGGATCGACATACTTCTTTTGTCTATCTTGAGCCGCTACTAGACGTGTTTGTATTAACTTAACCACCTCCGCCGTTTGTTGTACCATTTCAGGACCCAACATACGACGTTCTCCCACTTCATCCCAACAAAGTGGGGTTCTGCATTTTCGTCCGTATAACGCTTCGTAAGGTGGCATGCCTATACTAGCGTGATAACTATTATTGTAGGCAAACTCTTCCAATGGTAGATGATCATCCCAATTACCCTTGAAATCTATAACACAAGACCTTAACATGCCTTCTAAGGTTTGGATTGTCCTTTCGCTTTGCCCATCCGTCTGTGGATGATACGCCGTACTCAACCTCAGTTGCGTTCCCATTTGCTCTTGTAAACTTTTCCAGAAATTCGAAGGGAATCGCGGATCGCGATCGGACACAATCAAAATTGGAACTCCATGTCGGGAGACAATCTCTTTGATATAAAGTTTAGCTAACTGGTCCAGGTTATAACTGACCCTTATCGGCAAGAAATGAGCCAACTTCGTCAAACGATCTACTATTACCCAAATAACGTCGTATCCTTTCTGCGTTGTTGGAAGTCCTACAACAAAATCCATTGTGATATACTCCCACTTCCATTCCGAAATCTCCAGTGATTGTAATAAACCACTGGGTCTTTGATGTTCGGCCTTAAATTTTTGACAAGTTAAGCACCTACTCACGTATTATGCTATTTCCCTCTTTATATTTGGCCACCAAAAATTGGGTCGAAGGTCTTGATACATCTTGGTACTACCAGGATGAATCGAGTACCTCGAGTGATGAGCTTCATTCATAATCTCTTCTTTCATCTCTGGTTCATATGGAACCCAAATTCTTCCTTCAAATCTCAATAACCCCTCGTTATCAAGATTATACGCACTTTCGGTATAGTCTTCGATCTTCTTCCTTATTCTTTCGCACTCCTCAATTCTGAGTTATACTTCCTTCACCTTTTCTACGATAGTAGGTTGAACTTTTATCGCAAATAATTTCTCTTCTTCCTTACTAGGATATCAAACTTCTAATTCCATTCTTGCCATCTCTGTTATCAACTCCTCGTGAGTTGTTAACATTGACAGCTTCTCCCGACCCTTTCGACTTAAGGCATCTGCCACCACATTCGCCTTTCCTGGGTGATATAGGATTTCGCAATTGTAATCCTTAATCAACTCCAGCCATCTCCTCTGCCTCATGTTTAAATTCTTCTGAGTGAAGATATACTTCAGACTTTTTTTTTCTGTGTAGATCTCACACTTCTCTCCGTACAGGTAATGCCTCCAAATTTTTAAGGCAAAAACCACTGCGGCAAGTTCAAGGTCATGAGTAGGATAATTCCCCTCATACTCCTTTAACTGCCTAGACGCATATGCAATGACTTTGCCATGCTGCATGAGCCTGCAATCCAGTCCTTTACGCGAAGCGTCACTATATACTACAAAATTTCCCTTCTCATCTGGTAACGATAATACCGGTGCTTGACTCAATCTTTTCTTCTGCTCTTGAAAGCTGTCTTCACACTTGTTTGTCCATACGTATTTCATCGTTTTTCTGGTCAAATTGGTTAATGGAGTAGCTATCTTTGAGAAGTCTTGAATGAACCTCCGATAGAAACCCACTAACCCCAGGAAACTCCGCACCTTAGTCGGCATTTTTCGGTTGCTCCCAGTTAATCACAGTTTCCACCTTCGCTGGATCAACTGAAACTCCTTCCTTGTCAATAACGTGCCCCAAAAATTGCACTCTTTTTAACCAAAATTCACACTTGGTGAATTTCGTATACAACTTCTCTTTCCTTAGTGCTTCCAACACTAATCTCAAATGTTCCGTATGATCCTCATTCGTCTTGGAATAGACTAGGATATCATCGATGAACACCACGACAAACTTGTCCAAATATTATTTGAACACTTTGTTCATCATGTCCATGAATGCGGCTGGCTCATTCATTAACCCAAATGACATGACTAAGAACTCGTAATGGCCGTAACTAGTCCTAAATGCTGTCTTGGGTACATCCTCTGCTCTAACCTTTAACTAGTGATACTACGTCCGCATATCTATTTTTGAAAAATATTTTGCCCCTTTCAATTAATCAAAAAGATCATCGATCCTGGGCAATGGGTACTTATTCTTTATCGTTAGCTTGTTCAACTCTCGGTAGTCGATACAAAGCCTTAACGATCCATCTTTCTTCTTTGCAAACAATACCGGCGCTCCCCATGGAGAGACACTCGGTTGAATGTACTTCTTGTCCAATAGTTTTTGCAACTGAATCATTAACTCTTTTAATTCCACTGGTGCCATACGATATGGTGCCTTCGACACTGGTGCCATTCCAAGCGCAAGTTCGATAATATATTCGGTCTCCCTGTCAGGTGGAAGACCTGGTAAGTCACTCAAAAATATATCCGCATACTCATTGGCAATAGGTATCTGCTCCAACGTTTCTCCCAATCGCTGGGTATCAACAATATGGCACAGATAACCCTCACATCCCTTCTTCAACAACTTTCTGGCTTGCATCATGGTTAGACAACAAGAGCGTCCTGGTGATTTACTACCGTAGAACACTACCTTGGGTTTCTTCAAAATTCAAAGGTTCACACTCTTATTTTGGCAATCTATCATCGCCCCATGGTTAATCAACCAGTCCATTTCGAGAATTACATCGAATTCTCCCAGCTTTATCCGTATAAGATCTACCGATAACCTGTTACCCCTTATGTCTACATAACAATTCCTGTGAACAGTGTCAACATGAATTACCTCCTCGTTTTCTAATATTCAAAGGTATTACAAGCTTCTCGGAGAGTAATTCTAGTCGTTCAGCAAACTCGTATGCTATGAACGAACACGTTGCACCCGAATCAAATAGCACATAGGCATTTATGTCGTTGATTGGGATAATACCTGCTGCGACATCGCTCGATGCTACCATATCCTGGACCGTCATATTAAAAGTGCGGGCAGTCGGTCTACCCTGTGGTACTGTGACACCAATCGCTAGCTTATTATCGCTAGCTCTTTTCCCACCATCCAAACCCTTTTTCGGACAGTTACGTGCCATGTGATCCGTAGATCCACACACAAAGAAATTGCGGCTCTTCTTGGGACTGGGACAGTTAGGCAAAATATGCCCCTCCTATCCGTAGTTGTAGCAAACTGCCTTACCCTTGAGGCAGACCCCTAAATGAGCCTTACCACATGTCTTGCATGTATCCATTTTCCTCTGAGGAAACTCTTGCTTTACCCCGGTATTCCCAGAGCTAAAACCCTTCCTCTTTTGGCCACTCCAGCTGGCCCCCTCTACTTTGACTGACACCTCAGTCTTAGCCTTATTCTTCTTCTCTTTGTGGTACATGGTCAACGCCTCACTACCACCCTCAGCTATAATAGCCTTCTCCAACACAGCTCCAAAGGTAACACTTTGGAGAACTGAGATTCGGTTATAGAGCTAGGGTTTCAATCCTTGTTCAAACCGTTGTGCCTTCTGCAATTCTGTGTCCACTTGGTGTGGAGCAAACCTTACCAGTTCATTGAACCTGGCTGCATATTGGGGAACCGTCATTTCTCCCTGCTTCAATTCCAAGAGCTGAATTTCCATCCTCTCCTGCACACTCGGGGGAAAATAGTTCTCAAAGAACAAATCTTTAAATCGTTTCCACGCAACTACGTCTGTTACGGCCCTACTCTGGTTGGCCTTCCACCAGTAGTTGGCCTCACCTTTCATCAGATAAGTCGCAAAAGAAGTCTTCTGCGCTTCACCGACATTTGAAATAACAAATGCCTTTTCTGTCTCTTTCACCCACCCTGGGGCAGCTATAGGGTCCGTAGTTCTATGGAACTCAGGGGGACCTATCACTTTGAACTCTTTAAAGGTAGTCCCTCGACCTACCTCAGGATTCGCGCGTACGGTATCTCTCATTCTATTGAGAGCCGTCGCTAACAAGTTCGCAAATTCTTGCATCGGGTTATCATTCCCATGCTCTTCCTCATTACGAGGTTCATCTTCACGATTTCTGTGTCGTCTTCTTGGCGGCATTTTTTGTTAATACGAAACATGTTCGTTATTACTTACTTATTTCTTTGGTTATTATTAACAATCACATAATAACTCAATCACATCGACAAGCATTTCAAATAAAACTTTTATATTAAAATGCTTCTTCGTGGTATAACACAACACTGTACATTACATGGCTTCAGCCATTTACATTACCATCCCACGTTTACTTCCAAAAGTTGGGATTTACAAAAGATTACCCTCATCTATACAAAAGAGAGTTTTACGTCATCACTAGCTATACACACATTTACATAGCTATTTACATTGCTATCTCTTCTATCCATTCTACGGAACTACATCTGCAACACGACATTCATGTAATCCGCATAGGCCATACTGGCCAAAATGTCCCGACTAATAGTATGCCGAGTCTTCCCTTCTTTCACGGGATACTCAGCAATCTGCTGCTGGTAATCCTCGTGTGAGCACCTATGAATATAGGTCATCTGCCCTATTTTCTGCTTCTTGTTCAGAAGCTCAGTTTTCAATTCATGGACTTCTAATTTCAAGTCCCGAACTTTATCTTTAGCCATCATTTTCTCATCGTGCTCAGCCTCCCAGAAGATCTCCATATCTTCTTTGTCTTCTACCACATCATCCACTACTTTCTTGAGTTTATGGACCTCCTTACTCAATTGGACATTTTTGTCCAATATTGCCATAAATAGCAGTTTCATGGACTCCTTCGGTGTAGAATCCTCCACATCCTCAGTAGGAAGTACCGTATTAATCGGCACTAACTCAACTTCCTCCTCCGATATATCCTTGAACAATGACGCAAAGTCAAAGTTGTTGGAATATTCGGATGGGTCTTCTTCTTCTATATCAGTCCCCTCTAAGATTACCACAGGTATCTCTGCTACCGGCATAGGTACTACTTTTATGAAGTTGACTGAATCCTCGCTAACCTCATGTATTTCATTATACATGCTCATTATTCCTGTTATCTACATAAAACATAAATAACTGGATTAGTATACAATCAAACATAAACAGTATATATCATAATTAATATGTTTAAGGTTACTTCTTCTTTCACAACCTCTACCCAAGTTTGTTTACTTCTAACTTCTATTTCTCTTCTCTAGGTTATAACCTAAGGTTTTTTTACCCCTTAAGTTTTATAACCTACGGCTTTGATACCAACCTGTGGCACCACCAAATTCGGGTACCTTCAAACCTTGGACCTGGTGCTACACGGTACTACATTATACTCATATATTCCATTGAAACACCTCAATGTCATGCATGAGTTTACTAAACATACATTCTATTAATTCCTTCCCATGTTCTCGATAATCATTACATTGTTCTGTGTCATAATATCAGTAATTACAGTACTAATACTATACTATTACAAAGGTCTCTACTTGTCCATCTTGGACTTGCCATTGTCTTTCCCGGATCCTTCGGTCTGTTCATTCCTCGCTGAAAACATTTAGTTTAGGCAAGAGTGAGCATAAATAGCTCAGCAAGTTAACATTTTATCTTAAAACCACAAAATCAAGAATCATATCTTTTCCACTTCAATAGCTGCACAATAGCTATGAAGTACTTCTGAACAATCAAAATATCGTTTTGATTTCTTTAAAACCATTCCCAAGGACATATAGTCTCTTCGGAATCTTACCTGGCGAAAGACCACGAACCAACACTTGGTTCCCATTTTAAAAAAGATAACCAGACACTAAGGCCGTAAGCCCTATATATCTTACGAGCACATCCAGGTGATCAGCTTGTAGTACTCTATGTTGATTAAAATTCATTCATTAAACGTATTTACGTTTAATCATTGGCAACCTCGCATGCCCGTTGAATTAACGACGTAAAAACATTTGTCTTTCAATCTCAGGTTCCCCTGAGAATCCTTACCAATCACTAGGAATAGGATAGCTCCAATATATATATATTCTGGAAAGATTTGTGGAAAAACCCACCAAAATATATTTACTTCTTAGTCTAGCCAAATCAAATGGCATCGACTATTCAACAACTCTTTTATGCATAAGTAGTTATGCACAATGATCTCTTGTCCAACCATAATGTATAGACAAGAGTTTAGAAAACTTACATCAAGTAAAACTTGAACAAAGTTAGGAAACTTGCATTGATCATAAAGTATGAGTGAAGTTAGAACACTTGCCTTTGCGTCTCTTAGATCTTTAAGGTACTCTACTTGGTCTTTAACACTTCTACAAGCATACCACATCGTATACCAATGAGAAAACATTTTCGATATACAATGTATTTGCCTAATTTCTCCTTCTTGTATAACTTAGCCGAAACATTAACTAATAACATTCATTTAAGTCATTTAATGTTCATTATGGCTTATAAACATACCTTATGCTATAAATTGATCTCTCATTGATCACCACTAAGCGTGATAATAGACGAGACCTTAACTTGTTCTTCAACTTGGTCTTCGACTCAATCTTTGGTTTACGATTTATGTTTCTAAAGTTCAGGTTCAATTACGTTCTATTAACGTTCATTCCTTATAAACCCTTAATTAAACATGTCGTTTAAAGGGAATATATTCATGTTCATTCATTACTTACTAACCCTTTCATCCTTATGGAAAAAGGTTAAGCAAACAACCCACTTGGTAAATATTTTTCCCTGGCTGGCGTGCCCCGCGCCAGCTTTCCCTTACAAGCGGTGAGCCCCGCGCTACCCATGCAGGGGACCTGCCCGGACTAGCGCGCCCCATGCCTGATAAAGCTTCTAGGCGCCGCGGCCCGCCCTGGCTCTGCATATCAAAATTTTTTTCCTAAGTTCTAAAATTTCTGAAATTCCCGAGCTCGTAACGTAACCGTTACAACTCAGAATTGGCTCGTTCCAAAGCCAATAGTTCACAAATGATATGCTCTATCATCCTATCAAGTCAAAATTTATTTCTGAATCCGTCGGCAATAAATCCGCCGATTAGTCCATTTTCACGCGTTCGTTAAACGTTCGCGAACGTTCGGCGCTTAATTCTTTTTTTTTAAGACAGAAATGATTCGTTCTTGTTCCCGCAAGTCTTATTTAACTAAATACATGTGTTACAATTGAAAACCATAGTTTCTGAGTCACATGACTACTTTTGACATCTAATCCGAGTAAAGTACGTTTTCGACGATTATCGTCTAATTGTGTAACTTTTGCCGAATCTTCGATTTTCGTTATTCTTACTTCAAACCAATTGGAATCAATCCAATGGTTGATTATTACTAATTCCAACCATTCAAAACAATTAAGTTTTCATGGTTTAACATATTCATTATTCCTTTTCTTATGAATTCATTAAGCTCTTCATTTGTTCTTAATGATTTCTTATTGCTTATCATGTATGGCTTCTTAGGTTTCCTAATTCACCATTACACCATCCTTATAACTTCTCCATAGGCATAACTCCTTTAATCACTTCTATATCAAAATTGTTATTGAAAGAAGAAAAGAGTTTATAAATTTCTTATGTTATACCTTGAGTGTTCTTGTTGAGCTTGAGTATGGAGACTCAAAACTTTCCTTTCTTCTTGAGGGATGACTTTGCTTCACAAAGTTTAAGCTAGCTTCTTCTTCTTCTTCTCTCTCTCTCTCTTTATGTGATGATAGAATTCTCAAACAATGAACATTGGAGGGGAGAGCTCTCTATTTATAGAGCTTTGCAAGGTGAGGGTAGGTTAGTCATTAGGCCAAACTTCCTCTCCCACCTCCTCTCCACCTCACCCCCCATGTCCCTCTATGTGCTAGCATGTGCTAGCACATGGGCACCTCATGCCCCCACATGGCACCCATGTGGCCAACATGGGTTGTGGGTTGAACCATGGGCTAAACCCACCCGTTTACCCAATAGTTCGACCCACGGGTCATAATTGATTTTTAAGTCAAATTCAATCCATTTCAATGTATTTACTCCGTATAAAATTCGTATTAATTCTTGTATATCCTCCACATTATTCTTGTATAATACCTTGTATTATACACGTATTCCTTCCATATAATAATCATTTATTATTATACATAATCAATTAAATCATTAATTTTACTTTCCCTAACGCTTAGGACTTTAAGTCCTTATGCGAAAACTTCGCGAGCCATAAGTGAAATATTATTACATATTCCACCTCTCCTCGAAATCCTATCATTACGTATTTCTCGGAATCTCAAAATAAATTCCTGATCAGAAATGGATGAATAGTAATTTTCGTACTTTTCTTCCGAGAAAACTTCGTGGCTAATTTAACTTTTCACGGTATATTACCATCAAATCTTTGGACATAATGTCATTCCGACATTCTGAACTCTCAAATGAGCTTAGGGTTATACAAACCCTAATCTGTAGGGTCAAACCCTAACCCTTAGAGTTTTATAAATAGTGCCTATTTCGTCATTTTTTCGAAAAGACTTAATTTTCGTTTTGAAAATTCACATTCATTATCTCTAGCACAAAGCCAACATACTAACTATTTTGAACTTCTCTAGGTTATAAATCGACCTTTAATTTGCTTACTCACTTTAATAAACAAATAATCGAATTTTATTCAACAACTCAAATAAAACTCATTTACATAATCGTTCGATTTTCTCGGGCGTTACATTAGAGATTTATAATTTAATTTATCCAGAGTTCAATAATGTCCAAATTGTCAACATGAAGATCAAAACCTGGATCCAATTTCAAGAATAAGATTTATAAATCAAAGATAATTTGGACAGAAAAATAAACTAAATTTTGTCGTGAATAGTATCCCGTAAATAGTATTCGGTGAATAGTACCAGAATAAATAGTACTCTGGAACGAATAGTACCCCGGATGAATACTAATCTTGTATGAATAAAAGATAATTTGGACAGAAAAAGAAACTAATTTTGTCATGAATAGTACTTTGTCGTGAATAGTACTTCGACATTAATAGTACCCGAATGAATAGTACCCTGACATGAACAGCTTTAAAATTTCAATAAGAAAGTTCATACCCATCATTCTATTGAAATAATATTTCATACGAGTATGAAAGAATATACGAAACTATAAATGAATTTTCACCCGTCATGCGGTAATCCGCGTAGACAGATCATTTCCACAACTTTAATAAAGAATGAATACGAAGGGTTATTCACCAGGCATACGATAGTCCGCGTAGACAGGTTATTCTCACAGATTAATAAGGAATAAAATGAATACGAAGGATTTTTCATCATGCATGCGGTAATTCGCGTAGACAGGCTATTCCCACAGCTAAATAAGGAATAGAATTACAATCCTTACGAGTATTGAAAGAAAATAACATCCTTTACGAATACGAAAGAAATAATACCCCTTACCTTAGTAGATTGGATACTACAATAGTGTAGTAGCAGAATACTCTTTTTCTTTCTTTTTTATTCTCTCATTCTAATTCTTGATTATAACTTTGGTTTGTAAAATGGTATGAAATAATGAATGGATGGAGGAGTATTTATAGGCTAGGAGAAAGGTGACAAATTACACTTTAGTACCTTCATCTTTACCTCTATTTTTAATTTAGTCCCTCATGTATTATCAATCTTGCACCACCTCCCCTAATAGTATCAGAATGTGAACCAATAGTTTCTTGCATGTGAACCAATAGTTCTTTGCATGTGAACCAATAGCAATTAATTATCCGTTTGGTCAATTTAACATCCGAAAATCAATTATTATCGAAATAAATGTCAATTTCCACTAACATTAATATTCCCAACACAATAGAAATATTTATATCAACACTTCATCATTAATATAATAACTCACAATATTGTAGAGGAAGAAAAAAAACAAACCTGCCTAACTCCCTACCTAATCTTTCTTTCTTTCTCTTTACGTGAAGCAACCAACTATGAAAAATACAACTAATTTTGCAACAACTTTAATAAATGTGGCCCCTCCCATAATTGCCACCCACCACACCATCAAACTTTGAAAAAGAATTCAAATACAATTTAATCATCTCCACCCCCAATTAATTCATATGTAACAATTTATATATATTTAATAGTATTACTATATAAAAAATATTATAAAATTATACTATTATTATCACCTTATATTATTATAATATAAAATTATAATAATATTTTTGAATGAATATTTTATCGGAGAAAATAATTGCGATTCCTCAGAAAATATGCCAAACTTTCAACAAATATCTCATTCTAAATTCATCCATTTATAAAATTGAACCAATTATCATATTTTTATCCATCAATTATTGTTCACATTAAATATTACAAAATCACAATATTGACAATCAGGTCGTTCCTAGGAAAGAGGGGGCTTTTCGATAAAAATTTCTCCTTACTGGCGTGCAATTAAATAACCTAACCCCTTTCCTCGACAGAACTTTCTAGACATTGTCAATAATGCTATCTAATAATATCACTTCAATAATACGAGTTACTATGTTGTGGTAATTATTGATTTGATAATATAAAATACTATTCAATTATCACTGTAGCAATTATTAAATAAAATACTGAGTGACTTCTTACGTAAGCATCAATAATAAGAGATACTGTGCAATACCGTGTGTTACTGTGCAACAACGCGTATTACTGTACTTTTATCACCAGTATTTCAACAGTTTAACAGTAAAAGTTTATTTTTATAAAAATGTTACTTCTGTCGCTTTCTATATTCGACAGTTATTCTGTTGTGGGGCCCACTAATTATTGGTTATTTCGGCGCCGCCGTCGTACTTTACCGAAAATAATATTCCCAGACAGAAGGAAAATATTCCCCGACAAAACGAATATTCTCCGACACAACAAATATTTTATGACAACTTGCTTACTTTATAAAAATTGCACATATCACTCTTAATTTTAACATTTTATCAATTTAACCAATTACAGAATAGAATAATAATTATAAGAAAATTGAATACTTTTATTTCATAAAATTCGGAGTCTTACAACTGTGTTGTGGCAATTATTGATTTGATAATATAAAATACTATGCAATTATCACTTTAGCAATTATTAAATGAAATACTGAGTGACTTTTTACGTAAGCATCAATAATCAGAGATATTGTGCAATACCGTGTGCTACTGTGCAACAACACGTATTACTGTACTTTTATCACCAGGTATTTCAACAGTTAGTTCCGCCGTTAATTTTTAGAAAACTTATTTTTGTCGTTTTCTTCATTCGACAGTTATTCTGTTATGGGCTCACCAATGATTGCGCCGTTGTACGAATATTCTCCGACAAAAAGAATATTATCCGACAAAACGAATATTCCCCGAATATTTTATAACAACTTGCTTACTTTGAATAATTTGCACATATCACCCATAACTATCACATTTATCAAGTCCACATCTTACTATTTAAAATAATATATAGAGGAAATTAAATCTTATTCATAAAAAGTTGGGGTCTTACAACCTCTCCTCCTTATGAAATTTTGTCCTCGAAATTGACGTACGTACCTAGAATTTCGAAGAGGTGAGGATACCTTGGTTTTATTTCAGATTCTAACTCCCAGGTCATTTCCTCAACATCATTGTTTCTCCATAAAACTTTGACATGAGATATAACCTTTGAGCGTAGAATTTGTTCCTTCTTATCCAAGATCTTGACAGGTACCTCCTCATACGTTAAATCTTCGGCTATCTTGTCTGGTTCTAATTCAATAATGTGGTTTGGGTCTTTCACATATTTACGTAGCATGGATATGAGAAAAATGTTATGAACACGAGACTTGCTTGGCGATAAGGAGAGTCTATAGGCCACAATTCCTACTCGATTGAGGATTTTAAAATGACCAATAAATCGTGGGTTGAGCTTTTCTCTCTTTTTCATAGAGCAACGTGTAATAGTACCTAGTCTCCGACATTAAATTCCACGTCTCTTCGATGAAGATCAACATAACTCTTTTGTCGATCTTGTGCTATTTGTATACGTTTCCGGATCATTTGAATCTTTTTCGTAGTCATTCATACTAACTCCGGTCCCAACAATGTTGCTTCACCCACCTCGTCCCAGTATACTGGAGAACGACACTTTCGTCTATACAACACCACGAATGGAGCCATGCCTATACTTGCCTGATAACTGTTGTTGTAGGAGAATTTCACCAATGGTAAGTACTTGTCTCGATCAGCAACTATGGATACTGGCATACCATGCAGTCTTACAATCTCATTTATATACATACGAGCAAGACGTTCAAGTGAATAAGTTTCTCGTATAGGCAAGAAATTAGCAGACTTGGTTAATCTATCGACAATAATTCAAATTGCATCTATACCTTGAGAAACCTCAAGAAGACCCGTAACGAAATCCATGTTGATGTGTTCCCACTTCCATTTTGGAATTTCTAGTGTTTGCAATGGAACTTTTGGCACTTGATGCTCTGCCTTGACACGTTGACATGTTAAACACCTCGAGATAAACTCCGCGATCTCTCTCTTTATATTGCTCCACCAAAATGTATGTCAAAGATCACGATACATTTTGGTGCTTCCAGGATGGATTGCAAACGGTAAGTTGTGTGCTTCCATCATAATTTTATACTTCAAATCAGAGTCGTTAGGAACCCAAAGTCTGGAGTTGACTCGAAGTATTCCCTCTTCGTCGATTTTTGCTTCTGGTATAGCACCTTCTTGCACCTTTTTCTTCATATTCATCAGCTCCGGGTCTGTAGCTTGAGCAACTTTAACTTTATCAATTAAAGCTGGTTCTACGCGTATATTTATCATCTTCACGTGGGTCCCTGGAGTCTTTAACTCTATCTCCATCTTTTGTAAGTCATATAAAATGGGTCTTTGTGTTGATAGTATCGCACTCATTCCCGCATATGATTTTCTACTCAACGCGTCTGCTACCACGTTCGCTTTTCCAGGATTGGTATTGGATGGTATGGTCGTAATCTTTTAACAGCTCAAGCTAATGTCGTTTCCGCATGTTGAGTTCCTTTTGAGTGAAGAATTATTTAAGGCTCTTATGATCTGTATAGATCTCCACTTTCTCCCCATACAGGTAGTGTCTCCAGATCTTCAACACGAAAACGATAACTGCCAACTCTAGATCTTGAGAAGGATAATTCCTCTCATATTCTTTGAGTTATGGTGAGGCATAGGCTATGACTTTCCCATATTGCATGAGAACACATTCTAACCCTTTGCTTGACGCATCGCTGTAGATGACAAATCCCTCTGAACCAGATGGTATTATCAAAACAGGTGCTGAAATGAGTCTCCTCTTGAGCTCTTGGAAGCTCTTCTCACATTCCTCGTTTCATCTGAATTTTGTATCTTTTCGAGTCAGCTGAGTTAATGGAGTAGCGATTTCAAGAAAATCCTTCCACGAATCTCTGATAATAACCAGCGAAGCCCAGAAAGCTACGTATTTTGGTCACTGACTTAGGTTTCTCCCAACTTTGTATTGCTTCAATCTTTGCCGGGTCAACTCATATTCCATGTTTCGATGCCACGTGCCCAAGGAATGCTACTTCCTCAAGCTAGAACTTGCATTTCTTTAAATTTACATATAGTTTATTTTCACGAAGCTTTTAGAGTATCAGCCTCAAGTGTTGCTCTTGATCTTCACGACTTTTGGAGTAAATGTGGATGTCATCAATAAAGGCAATCACAAAATGATCCAAATATTTCTTGAATATCCAGTTCATCATATCCATGAAGGCAGCAGGAGCATTAGTCAATCCAAAAGACATGACTAAGAATTCATAATGCCCGTACCGAGTTCTGAAGGTAGTCTTTGGAATGTCATCAGTTTTAATCTTTAACTGATGATATCCAGAAAGAAGATCGATCTTTGAAAAGAATTTACCACCTTGCAACTAGTCAAACGAGTCATCAATGTGAGCTAACTGATACCTATTCTTGATGGTGACATGGTTCAACTCCCGATAGTTAATACAAAGTCGCATACTCTCGTCTTTCTTCTTTACAAATAAAACAGGAACACCCCAAGGCGATGTACTAGGACGTATAAAGTCAATGTCTAACAATTCATGTAGTTGGACCTATAACTCCTGAAGTTCAATAGGAGCCATTCGATATGGGGTTTTGGATATGGGTTTTGTACCGGGTTTAAGGTTAATAAAAAATTCAACTTCACGTTCATGGGGTAGGCCAGGAAGTTCTTCGGGAAATACATCACGGAATTTATTAACAACAGAAATATCATTCAAATCTGATGTATTGTTGTTTAAATCGGTGACATGGGCTAAGAAAGCTTGACATCCGTTTTCAATAAACGAATGGCTTTATGACTTGAAATGACATTGATTGATTTTAGTTGTTTGGTTGTTTGAATTCGCATAACAGGTTGGTTAGGAATATGAAAGCTAACAACCTTATGGAAAAAATCAATTTTAGCATGATGAGTGGTTAACTAGTTGATTCCTAAAATCACATCAAATGCAAGTATTTTCAAAGAGATGAGATCAACAGGTAATGTGAGGGTGCTAATTTGAATCAAACAAGATTTGTAAACTGTGGATGTAACGAAGGTTTCTCCCAACGGAGTTTCAACAGATAAGTCAAAGTATAATTTCTCAGGGGTCAAGTTCAAACGTTGAGCACAAGTAGGTGAAATAAAAGAATGGGTAGTACCGGTATCTAATAAGGTATAGACTTCGCAAGAGTTTATAATTAGCTTACCCGTGATAACTTTATTCGGGTTCCTCGCTTTTTGGGTAGTCACGACAAAAGCTCTCCCCTGAACCACCGACTTTGACTTGTCTGGGATAGCCTTTGGTGTCACCATCCCAGCTGGACTTAACTTCGCTATAGAGCACACTCGAGCTATGTGACCTTCCTTTCTGCAATTGTAGCACACCTTGGATTGCTGTGTGTAGTTTGGACTGATGTGTACCTCTTGTTCGCATTGTAACATACGACCGGTGGTCGTTCCCCTCCCCTAGAAATGGTTGTTGGTGCTGCTGTCGATGTCTTTCTGTTGTCATTGTTGAATCTTCTCTTTATAAAATTTTCACCTGACTCACTTCTTCTAATATCTTGGCCATGATTACCACCGAAGTGGTTACCATTTCTGGCATGATAATTTCCTCCACGCTGGTTATCATTGTTCCGATGATTGTTGCCACCGGTACGACTATGGTTGTTGTCATTTGGTTGAATAGTCTCATTATCTCGCTCCAATAATTGAGCCCTATTCACAATATTTGAATACAAATAATATTTATGAGAAACGAGGTATTGACGAATTTTAGGTTTCAAACCTCTCAAAAACATTCGTGTCATTCGTTCCTCATTATCCACCAAATGGGATGCAAACTGGGATAATTCCGCAAACTTGGCCTTGTATTGTGATACAGTCATATTGTTCTGTTCCAGTTTGATGAATTCCATCTCCTTCATATGACGAATACTTTCTGGAAAGTACTTGTCGTTGAACAATTCCTGGAATTTCTCCCAAGACATCTTAAGTGCGAAAAGCTGAGTACGTTTCACAGATTTCCACCTGTAATCTGCCTCTCCACGCAACATAAAGGTGGCGAAGGGAACCTTTTGCTCCTCTGTGCATCCCAGAACATCAAATATTTTGGTGATCTACTTAATCCAAGCTTCTGCCTTGAGTGGCTCTGGCTTTCCCAAAAACTCCAGCGGTCCCAACTCCTTGAATTGCTTAGCTGTGATATGCCGCGAGTTACCATTGTTTCCACCTATATTTTGAACAGGAATCTCTCTCGTCTGGTTTTGCGTGAATTATAGAAAGCTCCTAAACACCCCATCATTCATCATTTGATCGGTGGTGTTGTTTACAGGAGTATTATTGCCTTTCTGAGGCACATTATCCTGGTTATTGATTGTCAGTGTCTCAATGGTCTCATATGCTCCATTGCTTATCTCCTGATTTTCAGGTGCCATTCTTAAATACTGCCATAAAACAAGGGTTAATTAAAGAAATTGACATGTCACATATTTTCTCTATATTCCAACCGACCAATTAAATAACAATTAAGCTTAGGTAGGACACACTAGCAAATGTTTTACTCGTCTCTCCCCTTCTAGTTCTAATCCCAAATCTCCACCAGAGATCATATCCCTAAGCTCTAATATCAACTGTGACGCCCCCAAAATAGGTCAACACAACCCCATTCTGAGTCGCTAAGTAATGGTACAGAATTCAAATACAAATCTTTTTATTTTAAACTGTTGTGCAAAATACGACCACACAAACTGTGAGCTTCAATACAGATATTATATCGTATATAATACGAAAATATCAACGCGCAAATTCAGTCCTCATTATAATTATTATCACACTATTTTACAAAATAGTGAGGACTGCTATAGTACTATCTTAGACCATCACTCCATTCCCCAGCTAGTCCCAGCTATTTTCTCATTTCCTGAAGAGAACAATAAAAGAAAAGGTTGAGCTCAACTATCCCAATAAAGAATATTATGACCAAGATAATGAAGAATAAATTATCTTTAGCCTTTAACAATAACCAATCAGATAAAATATAATGGACAACAAGTTTTAGATCAACAACTACAGCGAAAATAACAATATAATAGAAGAGTCAAGTAGAGCATGATGTCTAATATCTTCTATGATTTAAAAGTTTATCATCAATATTTTATCCCTATAACATCAATCAATGAATATTTTACATTAATAATTTATCTTTACACTACGGGCTAAAGATATTCATTTGTATCGCCAGTGGTCATGATCATGCCAAACACTTGTCCATCTTTGCACTACAGGCCAAATATATTTATTAATCGACAGTTCATCATTGCACTACGGGCCAAATATATTCATCAATCAACAGTTCATCTTTGCACTACGAGCCAAAGATAACTTTCACCACAATTTAAGACTGAGGATGATGAAAAATAATATGAAGAACGAATCAAGTGAAATCAAGGATAAATATTAGAGATTTATAATTTAATTTATCGAAGTTCAAGAATGTTCAAATTGTCAACATAATAATCAATTGTGGAGCAAAATTCAAGAATGATATTCATATATCAAAAATACTTTGGACAGAAAAGAAATCAATTTTTATCGTAAATAGTACTCCGTGAATAGTACCACGTATAAATAGTATCATATGAATAGTACCCCGATATGAAAATATTAAAATTTGATAAAAATGTTCAAACCAATATTACGGTGAAATGATATTAGATAAAGCGCAAAACTCAAAGAATTTATAATCATTTCAAGAATTATAGAAGCAATACTTACCATAGTAAGTTTAAATTTAAGAATATGAAATGAAATAATATCACTTTCATAATATGAAGTATGAAAGAAAATAATATCCTTTACGAATATTGAAAGAAAATAACATCCTTTACCTTAGTAGAAAACTAGATTTGACTGGTATACCGGATATTATTCAGAGAAAATCTTGTACTATAAACTACACTCAAAGTGTCCTTATAATCAAAAGAAATACTCACAATATAATAGTAAAAACACTTATGTTTTGGTGTGTTTCTTCATCCGATAGTTATTCTGTTATGGGCTCACCAATGATTGCGCCGTCGTACAAATATTCTCCGACAAAAAGAATATTATCCGACAAAATGAATATTCTCTGAATATTTTATGACAACTTGCTTATTTTGAAAAATTTGCACATATCACCCATAACTATCACATTTATCAAATTCACATCTTACTATTTAAAATAATATATAGAGGAAATTAAATTTTATTCATAAAAAGTTAGGGTCTTACAATAAACATTAGAGATTTGTAATTTAATTTGTTTATAGTCCAATAATGTCCAAATAGTAAACACGATATCTAGAATATCGATCCGAGTTTAAAAATAATATATAAGGTTCATAGTTCAGATATAACTGTTAAAATTCAACAGGAAAATTCAGGTAAAAAGATATTTTATGAAGTATCAACTATTAAGGAAATTCTAATCATTTCAAGAATTTTCACAGTTTAATGATAAGGCTGTAGAAACAAATAATATTTTCTTACCATAAATTTAGGAGTATGAAAGAAAATGACATTTCTTACTTTAGCACGTGATTAGATAATGTTTTGTGTGTAGTTGATCAACCTATTTGTATATTTATAGGAAATTGATATTTTCACAACACTTTTTGACATCTTCACATGAAAAGTGTTGCTAACGATGTATAATGACAGTGAAAATCGTCGCTATAGGATATATAGCGACGATTCACATGTAAAAATATCATTTTCTGTTGTGGATTTATAAGTTTCCTATTTATAATTTAACTAGTAACTACCACATACAAGTTTTATGGTGTACACTAACTCATATATTATGAACTCGTCAAAGGTGACTTGATAATATAAATTTGTGTAGTGTACAAAATAGAGTAGAATAAACTTCAAAATAGTTTTTTAATGAATAAGGTAATATTTCAAAATAATATTCCAAAGGATGCTTTTCAAAATGAATCTTCTAAAGGAAGAGTTATAAACAGTGATGTGTGTGTGGGTGCTTGTGCAACTTTTATAGAAAAACTTACATGGACAATTCTTGCACTCTTACTGATGATATTCACCAATACTTAAAGTAACCTTAGCACACTCAAAGACACTTACACTAAATAATTTTTAAAGAGTGGAAGAAAGGATAAGAAAGAAAGTTAGGAAACTCCCTATACTAAACCCTTCTATCTATAGCTAAAACTTAACTAACATCTACAATACATCACTGAACCACATGTTTCATTTTTCAAGATTATCTTTAATCTATGTCATTCATCACTTATCCACATGTTTCATATTTTAAGATTATCTTTAACCTATATTATTCATCACTTATCCACACGTTTCACATTTCAAGATTATCTTTAATTTATACCATCCGTCACTTATCTACACATTTCACATTTCAAGATTATCTTTAATCCACCACATATTAGTTATCCACACGTTTCATATTTTAAGATTATATTTTTCTTTACTATTCACAATTATTATTATATTATCCATCTTCTGCATTATTGTCTTAATGCATTAATATCACAGATATCAGTGCTCTTCCAATAATGAGTATGTCTAACTATTTAATACACGTGACTTTTAATTACATAATTTTCCATTATCACCCTCGCTATGGTGACAATTGTTAGTTCAATAATATGAAATATTGTGATAATTATAGGTTCACAAATTTGAAATACTGTGTAGTTGCTACTGTGACACTTATTTGTTCAAAAAAATGAAATATTGTGCAGCCTGATGATGATATATGATCAATATATATTTGTATCAATAGTTTCTTGTAAATTCCTTTCTAAGATCATAATTGACAAGGACATAGAGTATAAAAGATCAAATGTGTTAGGTTGATCTTATAAAGCTAAAATGATGTATAGATGATAGGATCAAGATTATCGTAGTGTACTGTTAATCGATCGTAAAGCTACTCTGCTAGTTCATAGAATGAATGAGTAAACACAGAGTAAGCTATCTAGTCATAGAGCATATCGTAGAGAACACAATCGTAGATTGCCTCTCTACTCGTAGAGTAATTAGTCGTATATCAGAACGTAAAGCTCACGTCGTAGAGGAAAGTCAAGCAGAGATTCTTCGTTCCTTATCTAACTCTACGATTTACTCAGTTCTTAATGTAAGTCAGAACTGACAGAGGACTGACAATAAGGAGCGTTGTAGATTGAAGAACCCAATGCAAGTCCAAATATCCTTAGTTAAAATCAAAGATCAAAAGATGTTTGTTTCTAAACAGCTAGTTCAGCGAAGTGACAACTTACGTATGCGGTTGGTGGAACTGCAGAATGATGTGACAAGTCAAAGAAGCCAAAAGCAAGCTGACACAACCAACCTAGATGTCAACATCAAGGATCATCGAGTATCAGAGTATTAAATGCTCAACGAGAAATTTGCTACGGGAAGAACTCAACCAAGTTTATAAAAGGCAAGAAGATTCAAATAAACAGTATAAATCACGAATTAAAAAGCTGAAATTCTGCCAATGTAAAAATACCTCAACTATACGAAATTGAACTACTTGTTCAAGCTGCTAAGTACTAAAGAAGTCAAGCTTATTGCAAACTTAGCAGCATCTTACAACAGCAACCTCAAAAACAGTGATTCATTGTCTTTGTGACAATATCCCAACTCTAAGTGACTTGAAGAGATCTTCTTAGTGATGGACTGAGTGTCCCCATTCTAAGACTTTGTGACTCGAAGAAGCCTGAGTGGTTCAGTTGTAAAATATCTTTGTGATCTATATCTTTAGTGGATTTTCTACTCGTAAAGTAGAAGAATGGACTAGAAGTTATTCAGTCTTTGAATCACTTAAATCTTTATGTGTAATCTTCTTTTAGTCTTTATATTATGTCATATTATTTTTTGTGCCTAAAATTAATGAGTACTAAATTCATAACTGAGATTTCATTAAATCTTTAAGGGGATTTTAAACTAATATTTTGCTGTGCTTAATTAACTATCTGGTAATACTTTCTTTAAGTGAAAAAGTTTTAAAGGATTTATCCAACCCTCCATTCTAGATCTTTTGGTGCATCTGGGAAACAAGTCGTATCAAAGTAGGTTCTCACGAACATAAAGCTTACACTTTGAGTTGATCATATGACACACAACAAAACTAGTTCTGAGCTTGGTGGTGGAAATAAATCACCCCTTTTAAATAGAGAAAAATTTGTTAATCGGAAGGTTCGTATGGAGGCATATATGGATGTAATAGATGATGATTTTTTTGATGTTGTTATAAAATGGTCCATACGTCCCAACAAAGTTAGCACTAGCAAATGAAGATCTAAACAAGATGGCTATCAAGCTAAGAATCGAATTTATTGATAATGAAAAGAAGTTGGTACAACTAGATAAGAAAGCCAAGAATATCATGTTCACGGCTCTACAAGATTAGCTTTTTGAGAATGTCGTCAACTGTACAAAAGCTCAAGAAGTCTGGGAAGCCCTGTTGGTAATGCATGAGGGCACTGAAGAAGTCAAGGAGAACAAACAGTCTCTCTTGACGCAACATTATGAGATGTTCTGTAACGATTGAGATTTTATATATTAAATTTTTTTATTTATTGAGTGAATAAATATTTTTGTGATTTATTTATTGAGTTAAATAAATAAATTATGTAATTATGTGGATTTATTTAATTGAGAATAATTAATGTGACGAATGAGATTTTTTTAATTTAATTTGAATATTTATTGAATTAAATAAATATTTTTCGATGATTTAATTATTGAGTTAAATAATTAATTGATGAAATTGTGGTAGATTAATTTAATTATATGTGTCACATTAGTTAAATTAATGTGGTGAATTTTTATATTCAAAGTATGTATTTAATTGAGCTTATTTGATTAATATATTAATTAATAAGCATAATGTTATTCTAATTAATTTAAATAATTAATTAGAGATTTAATGATTTGGCATAATTAATGAATGAGAATTTTAATTATGTGACTATGTGATTTAATATGGATTTATGCTATTTTATTTAAGTGATTTAAATAACATTATTTGATTTAATTGGGTGACATTAATTAACTATATAATAATAAGTTAATTAAATTAATGAGAAATGAAGAAAATAAGGGGCAAGCAAACAAAGCCTTAGTGGGGGTTGGAGCCAGTTAACCCATTATGGGATTAACTGACGACCTATAACCCACGACTTCTAATTACGCGTATAATATATTAACTTACATATATATATATATCAGTTCATATATTTTGTAAGACACTAAGTTCCAGAGAGAAAAGGAGAGAATTGAGAGAGAGTTGAAAGGAATTGAAGAATTAAAGTGCATTATCTTCACAGAGCTAGCAAGGCTAACCTATTGATTCAACCTTTATATTTACGTATATATATGTTTCTTCCATGAAAAGCCAACTTGAGTTATCTGTGAATAAAATTGGTGTTAATTACTTGAGTTATGATCATATGCATGTTAATTGATGTTCATAACATACTTTCTATAACTTATGTATGTTTTAAAACAATCAAATTCATGATTATATGCCTTGATCAAAGTTCTGCAAAATTTCAGAGTTTCATTTACGTACTTTTAAAAATCCTCTGATAAGACCTGTTTTTGATAATTAACTTAACATGTGATCGTATATGTGTTAGTATATGTTAATAACATGATTTTTAGTGGTCATACCATGGAATTTTGTTGATAATTGGGTTTTAAAAAAATTACAGACTGTAGAAATTGTACATATGGCCCATATGGCCCATATGTACAAAATCTACACGCCTTATTGGGTTATTTAACTTAAATTGACACGTGATTATGATTGTGTACGCTTAAACGAATAAAACGAAAGTTAAACGAACGGATTCGGTGTTATAACGAATCCGTAACGTTGAATTTCTTGTATTTCTTTCAAAACTTTATAAAGTATGAAAACAGTGAAATTAAATGCCTTGGATTGTGTGATTACATGATTTAGAATGCTAAGATCATGCTAGAAATGTTGTATAGTGTTTCTGTGAAGTCCATACTTCATGGGTAGTAATTAAATTATTGTGGTAGCATGAAACGGTGAATTCTGGGCCTGGTTCTCTATTATTCATGAACTGCAGATTCTGAAACTGGCGTGTGGAGCTGCAGCGCCAACTTTAAGCCTAAGATTGGGGCTGCAGCGCCAGTGGAGCTGCAACACCAGATTTAAGCCTAAGATTGGGGCTGCAGCGCCAGTGGAGCTGCAGCGCCAGACTTAAGCTTAAAGTCCTAGCTGCAGCGCCAGTAGAGCTGCAGTGTCATTTTTAATTCAAATGGAGCTGCAGCGCCACTTGGCAATTTTGCCCAGAAATGAGATTTTAATTGTTCAAGTCCAGGAAATATAATTGGAACCTAGTGTAATAAACATGAAGACATGATTAAACATATATTAAGAGGTTAATAACTTATATTACGTGAGTAATTAATAAGTTAATTACATGACTTGAATCGTTAATTGTATAGTCCAATAACGTGCTTAAGACCGATGTGTGTGATTCGATACGTATATCGAGTTATTGATTAATGTGTATTGTGAACGTATTGATATGTAGGATTTAATAAAGAACATGAATCATAAATTGTAGCTTGTGCAAGAGGCAAGTTTCCTATCCTTAAACTTGTTTAATATTTTGCAATTTTCCTAAACTCAAATCTTACTTTTACATTGAGCAAGTTCTTATCCTTGTTTACTCAAGTTGAGATTTTCATATGAGATATTACTACTCCTTTAAGTATTACTTCAGTTATACAATACTTATTCGATTGTATACTCTTGATATTTATTATTCAAGTTGAATATCGTTGTTATTGTTAAACCTTATAAGACTAGCGAACCCTTATTGATTCGACTAGTCCATAGTTGATGAACGTTCTAAATTCTAGAATTTTTATTGAGCTTATCCAAACCAAACTTCCTTTGGTGCGGACTCTGATGTCAAACTGAGTTGAACAACCCTTTAATAGAGGATTATTTACGCTTTAGCGTTGAGATATTGTGCACAGTATGGTACTAAGGGCTGATCCCCCTAAGTACGAGAAGTAGAGTCCATAGTCTT
The DNA here is from genome assembly GCA_020205555.1 of Panax stipuleanatus. Lineage (NCBI taxonomy): Eukaryota > Viridiplantae > Streptophyta > Magnoliopsida > Apiales > Araliaceae > Panax > Panax stipuleanatus. The sequence continues at coordinate 126,668,368 of CM035122.1, read as the reverse complement.
ATAACTGTTAAAGGTTTAAAGTATAGACACTTTACAACCTAGGACATAGTTCAAGGTATTATGACCCTCAGATGTTCTTTTGAATCCTGTTATTTACCCTCGGGTCAAAAGTTGAGTTTCTTTATTCAGATGTCTTTGATTCACTCGCATGTTATTATATTGTTGTCATATTATTATACTCGTGGGCAATCGTGCTCACTCTTGCGTAATAATAACATTGCAGTTAAGAACGAAAGGTCCGACGAGCCTTCTACTAGCAAAGGCAAGGGCAAGGTCAACAAGTGATGAAGACTTGTTGTTTATTTTATGTGTTTATGTTTCAGACTTATATTAAAGTTGTGTAAGACTTATTTAATTATTTATGTTTTCGCATTTGAGATTTAAGGTTAAGTACGACCTAGGATTGATGTATTAATTTTCAGATGTTGTAACCCCATAAGGGGAGGATTACTTCTATTTATTTCATGGTTTGCATTTATTATGGGTAGATAGATAGATGATATTTGTACAGTGAACACCAAGTCCCGTGATAATTGAAGTATCCGGATTTGGGGGTGTCACAGGTTGGTATCAGAGCCAGGTTATGAACCTTAGGTGGGGAAAACCTTAGGATAGTAGCCTTTTAGAGATCGAGAACATAGTAATGATAACACTTATCGAGTTCTAAGAAAGATAATAACTTATCTTATGTGATATGTGCTTATACTTATATACTCGAGTATTGATTAGCATCACGTAATAACTAAGACTTAAAATTTTATTTGTCAGGATGACAGATGCTGGAGAACCTAGTCAGTCCAGGGACCTTGTACCCCTAGAGGCTAGAGAGGAGGAGCCCCAAGATATCCACGTAGTTTGGGAGCAGTTAGTCCGACGAGAGCCATCACCCTTGATCACAGTCACTGGTCAGGAGTATGTGCCAGTGTCTGATTCAGAGGAGGACTCTGAGGAAGACCCTGAGGAGATTGATGTTCAGGCTGAGGCAGCCGAAGAGGAGGAGGAAGACCCTGATGAGTTCCCACCAAGCTCTATCAGTGCCGAGATGTTTGAAGAGCTGTATGATCGTAACATAGAGTTACGTGATACTGTTCAAGAGCTGAGGGAGCCTGTTCAGGAGCTGAGGGAGCGGTCGGTTACTCAACAGTCTACCATCGAGCTGAGGGATAGAGAGGTTGAGGCTCTTCACACAAGGTTGGGAAATATAGAGTGGGATTTGGCTCACGAGAGGGGCCAAATCGAGCAGAAGTCAGAGGAAATGGAGGAATTGAAAAATGAACTAAAAGAGAAATCAGCAAGGCTGGCCATAGCAGAGGAGGCCTGGGTAAGGGAATCACGATGAGCAGATCTCAAAGAAGACAACTGTCTGGCGAAAGAAGGCCAAGCTTGAGGAGACGTACTCTACGCTTCAGTATGCAATTAATGAGGCATATGTGACGCCCCCAGAATAGGTCCATTCAACCCAACCCATTCTGAGTCGCCAAATACATGGTACAGAATTCAAATACAAACTTTATATCATACGGTCGTGCAAAATACGACCACACAACTGTGAGTGTCAATACAAATATGTAAAAAAATATTAAGATTCAAACTAAGTCCTCATTACAATTATTATCACACTATTTATATGAAATAGTGGGGACTACTACTGCTCTAACTCGGACCATCACTCTGTCTCCCGACTAGTTCCCGCGACATTCTCATTTCCTGAAGAGGATAACAGATGAAAAGGGTGAGCTCAACTAGCTCAGTAAAGAATATTATGACTAAGATAATGAAAAATAAATTATCGTTAGTCTTCAATAAATCAGATAAAATATAATGGACAACCAATCTTAGATCAATATTCGCAGCGGAAATAACAATTCATTAGAAGAATTAAGCAGAGAATGAAGTCTACTATCTTCTATGATTTAAAAGTCCATCATCAATATTTTGTCCCTGTAACATCAATCAATATGCATCTCGCATCAATATTCATCTTTGCACTACAGGCCAAAGATATTCATTTGTATCATCAGTGGTCATGTTCATCTCAACACCTGTCATCTTTGCACTACGGTCAAAGATATTCATCAGGTAATCATTCATCTTTGCTCTACAGGCCAAAGATATTCAGTTACATCACCTTTTAGGACTGAGGATGATGAAAAACATTTTAAAGAACGAATCCAGTGAGATAAAAGACAAAGACTAAGGATTCGTATTTTAGTATATCCAATTCAAAAATACCTTGTAATAATCAATTATGGAGCAAAATTCAAGAATAGAGCTCAAAACTTGGATACAATCAAAGATAGTAACCTTAACAAGCAATTTGGACAAATAGAAGAAAATTTAATTTTTCCGTGAATAGTGCCGTATACGTGAATAGTGCCGTATACGTGAATAGTAACCCCGACGGAAAAAAGTAAGAATTTCATAACAAAATTCATGACAATATTTTGGTATAATGATATTGAAAAGAATAACATCATTTACGAAAGAAAATAACATCCCTTACCTCAAAAGAATAGTACTTCTGGCTGGAGTATCGGATATAATATCGAAGAAAACTTGCACTGAATACTAATACTCAAAGTATTGAAATACTCACAAAAATATGCTCGATATTATAGAGAGAGAAAACTTCTGATTCTGGTGTGATTTTCAATTCTAACCTAAGCACCCTATTTATAGGAAAAGCTTAGGATGCCAAAGGAGACTAAAATAATAAAATAATATTATTATTTAAAAAAATCCAGCCGCCTGCCAAAACTTTCAAAAGCCATCAGCCACCACAAGTGGGACCCACCTCCCATTAAAAAAATATTTATTTTCTGAAACTTCAATAATTCATAATAAATAGCCCCTTTGTCAGAAAAATACAAATGATGTGTCCTTTCCATAGGAAATTTAATTCTCTACAACTTTGTAGAAGGAAGTTTTTCCAAATTCCAAACATAAATTATCCGAAATCCATAAACAAATAATTTCTCACACCAAAATATTGATAAAAACACATCAGCACTAATTCCTTCTTTAATATCCACAAAATAAATATTTTCTTATCATATAAATCAATAATTAATTATTCACAAATAATATTACAGAACTACAATATTGACAACCAGGTCGTTCTCAGGAAAGAGGGGGCCTTCCGATAAGAACTTCTCCTTACTGGCGCGCAATTAAATAACCCCTCCTAGACAGAACTTCCTTAGACATTGTCAATAATGCTATCTAATAATATTATTCAAATAATATGAATTATTGAGTTGATAATGTGAAATACTGTGCAATGACAATTATTGAATCAATAATACCAAAATATCAACTGTAGCCATTATTGAATCAATCATATAAAATGACAACGTAGCAATTATTGAGTCAATAAAATATCAACGTAACAATTATTGAGTCAATAATATAAAATATTGGACAGTAATTACTGTAACAATATTGAGTTATGACTTCTCACGTAAGAATCAATAATTAGAATTACTGTGCAATACCGTGTGCTACTATGCAACACCGTGTATCACTGTATTTTAACCACCGGGTATTTCAACAGTACTAACGGTAACAACTACGCCGTTATTTTGTAAAAAGTTATTTCTATCGCTTTCTATATCCGACAGTTATTCCGTTGTGGGGGCCCACAAATAGCTGCGCCGTCGTACGAATATTCCCCGACAACAAGAATATTCCACGACCAAACGAATATTCCCCGACAACCAGAATATTTTATAACCACTTGCTCATTTTGAAATATTTGCACATTTCACCCATAACTTTCATAATTATCAAATCAACACCTTACTATTTCGAAATAATATATAAAGAAAATTAAATCTTTATTCATAAAAGTTAGGGTCTTACAACCTCCCCTCCTTATGAAATTTCGTCCTCGAAATTGACGTACATACCTGGTATGTCGAAAAGGTGAGGATACCTCGCTTTTATTTTCGATTCCAATTCCCACGTCATTTCCTCAATCGCATGGTTTCTCCACAAAACTTTAACTTGAGGTATAATTTTCGAGCGTAGGACATGCTCCTTCCTATCCAAGATCTTGACAGGTACCTCCTCGTACGTTAAATCTTCGGCTATCTCGTCTGGTTCTAACTCAATAATGCGATTTAGATCTTTCATATATTTACGTAACACGGATATGTGAAACATGTTATGAACACGAGACATGCTTGGAGGTAAAGCGAGTCTATAAGCCACATTTCCTATTCGGTCAAGAATCTCAAATGGACCAATGAATCGTGGGTTGAGCTTTCCTCTCTTCCCAAACCTCGTAACTCCCTTCCATGGAGCAATACGTAATAACACATGGTCTCCAACATTAAATTCCACGTCCTTTCGATGAAGATCCGCATAACTCTTTTGTCGATCTTGTGCTGTTTGTATACGTTGTCGGATTATTTGGATCTTTTCCGTAGTCATACGTACTAACTCCGGTCCCAACAATGTTGTTTCACCCACCTCGTTCCAACATACTGGAGAGTGACACTTTCTCCCATACAATGCCTCGAATGGAGCCACGCCTATACTTGCCTGATAACTGTTGTTGTAGGAGAATTCCACCAATGGTAAATACTTATCCCAACTCCCTTTGAAGTCTAGAACACAGAGTCTCAATAGATCTTCAAAAGTTTGAATAGTTCTTTCCGATTGTCCGTCTGTTTGAGGATGATAAGCCGAACTGAATCGTAAATCCGTACCCATAGCTTTCTGCAAACTGATCCAAAATCGTGAAGTAAATCTGGAATCACGATCCGAAACTATGGATACTGGCCTGCCATGCAATCTCACAATCTCATTCATGTACATATGAGCAAGACGTTCAAGGGAATAAGTCTCTCGTATCGGCAAGAAATGAGCAGACTTGGTTAATCTATCAACAATAACCCAAATCGCATCTATGCCTTGAGAAACCTTAGGAAGACCCGTAACGAAATCCATCGTAATGTGTTCCCATTTCCATTTCGGAATCTCCAGTGGTTGCAATGGACCCTTCGGTACTTGATGCTCCGCCTTTACACGTTGACAAGTTAAACATCTCGAGATGAACTTCGCGATCTCTCTCTTCATATTGCTCCACCAAAATGTATGTCGAAGATCACGATACATTTTAGTACTCCCAGGATGGATCGCAAACTGGTGTGTTGTGTGCCTCCATCATGATTCTATACTTCAAGTCGGAATCGTTAGGAACACAATGTCTGGAGTTGACTCGAAGTATTCCATCTTCATCGATTCTTGCTTCTGGAATTGCACCTTCTTGCACCTTCTTCTTCATCTTCATCAGCTCCGCATTCGTAGCTTGAGCAGCTTTAACTTTATCAATCAAAGCTGGTTCTACGCGTATACTTGACATCATCGCATTCGTTTCCGCATATGATCTTCTACTCAACGCGTTAGCTACCACGTTAACTTTTCCAGGATGGTATTGGATGGTATGATCGTAATCTTTCAACAGCTCAAGCCAACGTCGTTGCCGCATGTTGAGTTCCTTCTGAGTGAAGAAATATTTAAGGCTCTTATGATCCGTATAAATCTCCACTTTCTCTCCGTACAAGTAATGTCTCCAGATCTTCAACGCAAAAATGACTGCTGCCAACTCTAGATTATGAGTAGGATAATTCCTCTCATATTCTTTGAGTTGTCGCGAGACATAGGCTATGACTTTCCCATGTTGCATGAGAACACATCCTAACCCTTTGCCCGAAGCATCGTTGTAAATAACAAATCCATCTGAACCAGATGGTATTGTCAGAACAGGTGCCGAAATAAATCTCCTCTTGAGCTCTTGGAAGCTCTTCTCGCATTCCTCGCTCCAAATGAATTTCGTATCTTTCCGAGTCAACTGAGTTAATGGAGTAGCGATTCGAGAAAATCCTTCTACAAACCTCCGATAGTAACCAGCTAAGCCCAGAAAGCTTCGTACTTCGGTCACCGACTTAGGTTGCTCCCAGCTTTGTATTGCTTCAATCTTCGTCGGGTCAACAGATACTCCACGTTTCGATACCACGTGCCCAAGGAATGCTACTTCCTCAAGCCAGAACTCGCATTTCTTTAACTTGGCGTATAGCTTGTTCTCACGAAGCTTTTGAAGTACCAGCTTCAAATGGTGCTCATGATCTTCACGGCTTTTAGAATAGATGAGGATGTCATCAATAAAGACAACAACGAATTGATCCAAATACTCCTTAAATACACGGTTCATCATATCCATGAAAGCAGCAGGAGCATTAGTCAATCCAAAATACATGACTAAGAACTCATAATGCCCGTACCGTGTTCTGAAAACAGTCTTTGGAATATCCTCAGTTTTAATCTTCAACTGATGATATCCAGAACGAAGATTGATCTTTGAAAAGAATTGCGCTCCTTGCAACTGGTCGAACAGGTCATCAATACGAGGTAACGGATACCTATTCTTAATGGTGACATGGTTCAACTCCCAATAGTCAATGCAAAGTCGCATACTCCCGTCTTTCTTCTTTACGAATAAAACAGGAGCACCCCAAGGAGACGTACTAGGACGAATAAAACCGATGTCTAACAATTCTTGTAATTGAATCTTTAACTCCTGAAGTTCAATAGGAGCCATTCGATATGGGGTTTTAGAAATAGGTTTTGTACCGGGTTCAAGGTCAATAAAGAATTCAACTTCACGTTATGGGGGTAAACCGGGAAGTTCTTCGGGAAATACATTAGGGAACTCATTAACAACGGAAATATTATTCAAATCTGATGTATTCTGGTTTAGATCAGTGACATGAGCTAAGAAAGCATGACATCCGTTTTTTAATAAACGAATAGCTTTATGACTTGAAATGATATTGACTGATTTTAGTGATTTGGTGATTTGGATTCGTACAACAGGTTGATTAGGAATATGAAAACTAACAACCTTATGAAAACAATCAATTCTGGCATGGTAATTGGTTAACTAGTCAATTCCTAAAATCACGTCAAATGCAAGTATTTTCAAAGATATAAGATCAACAGGTAAGGTAAGGGTACCAATCTGAATCAAGCAAGATTTGTAAACTATAGATGTAACAAAGGTTTCTCCCAACGGAGTTTCAACAAATAAGTCAAAGTCTAATTTATCAGAAGTCAAGTTCAAACGTTGACCACAAGCAGGTGAAATAAAAGAATGGGTAGCACCGGTATCTAACAAGGTGTAAACTTCGCAAGAGTTTATGATCAGCTTACCCGTAATCACCTCGTGTGGATTTCTGGCGTTTTGGGCTGTCACGACAAATGCTCTTCCAGGAATCACCGACTTTGTCTTGTCTGCAACCGCCTTTGGAATCACCACCCCCGCTGAACTTGGTTTCGTAACAGGACAATCTCGAGCTATATGTCCTTCCTTTCCACAGTTATAACATGCTTTGAATTGTTGTGGATAGTTTGGGCTGATGTGTCCCTCTTTCACGCACTTATAACATACGACCGGTGGTCGTTCTCCTCCCCTCGAAATAGTTGATGCTGGTACTGATATCGACGTCTTCACGTTCTCATTGTTGTACCTTCTCTTCTTGAAATCTCCTCCCGATTCGCTTCTTCTACTATCATGGCCACGATTACCACCGGAGTGGTTACCGTTTCTGTCATACTTTCCTCTTCGCTGGTTGTCATTGCTCCGATGACTGCTGCCACCGGTACGACCATGGTTATGGTCCCTCGGTTGAACATAATCATTATCTCGTTCTAATAACTGGGCCTTGTTTACTACATCCGAGTATAAAGAAAATTTATGAGAAATGAGGTATTGACGTATTTCGGGTTTCAAACCTCTTAGAAACATCCGCGTCATACGTTCCTCATTCTCCACCAAATGAGGTGCAAACCTGGACAGCTCCGCGAACTTAGCCTCGTACTGGGATACCGTCATGTTGTTTTGCTCGAGTCTGATAAACTCTACTTCCTTTATATGGCGAATACTTTCAGGAAAGTACTTGTCATTAAACAGTTTCTGGAACGCTTCCCAAGATATCTTGAGTGCGGTAGGCTGGGTACGCTTCACGGATTCCCACCAGTAATCTGCCTCTCCACGGAACATAAACGTGGCGAATGGAACCTTCTGTTCCTCCGTACATCCCAAGACATCAAATATCTTGGTAATTTGTTTAATCCACGTCTCCGCCTTTATCGGATCTGGCTTTCCCAGAAACTCTGGTGGTCCCAATTCTTTGAACTGCTTGGCAGTAACAATTCGCGAGTTGTTATTATCGCCACCTATATGTTGCACACGAGTCTCCCTCGTCTGATTTTACATAAACTGCAAAAAACTTCTAAACATCTCATCGTTTATCGTCTGACCAGCGTTATTTTCAGGATGAACATTGCCTTCTTGTTGCACGTTCTCCTGGTTAACGATTAAAGGTGTCTCCACGGTCTCATTCACTTCGTTGTTAACGTTCTCAGCTGCCATTCTCAAATACTGCCATAAAACAAGGGTTAATTAAACAAATAACATCCCACATATGAACCCTATGCTCCGACTGACCAATTAAATACCACATAAGCTTAGATAGGACACACTAGCGAAGGATTTACTCGTCTCTCCCCTCCTATTTCTATTCCCCGATCTCCGCCAGAGATCATATCCCTAAGCTCTGATACCAACTGTGACGCCCCCAGAATAGGTCCATTCAACCCAACCCATTCTGAGTCGCCAAATACATGGTACAGAATTCAAATACAAACTTTATATCATACGGTCGTGCAAAATACGACCACACAACTGTGAGTGTCAATACAAATATGTAGAAAATATTAAGATTCAAACTAAGTCCTCATTACAATTATTATCACACTATTTATCAGAAATAGTGAGGACTACTACTGCTCTAACTCAGACCATCACTCTGTCCCCCGACTAGTTCCCGTGACATTCTCATTTCCTGAAGAGGACAACAGATGAAAAGGGTGAGCTCAACTAGCTCAGTAAAGAATATTATGACTAAGATAATGAAAAATAAATTATCGTTAGTCTTCAATAAATCAGATAAAATATAATGGACAACCAATCTTAGATCAATATTCGCAGCGGAAATAACAATTCATTAGAAGAATTAAGCAGAGAATGAAGTCTACTATCTTCTATGATTTAAAAGTCCATCATCAATATTTTTTCCCTGTAACATCAATCAATATACATCTCGCATCAATATTCATCTTTGCACTACAGGCCAAAGATATTCATTTGTATCATCAGTGGTCATGTTCATCTCAACACCTGTCATCTTTGCACTACGACCAAAGATATTCATCAGGTAGTCATTCATCTTTGCTCTACAAGCCAAAGATATTCAGTTACATCACCTTTTAGGACTGAGGATGATGAAAAACATTTTAAAGAACGAATCCAGTGAGATAAAAGACAAAGACTAAGGATTCGTATTTTAGTATATCCAATTCAAAAATACCTTGTAATAATCAATTATGGAGCAAAATTCAAGAATAGAGCTCAAAACTTGGATACAATCAAAGATAGTAACCTTAACAAGCAATTTGGACAAATAGAAGAAAATTTAATTTTTCCGTGAATAGTGCCGTATACGTGAATAGTGCCGTATACGTGAATAGTAACCCCGACGGAAAAAAGTAAGAATTTCATAACAAAATTCATGACAATATTTTGGTATAATGATATTGAAAAGAATAACATCATTTACGAAAGAAAATAACATCCCTTACCTCAAAAGAATAGTACTTCTGGCTGGAGTATCGGATATAATATCGAAGAAAACTTGCACTGAATACTAATACTCAAAGTATTGAAATACTCACAAAAATATGCTCGATATTATAGAGAGAGAAAACTTCTGATTCTGGTGTGATTTTCAATTCTAACCTAAGCACCCTATTTATAGGAAAAGCTTAGGATGCCAAAGGAGACTAAAATAATAAAATAATATTATTATTTAAAAAAATCCAGCCGCCTGCCAAAACTTTCAAAAGCCATCAGCCACCACAAGTGGGACCCACCTCCCATTAAAAAAATATTTATTTTTTGAAACTTCAATAATTCATAATAAATAGCCCCTTTGTCAGAAAAATACAAATGATGTGTCTTTTCCATAGAAAATTTAATTCTTTACAACTTTGTAGAAGAAAGGTTTTCCAAATTCCAAACATAAATTATCCGAAATTCATAAACAAATAATTTCTCACACCAAAATACTGATAAAAACACATCAGCACTAATTCCTTCTTTAATATTCACAAAATAAATATTTCCTTATCATATAAATCAATAATTAATTATTCACAAATAATATTACAGATCTACAATATTGACAACCATGTCGTTCTCAGGAAAGAGGGGGACTTCCGATAAGGACTTCTCCTTACTGGCGCGCAATTAAATAACCCCTCCTAGACAGAACTTCCTTAGACATTGTCAATAATGCTATCTAATAATATTATTCAAATAATATGAATTATTGAGTTGATAATGTGAAATACTGTGCAATGACAATTATTGAATCAATAATACCAAAATATCAATTGTAGCCATTATTGAATCAATCATATAAAATGACAACGTAGCAATTATTGAGTCAATAAAATATCAACGTAACAATTATTGAGTCAATAATATAAAATATTGGACAGTAATTACTGTAATAATTATTGAGTTATGGCTTCTCACGTAAGAATCAATAATTAGAATTACTGTGCAATACCGTGTGTTACTATGCAACACCGTGTATCACTGTATTTTAACCACCGGGTATTTCAACAGTACTAACGGTAACAACTTCGTCGTTATTTTGTAAAAAGTTATTTCTGTCGCTTTCTATATCCGACAGTTATTCCGTTGTGGGGGCCCACAAATAGCTGCGCCGTCGTACGAATATTCCCCGACAACAAGAATATTCCACGACCAAATGAATATTCCCCGACAACCAGAATATTTTATAACCACTTGCTCATTTTAAAAATGTTTGCATATTTCACCAATAACTTTCATATTTATCAAATCAACACCTTATTATTCGAAATAATATATAAAGAAAATTAAATCTTTATTCATAAAAGTTGGGGTCGTACAGCATAGGATCGGGTTATGAGGTACCCAATTCAGTTCAAAGGACTACCATCATATATGCTAGATCGCAGGACGATGTCCCGGATTATGAAAGAAGAGCGTGGCAAAGCTGTTCGTTACCTTAATGGGCCGTGATAGGAACATTTGATTTTGTGAAACCTATCTGGTAGTTAATAATGTAAATTCCAATGTGTTTATAAACAGAGGAATATTTTGATGTTTTAAATCCTGTAGATTCTTTATCTTGGGATAGTTGATGTAAATAGCAGTGATGCTATTGTATTATGTTAAAACTTTTGATTTAGTAATATATCAGAGTTTATTTGAGATAATATGTTGACTGATTGTGTCTAAATATTTAAGTTAAGCCTTAAATATTTAAAAGATTGAATAAAGATCTAATAAGCGTATTTCTTAACAGAAAAATGCCGTCAAGGAGACGATCTAACCGTCAACAGGCCCAATAAGGGTCAACGAACAACAACAACGACGCCAATGCTAACCTCGTTCAACAGTTGACGAACTTACTTGCTGGAGCGCTTAAGAACCATCCTCAAGCTCCACCGAACACAACGTTCAAGAACTTCAAGGCGGTGGGACCGCCAGAGTTTAAAGGCAACATGAACCCGATAGAAGCTCAAACCTGGGTCATGGAGATGGAAAAAGTTTTCGACGTCGCTAGAGTCAGAGAAGACCAGAAAACCGCCTATACAACGTTCATGCTGAAATTCGAAGCTAGTTATTGGTGGCAAGCGAATAAGGTCCGCGGAGGTGAAAGTGTGATTACCTGAGAGAGATTCAAAGAGATGTTCTTCGAGATGTACTTTACGACTAGCTCGCAGAATCAAATGGAGGTCCAGTTCCTGGAACTGAAACAGGGGAATATGTCTGTACCGGAATATGTGGCAAAATTCAATGAGTTGGCTAGGTTTGCCACGTATCAAGTGCACACCGATCAGAGGAAGGCAAGGAGGTTTGAACAGGGCCTGAAGCCCTGGTTGTATAGCAAAGTGTTAATGTTCAAATTGAACACTTTTGTTGGGGTGCTAGAGAAGGCCATTCTCGCTGAAGGCGGGAGTGACGCTGTTACAAAGTATAACCAAGATCAGTAAAAGAAGAAGAGTGAAGGTGAAGGAGTTAACAAGGCTAGTGGTAGCAACACGGGAGGGAGTAATAATCAGAAGAGGAGGTGGAATGATAACTCATCAACTGGAAATCAGCAATAAGGTCAGAAGAAGAGGATCGAAGCATGTTCGACCTGCGGGAAAGCTCACCTGGGGGTCTGTATGAAGGGAAAACGAGTATACTACAATTGTGGTCAGGAAAGCCACATAGCACCTAACTGTCCGAACCCAAAGAAGGGCGCTTGCTTCACTTGTGGCTCAAAGGACCATCAGGCGTGGGACTGTCCCAAGAAGGGATCTGGAGGGACAGGATCAGGAGGAAACAGGGGAAATAGCGGTGGAAGTGCTCTTACTATCACGGGACCAATCGCAATCAACCGACCAACTGCCAGGACCTTCAACATGACCGTGCAGGATGCTGTACAGTCTCGCGATGTGGTGTTAGGTATAATTCCGATCAATAAAGTTAATGCTTATGTACTATTTGATTCGGGTGCTACTTGTTCATTTATATCCGATGACTTTGCTAAGAACTTAGAATTGCCTATGGACGAGTTAGAATACCCAATGAACATAGAGATTGCGAATAGAGAAGTGATCCCAGTTAAGTATGTATACAAGAACTGTAGGGTGGATATTAAGGGTAACATTATGAACGTAGATCTTATCCCGATTAGACTTGGGGAATTCGATGTTATTCTGGGAATGGATTGGCTAGTCAATTATGGGGCTGTAATTGATTGCTAGAGGAAGTGTATTAACCTTATGACCCCGTCAACGGTTTTGTTTTATGGCAGCAAATCGCCTAGACAAGCGAGTTATCTGACGATGATGCAGGCCAGGAAGTTGTTAAGACAAGGCTGTGTAGGATATTTAGCCTACATAGTCGATAGTCGTAAAGAAAACCCGAAAGTGGAAGATATACCAGTCGTGAGGGACTTCTTAGACGTATTTCTGGATGATCTGCCAGGACTTTCCGCCAGACAGAGAGGTTGAGTTTGTGATCGATTTGGCGCCAGGGACGGCTCCAATATCGAAAGCACTATACCGGATGGCTCCGGTAGAGATGAAAGAGTTGATGGTACAACTGCAAGAGTTATTAGACAAGAAGTACATCCAACCGAGTGTATTGCCATGGGGAGCGCCGACGTTGTTTGTGAAGAAGAAGTACGGGACGATGCGGCTTTGCATCAACTACATAGAATTGAATAAGGTTACCATTAAGAATAGATATCCATTACCAAGGATCGACGATCTGTTTGATCAATTGAAGGGAGTAAGGTACTTTTCGAAGATAGACTTGAGGAGTGGTTATCATCAACTGAAGGTGAGGCTAGAGGATGTCCCGAAGACAGCATTTAGGACTCGATATGGTCACCATGAATTTTTGGTGATGTCATTTGGTCTAACGAATGCTCCTGCAGCATTCATGGGCTTAATAAATGGAGTGTTCAAGCCGTTTTTGGACAAATTCGTGGTGGTCTTTATCGACGACATTTTGGTATACTCGAAGACCAAGGAAGAACATGTAGAACATCTGACGTTAACATTAGAGGCGTTGAGAATAGAGAAGTTGTACGCCAAATTTTCGAAATGTGAATTCTGGATTGAAAGAGTGCAATTTCTTGGACATGTGATCGACAAGGACAGAATTTTGGTAGATCCCTCTAAAGTCGAAGCTGTGATGAACTGGTATAAGCCGAAAACACCATCGAAAGTGAGAAGTTTTCTTGGATTAGCGGGCTATTATAGAAGATTCATTCAGGACTTTTCCAAGATCGCAACTCCACTGACGAATTTGACTAGGAAATTGGTGAAGTTCAGTTTGGACGGAGAAGTGTGAGGAAAGCTTCCAAGAGCTTAAGAGGAGGTTGAGTTCAGCACCTGTGTTATCCTTTACGGACGACACAGAAATATTTATGATTTATAGTGATGCGTCGCACAAAGGACTTGGCTTTGTGCTCATGCAAAACGGTAAGGTCATTGCGTATGCGTCACGACAATTAAAAGATTATGAGAAGGGGTATCCGACCCATGACTTGGAGTTAGCTGCAGTGGTATTTGCTTTGAAAATTTGGAGACACTATCTCTATGGGGAGAAGTGTGAAATATATACAGACCACAAGAGTTTGAAATATATTTTTTCACAGAAGGACTTGAATATGCGCCAGAGAAGGTGGCTAGAGCTAATTAAAGACTATGACTGCGAAATTTTATACCATCCGGGTAAGGCTAATGTGGTTGCCGACGCCTTAAGCAGGAATGGTCGGGAGAAATTGATGATGTTGACTACTCAGGAAGAGCTAATTTCAGCAATGGAAAAGCTGGAATTGGAAGTGAAGTATCCGATGGAGATTAACGAGATGTTGTTTTAGATGCAAGTTGGTACAACCCTATTGGATAAAGTTAAGGAAGCCCAACTTCAGGACGAAGAATGTGAGAAGGTAAAGAAAAAGATATCTGAAGGAACCGAACCGAGATTCAAGATAGACAGTGAAGGACTATTGAGATTTGAGAACAGAGTGTGGGTACCGTCAGTGCTAGAGATTAAGGATGACATTTTGAGCGAGGCTCATAGCTCACGGTATTCGATTCACCCCGGTAGTACCAAGATGTACCAAGATATTCGACAACACTTCTAGTGGCCGAATTTGAAACGAGATGTTGCTGAGTGTGTTGCAAAGTGTCTGACTTGTCAGAAAGTAAAAGTAGAACATCAGAGACCGAGCGGTTTACTACAACCCCTGGAAATCCTAGAATGGAAATGGGAACACATTACGATGGATTTCGTGGTTGGCTTTTCGATGACTCAGAAAGGCTACGACGCAGTATGGGTTATCGTTGACCGACTGACAAAATCCGAACACTTCCTTCCGATCAAAATTAGATTCAACTTAAACCAGTTGGCAAGGCTATATGTGAAAGAGATTGTTTCGAGGCACGAAGTTCTGGTGTCAATTATTTCCGACAGAGATCCGCGCTTCACATTGAACTTCTGGAAGCGACTACATGAATGCATGGGGACACAATTGAGAATGAGTACGGCTTATCACCCTCAGACAGACGGGCAGAGTGAAAGGACGATCCAGACATTGAAAGATATATTAAGAGCATGCATAATGGATTTTAAAGGAAATTGGGATGATCACCTACCACTTGTGGAATTCGGTCACAACAACAGTTACCACGCTAGTATTGGCATGCCGCCTTACTAAGCGTTGTACGGAAGAAAATGCAGAACTCCGCTATACTAGGATGAAGTTGGCGAGAGACAACTACTAGGTCCAGAACTGGTACAGCAGACAACAGAGATAGTCAAAGTGATCAGAACAAGACTGGTAGCAGCTCAGGATAGACAAAAGAAATACGCCGATCCACACCGTAAAAATATTGAGCTTAAATCGGGTAGCTTTGTATTCTTGAAAGTCTCTCCCTGGAAGGGAAAGATCAGATTCGGTAAGAAGGGGAAATTGAGCCTGAGGTTCATTGGACCCTTTGAGGTACTGCGAAGGATTGGAGAAGTTGCGTATGAGGTAGCCTTACCTCCGGCGCTCGAGAATGTCCACAACGTCTTCCATGTTTCAGTTTTGCGACCCTACAAACCCGATTACAAGCATGTGATTGAATATGAACCCCTGCATTTTGAGAAAGACTTATCCTATGAAGAAATTCCTGTTCAAATTGTTGACAGGAAAGAGCAAGTTCTCAGAAACAAGGTTTATACCTTCGGTTAAGATAATTTGGAGGAACCACAATGCTGAAGAAGCTACGTGAAAACTCGAAGAGAATATGATGAAGAATTACCCACATTTATTTACTTAAATTTATGTGTATGTGATTCTGGGGACAGAATCTTTATAAGTGGGGGAGAATGTAACGGGACAAAATATGTAATTGAACCGTGATTCTGAGGATAGAATCCTTTTAAGGGGGAAAAGATGTGACGAATGAGATTTTTGTAATTTAATTTAAATATTTATTGAATTAAATAAATATTTTTCGATGATTTAATTATTGAGTTAAATAATTAATTGATGAAATTGTGGTAGATTAATTTAATTATATGTGTCACATTAGTTAAATTAATGTGGTGAATTTTTATATTCAAAGTATGTATTTAATTGAGCTTATTTGATTAATATATTAATTAATAAGCATAATGTTATTTTAATTAATTTAAATAATTAATTAGAGATTTAATGATTTGGCATAATTAATGAATGAGAATTTTAATTATGTGACTATGTGATTTAATATGGATTTATGCTATTTTATTTAAGTGATTTAAATAACATTATTTGATTTAATTGGGTGTGACATTAATTAACTATATAATAGTAAGTTAATTAAATTAATGGGAAAAGAAGAATATAAGGGGCAAGCAAACAAAGCCTTAGTGGGGGTTGGAGCCAGTTAACCCATTATGGGATTAATTGACGACCTATAACCCACGACTTCTAATTACGCGTATAATATATTAACTTACATATACATATCAGTTCATATATTTTATAAGACACTAAGTTCCAGAGAGAAAAGGAGAGAATTGAGAGAGAGTTGAAAGGAATTGAAGAATTAAAGTGCATCATCTTCACAGAGCTAGTAAGGGTAACCTCTTGATTCAACCTTTATATTTACGTATATATATGTTTCTTCCATGAAAAGCTAACTTGAGTTCTCTGTGAATAAAATTGGTGTTAATTACTTGAGTTATGATCATATACATGTTAATTGATGTTCATAACATACTTTCTATAACTTATGTATGTTTTAAAATAATCAAATTCATGATTATATGCCTTGATCAAAGTTCTACAAAATTTCAGAGTTTCATTTACGTACTTTTAAAAATCCTCTGATAAGAACTATTTTTGATAATTAACTTAACATGTGATCGTATATGTGTTAGTATATGTTAATAACATGATTTTTAGTGGTCATACCATGGAATTTTGTTGATAATTGGGTTTTAAAAAAATTACATAGTGTAGAAATTGTACATATGGCTCATATGGCCCTTATGTACAAAATCTACATGCCTTATTGGGTTATTTAACTTAAATTGACACGTGATTATGATTGTGTACGCATAAACGAACAAAACAAAAGTTAAACGAACGGATTCGGTGTTATAACGAATCCGTAACGTTGAATTTCTTGTATTTCTTTCAAAACTTTATAAAGTATGAAAACAGTAAAATTAGATGCCTTGGATTATGTGATTACATGATTTAGAATGCTAAGATCATGCTAGAAATGTTGTATAGTGTTTCTGTGAAGTCCATACTTCATGGGTAGCAATTAAATTGTTGTGGTAGCATTAAACGGTGAATTCTGGGCTTGGTTCTCTGTTATTCGTGAACTGCAGATTCTGAAACTGGCGTGTGGAGCTGCAGCGCCAACTTTAAGCCTAAAATTGGGGCTGCAGCGCCAGTGGAGCTGCAGCGCCAGATTTAAGCCTAAGATTGGGGCTGCAGCGCCAGTGGAGCTACAGCGCCAGACTTAAGCTTAAAGTCCGAGCTGCAGCGCCAGTGGAGCTGCAGCGCCAGTGGAGCTGCAGCGCCATTTTTAGTTCAAATGGTGGAGCTGCAGCGCTACTTGGCAATTTTGCCCAGAAATGAGATTTTAATTGTTCAAGTCCATGAAATATAATTGGAACCTAGTGTAATAAACATGAAGACATGATTAAACATATAATAAGAGGTTAATAACTTATATTACGTGAGTAATTAATAAGTTAATTACATGACTTGAATCGTTAATTGTATAGTCCAATAACGTGCTCAAGACCGATGTGTGTGATTCGATACGTATATCGAGTTATTGATTAATGTGTATTGTGAACGTATTGATATGTAAGATTTAATAAAGAACGTGAATAATAAATTGTAGCTTGTGCAAGAGGCAAGTTTCCTATCCTTAAACTTGTTTAATATTTTGCAATTTTCCTAAACTCAAATCTTACTTTTACATTGAGCAAGTTCTTATCCTTGTTTATTCAAGTTGAGATTTTCATATGAGATATTACTATTCCTTTAAGTATTACTTCAGTTATACAATACTTATTCGATTATATACTCTTGATATTTATTATTCAAGTTGAATATCGTTGTTATTGTTAAACCTTATAAGACTAGCGAACCCTTATTGATTCGACTAGTCCATAGTTGATGAACGTTCTAAATTTTAGAATTTTTATTGAGCTTATCCAAACCAAACTTCCTTTGGTGCGGACTCTGATGTCAAACTGAGTTGAACAACCCTTTAATAGGGGATTATTTACGCTTTAGCATTGAGATATTGTGCACAGTATGGTACTAAGGGCTGATCCCCCTAAGTACTAGAAGTAAAGTCCATAGTCTTATGACTGTTAAAGGTTTAAAGTATAAACACTTTACAACCTAGGACATAGTTCAAGGTCTTATGACCCTCAGATGTTCTTTTGATTCCTGTTATTTATCCTCGAGTCAAAAGTTGAGTTTCTTTATTCAGATGTCTTTAATTCACTCGCATGTTATTATATTATGGTCATATTATTATACTTGTGGGCAATCGTGCTCACTCTTACGTAATAATAACATTGCAGTTAAGAACAAGAGGTCCGACGAGCCTTCTACTAGCAAAGGCAAGGGCAAGGTCAACAAGTGATGAAGACTTGTTGTTTATTTTATGTGTTTATGTTTTAGACTTATATTAAAGTTGTGTAAGACTTATTTAATTGTTTATGTTTTCGCATTTGAGATTTAATGTTAAGTACGACCTGGGATTGATGTATTTATTTTCAGATGTTGTAACCCCATAAGGGGAGGATTACTTCTATTTATTTCATGGTTTGCATTTATTATGGGTAGATAGATAGATGATATTTGTACAATGAACACCTAGTCCCGTGGAAATTAAAGTACCCGAATTTGGGGGTGTCACAGGTTGGTATCAGAGCCAGGTTATGAACCTTAGG
The DNA here is from genome assembly GCA_020205555.1 of Panax stipuleanatus. NCBI lineage: Eukaryota > Viridiplantae > Streptophyta > Magnoliopsida > Apiales > Araliaceae > Panax > Panax stipuleanatus. The sequence continues at coordinate 126,649,224 of CM035122.1, read as the reverse complement.
TGGGGGAAAACCTTAGGATAGTAGCCTTTTAGAGATCGAGAACATAGTAATGATAATTCTTATCAAGTTCTAAGAAAGATAATAACTTATCTTATGTGCTATGTGCTTATACTTATATACTCGAGTATCGATTAGCATCACATAATAACTAAGACTTAAAATTTTATTTGTCAGGATGACAGATGCTGGAGAACCTAGTCAGTCCAGGGACCTTGTACCCCTAGAGGCTAGAGAGGAGGAGCCCCGAGATATCCACGTAGTTTGGGAGCAGTTAGTCCGACGAGAGCCATCACCCTTGATCACAATCATTGGTTAGGAGTATGTGCCGGTGTCTGATTCAGAGGAGGACTCTGAGGAAGACCCTGAGGAGATTGAGGTTCAGGCTGAGGCAGCCGAAGAGGAGGAGGAAGACCCTGAAGAGTTCCCACCAAGCTCTATCAGTGCCGAGATGTATGAAGAGCTATATGGCCGTAACATAGAGTTATGTGATACTATTCAGGAGCTGAGGGAGACTTTTTAGGAGCTGAGGGAGCGGTCGGTTACTCAACAGTCTACCATCGAGTTGAGGGATGGAGAGGTTGAGGCTCTTCACACACGGTTGGGAAATGTAGAGTGGGATTTGGCTCACGAGAGGGGCCAAACCGAGCAGAAGTCAGAGGAAATGGAGGAATTGAAAAATAAACTAGAAGAGAAATCAGCAAGGCTGGCCATAGCAGAGGAGGCCTGGGTAAGGGAATCACGACGAGCAGATCTCGAAGAAGACAACTGTCGGGCGAAGAAGGCCAAGCTTGAGGAGACGTACTCTACGCTTCAATATGCAATTAATGAGGCACAGGATCGGGTTATGAGGTACCCAATTCAGTTCAAAGGACTACCATCATATATGCTAGATCGCAGGACGATGTCTCGAATTATGAAAGAAGAGCGTGGCAAAGCTGTTCGTTACCTTAATGGGCCGTGATAGGAACATTTGATTTTGTGAAACCTATCTGGTAGTTAATAATGTAAATCCCAATGTGTTTATAAACAGAGGAATATTTTGATGTTTTAAATCCTGTAGATTCTTTATCTTGGGATAGTTGATGTAAATAGCAGTGATGCTATCGTATTATGTTAAAACTTTTGATTTAGTAATATATCAGAGTTTATTTGAGATAATATGTTGACTGATTGTGTCTAAATGTTTAAGTTAAGCCTTAAATATTTAAAAGATTGAATAAAGTCTAATAAGCGTATTTCTTAATAGAAAAATGCCGCCAAGCAGACGGTCTAACCGTCAATAGGCCCAAGAAGGGTCAACGAACAATAACAACGACGCCAATGCTAACCCCGTTCAGCAGTTGACGAACTTACTTGCTGGAGCGCTTAAGAACCATCCTCAAGCTCCACCGAACACAACGTTAAAGAACTTCAAGGCGGTGGGACCGTCAGAGTTTAAAGGCACCATTAACCCGATAGAAGCTCAAACCTGGGTCATGGAGATGGAAAAAGTTTTTGACGTCGCCAGAGTCAGAGAAGACCAGAAAACCGCCTATACAACGTTCATGCTGAAATTCGAAGCTAGTTATTGGTGGCAAGCGAATAAGGTCCGCGGAGGTGAAAGTGTGATTACCTGAGAGAGGTTCAAAGAGATATTCTTCGAGATGTACTGTACGACCAGCTCGCAGAATTAAATGGAGGTCTAGTTCCTGGAACTGAAACAGGGGAATAAGTCTGTACCGGAATATGCGGCGAAATTCAATGAGTTGGCTAGGTTTGCCACGTATCAAGTGCACACTAATCAGAGGAAGGCAAGGAGGTTTGAACAAGGCCTGAAGCCCTGGATGTATAGCAAAGTGTCAATGTTCCAATTGAACACTTTTGCTGGGGTGCTAGAGAAGGCCATTCTCACTGAAGGCGGGAGTGACGCTGTTACAAAGTATAACCAAGATCAGAAAAAGAAGAAGAGTGAAGGTGAAGGAGTTAACAAGGCTAGTGGTAGAAACACGGGAGGGAGTAATAATCAGATGAGGAGGTGGAATGATAACTCATCAACTGGAAATCAGCAATGAGGTCAGAAGAAGAGGATCGAAACATGTCCGACCTGCGGGAAAGCTCACTTGGGGGTCTGTATGAAGGGAAAATGAGTATGCTACAATTGTGGTCAGGAAGGCCACATAGCACCTAACTGTCCGAACCCAAAGCGGGTTAGTTTGCTGTCCGAAAAAGTTGGTTTTTGGTTTTTGAATTTTCATGCCCCGTTTGTTTAGTTAACTTATTTCTATGACTTGATAAGTGAAATAGGTAATAAGATAAGTTATTTTTGATGTGTGTAAGATGGATTGAAGTTGTATATGAATGTGTTACATGTGTGTTGGTGTGTTACGTTCAAAAGGTACACAACACAATTCATTGCGGTATAAGCTTATGAATGTATGTCTTGAATGTAGACTCACGTATTTGACTAGTTAGCAACCTATATTGTAAACAACGTTGTGAGTTGGACTTGAGTATGAAGTTCGACGATTTAAACGTTGTAGTTGGATACTAATAGACGCTTTAAACGTAATGCAATGTGTAGGGTAATTGTGAAAGTGGTTATAGTTATTAAAGTGTAGCTTGCGCTTGAGGCAAGTTTCCTATCTCTAAACTTATTATTGTGCAAGTGTTCTAATCTTTATTCTCTTACGTTAAGCAAGTTTTCTATTTCGAAACTTGTTACTTATATTGCACAAGCTTTGTTGTATTCAAATATTCTTATTGCATAAGTATTGAAGTGTTATTGAAGTATTGTGATCTTGACTTAATTGTTCAAGCAAGATCTACTTATTCTTTCAACTACTTTAAATTATTTCTAAAGCATGCCTATTTACTATGAAGTTTATTGTCATATCTTATAATTGGTTCATGATTCTTATATTATTGAACTGTTAAAGTACTGTGAGTCGATTCAACTACTCTTAGTTGATGATAGTTGAAACTCTAAAGTTCCTTATCTATCCAAACCAAACTTTCTTTGGTGCGGACTTGTAATCAAATACTTAGAATGAACAACCCTAATTACTAGGGGACATTTATGCAAAAGCATTAAGATGGTTGTTCACAATTTATGGTACAAAGGGTTGATCCCCCTGAGTACGAGTTAAAGGTCCATAGTCTTATTGACTATTAAATGTTTAAATAGAAATATTTATAACCTGGGACATAGTTCAAGGTCTTATGACCCTCAGATATATTCTATATTCGAACTTTAAAGATGATGAAAGAATTATTATTTAATTCTTATTTTGATGAAAGTAAAGTTATTCAAACTTTTTTAAAACTATTCATATATGTCATATCACTGTTAAAATTTCAAGTGAGCTTTTGTTTGGTCACTCTTGCATGTTTTACCACCACTTACAGTTGAGACAATGAATGTTGACATACCGTCAACAAGTAAAGGAAAAGGAAAGATGAACAAGTGAAAGCTTGTTGTTTCAAGTTTTTATTGTAATAAGACTTAGTCGATTATGTTATGTTTTATTTTCGCATTTATTGTTTGATGTTAAGGTTTAGTTAACTCTGGGATTTTATTTGGACAAGTTGTAATCCTTTATCAAGGAAGATTTTTTTGAAGTATTACGAAGGTTGTAATTTACTCTGTAAGTCTTTATATTTAGGTAGATGTATGTTTTAATTAGAAAGTGAACACCAAATCATATGAAAACGAAAGTACCAGAATTTGGGGGTGTCACATGTTCTCTCATGTGTCTGGAGAGAACATCACATCAACATATTAAATGTTTAATGTGCTCCTTAACTCTCTGAGATCCTATGAAAAGATTTATCCCAATAAAGATCTTAACATAAAATTCATAAAGGCGTTACCAAGCAAATGGGATGCTAAAACCAATGTCATTCCCGAGTTTTAGAAATTGCATAAGATGACTATACAAAAGCTCTACAGTAATGTTCTTACCTATTACGTAGAGCATGAGCTAAATCAAAAGGCTGAAACCATCTCAGAGATCAAAAGGAAAGATAAATGTGTTGCTCTCAAGGCATCTAAAACTGCCTCCAAAGCTCTATCAAAAGTTGTCTCAGATGATGATGATGAAGAAGATATAGCCCTGCTCGACAAAAGGCTGAAGAAGTTCATGAGGAAGAGCATCAGTTAGAGACAAAGAAAGAATTTCAACAAGAACAAAGGTAGCAGTAGTAGAAATCAAGATAATGATTTATTCTACAACTATAAGAATCCTAACCATTATATCACAGAGTGCACAAAGCCCTTGTAAGAAGAACTAAAGAGAGATAAAAAGTCGTCCCATCCAAAGAAGGAGTTTAAAGGCTACAAGAAGCATCATAAGAAGGAAAAAGGCTTTGTAGTTGAGGGGTTATGGAGCAATTCAGAGAACGACTCCAGCTCAGACTCCAGTGTTGATGAAAGATGTAAGACCCTGAATTTTATGAAATAAAAGTATTCAATTTTTTTTATAATTATTATTCTATTTAGTAAATGGTTAAATTTGTAAAAGGTTAAAGTTAAGGGTGATATGTGCCAATTTTACAAAGTACGTAAGTTGTCATAAAATATTCGTTGTGTCGGAGAATATTCATTTTGTCAGAGAATATTCCTTCTGTCGGGGAATATTATATTCGGTAAAGTACGACGGCGGCGTCGAAATAACCAATAATTGGTGGGCCCCACAACAGAATAACTGTCGAATATAGAAAGCAACGGAAGTAACATTTTTATAAAAATAAACTTTTATCGTTAAAATGTTAATATACCCGGTGATAAAAGTACAGTAATACGCGTTGTTGCACAGTAGCACACGGTATTGCACAGTATCTCTGATTATTGATGCTTAAGTAAGAAGTCACTCAGTATTTCATTCAATAATTGTTACAGTGATAATTACATAGTATTTTATTTTATCAAATCAATAATTGCATTATTGAAGTGATATTATTAGATAGCATTATTGACAATGTCTAAAAAGTTCTGTCGAGAAAAGGGGTTAGGTTATATAATTGCGCGCCAATAAGGATAAATCCTTATCGAAAAGCCCCTTTTTCCTGGAAACGACCTGGTTGTCAATAATTGTGATTCTATAATATTAATTTTAAATAATAATTGATGAATAAAAATATGATAATTGGTTCAATTTTATAAATGGAGGAATTTAGAATAAGATATTTGTTGAAAGTTTGGCATATTTTCTAAGGAATCGCAATTATTTTCCTTGATAAAATTTTCATTCAAATATATTATTATAATACTATATTATAATAATATAAGGTGATAATAATAGTATAATTTTATAATATTTTTTATATAGTAATACTATTATATATAATATATGACAAGAGAATACCCACCATTGAATAAACATGATAGTAATCTTCTTGTTCTTCTTTTGGGTCTATTGGGTCAACCAAGTTTAATTCTCAAGTCCTACAATATCTATTATAACTTAGAAGCATGGCCTCCCATGTATGAAGGTTTCCTTGAGCTTTTTCCAAAGATTTTAATTCCTAAAACAGTTATTGACTGTACCTTTATGTAACTTATCATTAATAAGGAGTATGAGTATTGTTATTCGTATTGAAACTCACAATTTATGTGTGGTTGTATTGTGCACGACAAAGTAATAGTTGGAATATGAAGACTTATATTTGGATTTTGTAGTGTGTATTTGGTGACTCAGAATGGGTTGTGTGGACCTATTTTGGGGGCGTCACAAAAGACCCCAAGTGGCTAATCTCTGTCTAATGACCATAGATGAATATGAAACCACTGGTCGTCAAGAAATTGAGATCAGTAAGGTATTTGACTTTAACTCTCTTGATATAGATATTGATGTTCTTAGAACTGCATTGCATAATATAATAGTAGACTTGCATCAATATATGAAATGGTTCAGGGTTATTCTCTTCTTCAATAGGAGAAAGAGAACGTGCAAATGGAGTTAGAAACTGCTCTACACATCACTGCCTCTCTATCCAAACTTGAAGTTGAGAATGTTTATTTGAGGCAAATAACTAAAGCTTATGCAAAGAAAAAAAGTCTGCTCTAACCTCTAAGATAGAAGAGTTGGAAAAGATAATTTTGATGTAGAATAAATCTACCTTAACTATGGACTCCCTGATCACTAGTCAGAGAGTTGTCTCTAATCGATCAGGTCATAGATTTGGAGATTCATCTTTAACCCAAAGTGTGGAAATTTCTATGGATATTAACAGCATCAGTTCTTCTACTTCTCATTGAAGCATTATGTTTGTGAAATCCTCAGAGATCGTTAATCCTATTATTCAAAATTGTACAATCTCTACAAATCAGATTGTTGTTCTTAAAAACAACAGATCACATACTGGACTTGGTTTTGTGAAAAGGTAGAGTAAGTTTAAGTCTACGATCGTGCCTCGAAGATCGTAGAGCTAGGTAAATCTAACTCTACAAACCAACCAGGCATAAATCGTAGAACTGACTTCTACTCTACAAAACCACAAAATTATAGAAAAGTATGGAAGCCGAAGGAGTTTCAGCCAAGAAGAAAGGCTTGTTATGCATATCCTCCACACATGTCCCAAGTGAGAAAATATCCACACACACACACACACACTCACACACGCAACATATCAAATGATATAATTATCATAAGTATGGGCATGTAGCTGCATTATGCAATTATGATGATTATATTCTTCATATTATCGACCCAAAGTTAGGCAGATTTAGGTCTCCAATGGTACTAAATAAGTAGGACCCAAACAAATCTGGGTACCAAAATAAAGAATGATTTTGTATGCAGGTACCAAGCTTCACTGAATCTATCTGGTATCTTGATAGTGGATGCTCTAGGTATATGACTGACAACAAGGCTCTCTTGTCTAATTACAAAGTAAAAGATGGTCCAACAGTTATCTTTGGAGACAATAACTTTGGGAAAACCAGAGGCTATGATTCAATTGGGAATGAAACATTATCATTTAGCAAATTTTCCTGTGTTGAAGAATTGAAGCACAACTTGCTTAGTATAAGTTAACTGTGTGATAAGGGTCATCAGGTCATCTTCCTCAACAACCAGTGTCAAGTTTGAGGCTTGTAAAACAACTCGTTAAATCAGACTGAATCAAGATAAGGCAATGTATATGTGGTCAATCTCGATGAGCTTAGTTCATCTTCCACTGTCCGCTTCTTCGCCAAAGCTTTAGAAGATGTCAGTTGGTTGTAGCATAGGAGATTATCCCATTTAAACTTTAAGAGTATGTCAAAGCTTTTTTCTAAAGATCTAGTGAAAGGCCTGCCTAAGCTAAGTTTTGTCAAAGAAAGACCATGCAAGACATATCAGCTTGGAAAGCAGACAAGGAACTCATTTAAAAGAAAAGCAGTTAATTCAAATGAAAAGCCCCTACAACTGTTGCATATTGATCTATTCGGGCCTATTCTAACTGATAGTCTTGGAGGCAAAAGATACTCACTGGTCGTAATGGATGACTACGTACACCAGATTCACTTGAGTATTCTTTCTAATCTCTAAGAACGAAAGCAACACTCAATTGATCAGATTCTTCAAGCTGGTAATGAATGAGAATTGCGAGAAAATTAAGACAATAAAGAGTGACCAAATGGTAGGGAATTTGATTTCTTTAAGGTAGACCAGCTCTGTACAAAAAATGGTACTCATCGTTACTTCTCAGCTTCAAGAACTCTGTAGCAAAATGGAGTAGCTGAGAGGAAGAACATAACATTAATTGAAGCAGGAAGGACACTTCTAGCAACGGCCCAGCTCCATGAATACTTTTGGGTAAAAGCTGTCAACACTGTTTGCTATACTCAGAACAAATCCATTATTCACTCTATGCTCAAGAAGACTACCTACGAGTTATGGAAAGGAAGAAAGCCAAACATCAGTTACTTCTATGTGTTTGGTTGTACTTGTTACGTCCTCAACAATGGCAAAAGGTACTTGACCAAACTCCAGCCCAAGTTAGACGAATGAATCTTTCTTAGATACACTATGGAAAGAAAAGCCTATAGAGCATTCAATAAGAACTCATTAACTATTGAAGTCTCAATACATATTAACTTCAATGAGATTGACCAAGAAAAACCAAGCAAAACTGCTCAACTTAATGAAATCGTAGAGTAGGAGAACCCTATGATCGCAGAAGCTGAAGCCGTAGAGCCAGACCCAACAATCAAAGTGCCAGACAAGGAGATCATAGAGTCACTAGTTCCAAGTATGGGAACTCTACGAATTAATGAAATAGCAGAGCAAGAACTAAATCTTGAAGAACTCGTACAAGAAGACACAAGGACAGATGTTCCATAAGAAAACAGGTGGGCAAAAGATCACACTAAAGACCTGATCATTGGAAATCCAAGTGCTAGTGTCAGGACAAGGTCTATAATTCAAAATGAATACATCTACCTAAGCTTTCTCTCTTAGATGGAGCCTAAAAAGATATAAGAAGTTATGGAAGGTTCAAGCTGAATTGAAGCTATGCAAGAAAAGCTGAATCAGTTTGAAAGAAGAAAAGTTTGGAGTTTGGTCCCAATACCAAGAGATCATCCAGTTGTTGGCACCAAGTGGATTTTCAGAAATAAGATGGATGAAGCTGGTATGATCACAAGGAACAAGGCAAGAATGGTAAGCAAAAGGCTATTCTCAGAAAGAAGGGATCGACTACGACGATACCTTTGCACATGTTGCAAGATTAGAAGCCATCATGATTTTTCTAGCCTATGCAACCCACATGAAGTTCAAAGTCTTTCAAATGGATGTCAAGAGTATAATCTTTGAATGGAAAAATTCAAGAAGTGGTTTATGTTAAACAACCTCCAAGTTATGTTAATCTATCTCATTTAAATTATGTCTATAGATTAGATAAAACACTTTATGGATTCAAGCAAGCACCTGAGACATGGTATGAAACACTCATTACTTTTCTTATTGAAAATGGATTCGGTAGAGGTAGGGTAGACACAACATTTTTCCATAAGAAGCACAAGAATAAAATTTTATTAGTTTAAATCTATGTACATAATATAATTTTTGGTTCTACTAACAAAAAATTGTGTGAGATTTTGCTAAGTTAATGCAAAGAAAATTTGAGATGAGCGTGATGGGCGTGCTGAATTACATCCTTAAACTTCAAGTGAAATAGAATAATGAGAGAATCTTCATAAACCAAGTCAAGTACATCAAAGATCCACTTAAGAAGTATGACATGAAATCAGCCACTGTCATGAAGACTCCAATGGCCTCTGCAACTAAACTTAACAATGATGAAAATGGTAAAAGTATTTATATAACTCAATATAGAGGTATGATTGGATCTCTTCTATACTTGACTGCTAGTAGCCTAGATATTATGTTTTCTACTGGCATTTGTGCTAAATTTTAAGCTAAACCTAAGGAGTCTCATTTGATAAATGTTAAAAGAATTTTCAGATATCTCAAAGTTACTCCATATTTGGGATTGTGGTATTCCAAGGAGTTTCCCTTTAATCAAATTGGATATTCAGATGTATATTTTGCAGGATGTGAGATTGACAGAAAAAACACCAATGGTACTTGTCAACTGCTAGGCAATAGACTTGTCTCATGGTTCAACAAGAAGCAGAAATCAGTGTTAAGTTCAACTGCAGAAATTGAGTACATTGCTACTGGAAGCAGCTATGATCAAATTTTATGGATGAATAATCAATTGGCTAACTATGGGTTTGATTACAAGTCTATCCCTATATATTGTGATAATACTAGTGTTATTTCTATAACTCCTTTGTCGTTCTTATATTGCTTGTATTCGTTATCGAATCACTTGGATCTTTTCTATAGTCATGCGTACCAACTCTAGTCCCAAAAATTTTGTATTTCCTATCTCGCTCCAGAATACTAGAGAGAAACACCTTCGTATATACAAAGCCTCGAATGGAGTCATGTCTATACTTTCTTAATAACTGTTGTTGTAGAAAAATTCAACCAGGGGTAAGTAGTTGTCCCAAAATTCTCTTGACGTCTAATGCGCAAAGTCTCAATAGATCTTCGTGAGTCTGGATTATCATTTCTGACTGCCCGTTCGTCTGGGGATGGTATACAGAACTAAATTGTAACTCAATGCCCATAGGTTTTTATAAGCTGATCCAAAATCGTAATCTAGGGTCCCGATCAGAAACTATGCGTGACGAACGAGATTTCTGTAATTTATTTTAAATATTTATTGAATTAAATAAATATTTTTGTTGATTTATTTATTGAGTTAAATAAATATTTGATGGAATTATGGTAGATTAATTTAATTAAATGTGTTACATTGATTAACTTATGGAATAATTTTATAGTTCAAAGTGTGAATTTAATTGAGATTATTTAATTAAATGAGTTGTTTAATAATTATAATGTTATTCTAATAAATTTAATAATTAATTAGAGATTTAATGATTTATCATAATTAATAAATGAGAATTTTAATTATGTGATGATTTGATTTAATGTGTAATATTGGCTTTTATGTAATTGAATTTAGGATAATATTATTTGATTAATTAAAGTGTGATAAATAAACTATATAATAAACGTGTTAATTAAATTAAACTAAAAAGGAGTTATTTTGGACCAAACCACACATGACCTTAAGAACATGGGAGCAGTTAAGGCCATATTGCACTTAATCGCTACCCATGTTGCGTCAGTTTATATTATACGTATAACTATATCAGAGTTATGTCAGTCTTTTTAAAATACAAGTTAGAAACTCAAAGAGAAAAGAGAGAAAAACTTGTGAGATTTTGAGATTGAAGAAGGAGTTTGGAGAATCAGAGAAGTTTCTATCAATCTTAACAAACAATGAAGTGTAATTTCTTAATCCCAAGTTTCAATTTATGTTTTTAAAGTTTTCTCCATGAACGTATATTTTAAGTTCTCTGTTAATTGAGTTTCATGATTAAATTATTGAAAAGTTGTTTGTAATCATTAATATGCATGTATAATCTACTATATGATGGTTATAAACTGTTTTAGAGTAATTAATCCATGAAATTATGTTTAAATTGGAGTTTTGTAGTTTACAGAGAAATAACATATGAATATGGCTTATATGTACAAAAATTCATGCTTCAATTGTATGCTAAACAGTAAATTGATGATTAAATATGTTTATACATGTAAAAAATGAAAAGAACAAAACTTAAACGAACTGATTTGGTTGAAAAACGAGTTCGTGATAGTTGATTTCGTTAAGAATGTAGAAAAATAGAGTTTTTTTTTTACAAAAATAGTGAATTTATTGGTTTTAATTTGGTTATTTAAGTTGCCTAAGATGTTAAAATCATGCCATGATTGTTGTAAAACATTTCTGTTAAGTTTATAACTTATTGGTAGTCTTAAAATTGTTGTTTGAGTAAAGTTTTGGCATAAATTGGCTCTTTCTGTGTTCTTCGCGAACTCTATTTGCGCCTCACTGCGTCATTGCGCCGCAGCGCCGGTTATGTGAAAAAATCGAGCGCTGCAGCGCCAGGCTCAGTGCCGGCTGATGTGTCACGGCGTTGCAGTGCCGGTTCTGTGAAGAAATTAAGCGCTGCAGCGCCAGGCCAGTAACCTGCTGACGTGGCTTGGCGCCGCAGCGCTGGTCCCCGGTTCAAACTGGGCACTGCTGTGCTGGTTAGCAGAATGGCCCAGAAAATTTTATTTAAGTGTTCAAGTAATGAACATGAAAATGTGTTAATCATATATTGAGATGTTAAAACAGATTATTAACCTGTCAATAATATTTTACGTGATTAATTGATAAGTCAAATACGTATTTTAAACTTGTTGTTCATGAAGTCTAATAATGTGTTTAAGAGTTAAGATAGCATACTCGAGATGTTAGTTATGTTGTAATTAATTAGTATTGTGACTTGAAATGGTATGTATGGTTAAGTGGAGAACGTGAATTATAAATTATAGCTTACGCACGAGGTAAGTTTCTAAACTTTACTTTGACGTTACGTAAGTTTATAAATCTTATTTTTATATTAAGCAAATTCTTACTCTTGTTTATTCAAGTTCATGATTCCAAATGAGATGTTCTAGTTCTTTTAAAGTAACACTTCGGTTATACAATGCTTATTCAATTGCATACCTTTGAGATTCATTATTTAATTTAAGTATTAATTTTATTATTAAACCTTGAATGACTAGCGAACCCTTCTTGATTCGACTAGTTCATAGTTGATGAGCATTCTAAATTCTAGAACTGTTATTGAGGCTTATCCAAACCTAACTTCCTTTGGTGCTGACTCTGATGTCAAACTGAGATGAACAACCCTTTATTGAGGATTATTTACGCGTTAGCGTTGAGATGTTATGCACATACATGGTACTAAGGGTTGATCCCCCTAAGTACGAGTAGTAAGGTCCATATAGTCTTACGACTATTAAAGGTTTAAAGTAGAAATACTTGATTACCTGGGATATAGTTCCTGGTCTTGTGACCCTCAGATATACTTTTGATCCTTGTTTCCTAATCTTGATTCAAAAGCCGAGCTTTTTATTATTCAGAACTCATTGATTTCTCGCATGTTATTATTATTTTTATATTGTTATACTTGTGGAAAATTGTTGCTCACTCTTGCATAATAACATTGCTTCTAAAGTTGAAAGAACTGACGAGCCTTCCACTAGTAAAGGCAAGGGAAAGATGAACAAGTGATGAAGACTTATTATTATTATTTGTGAATGTTGATGTTAAGACTTACTATGTTATGTTTAAGACTTATCTGTTTTTATTTATATTTCCTCACTTGATGTATTAAGGTTAGTTAACCTGGAATTGATTTATTTAAGATGTTGTAACCCCTTAAGAGGAGGATTTTTATTTTAACTATGAGTTTCATTTATTATGGGTAGATAGATGTGTTATTATTGGACAATGAACACCAAATCCTGTGGAATTGAAGTACCTGGATTTGGTGGTGTCACACTATGGATACTTGCATGTCATGTAATCTCACAATCTTGCTTATGTACATAGTGGAAAAACACTCAAGTGGATAATTTTCTCATATAGACAAGAAAGAAGCGGACTTGGTCAATTTATATACAATGACCCAAATTGCATCCAAGCCTTAGGAAACCTTGGGAAGACCTGTCACGAAATGTAAGACCCCGACTTTAATGAAATAAAAGTCTAATTTAATTTATAATTGTTATTCTAAAACTGTAAAATGTTAAATTAGTTAAATGGGGAATTAGATGAGTAATTGAGTTAATAAATGAGAAGAAAGAATTAAATATGCTAGCGTGGGCCCAAGAGGGCTGCTTAATTTGGAATTGGGAGGAGAGAGAAAATTTAATCTTGGGCAAAAGGAGAAAACAAACCGTAAGATTAGGAAGTGGGTTTCCTCATTTTCCATATACTTCTAATTCTTTCCCTATTTTCTCACCTACCACTCCCTTAATTGGTTGCTTGGTTAATTATCTATAGAAAGGGGTGGCTAAGAGCTGCTAATTGAGTGAAGAATGTTGGAATTTATTTCCCACATACTTCCGAAGCATTTCTTAAATTCCTCACAAAACTAGCTTGTGATTGGCCAATTAAAAGATATGGGGCATGGGAGGTTAACTTGATGATTTAGCCTAATAAGGGCAAGGATTAGCCTTTTCTTATTCATTTTTTTTCATACTCCCTTTACTGTAGCAAACAAAAAGGAGAGAAATAGAGAGAATGAGAAGAAGATGAAGAAGGAAGGAAGAAAAAAAATGAAAACTAAGAAAAGTAAACTCAAAACCGTTGTTAATCTTTGATTTTCATATATGGTTATTAAGTTTTATGAAATTCATGGAAAGATGATATGTTATGCTTATTAATTTGTGATGGATTAAACTTTCATAAACATGAATCAAACGAAAGAAATCAAGAAATCAAAAGAAAAACAAAATTAGAAAATTTTTGAAAAAAAATTAGTTTATTACTTGATTTTGTAAAATCTATATCTCCGTGTGTATAATAAGTTAAAAGATGATATTTATATCAAAAGAAAGCCCTAAAGGTAAGATAAACACAGAAACAAGACATACCCAAAAATTCCTTGTGGTTTGTTCGTAGTGACTGTTTGAATGAGGCTGGTCTGAATGACTTATAGTCTGCTAGAATCTGGAAAATTATTTTTCTTAAGCTTTATTGCGTGGGTTATATCTCTTAATCCGACCGTTAGATAGTTATAATTTTCGGATATATTATACATACATAAGCTAAGAATATGTTCACCAATTTTGAACCGTTTAAGATTAACATATGATTTGTTATGAATTTCAAGAGGTGACTGATTTAGAATTTTTGCAGCAGAATTTCCAGCAACGTGCTTTAATGTTTAAAAATGTATAACTTAATGATTTTAAATCTGAATTGGGTGATTCTTCAGGCTAAATTAGAGTATTTGAAGTCCAGTTTCTGTTAAAATTAGTTAATTTGACAAATAAGTTTTAGTTAATGGTGGTAATACCATAATAGTGGACTTACATTTTAAAAATAAATTGTCATATATGAGTTTCTTAAGTTTTGTTATTCACTTATAAGTTTTGGAATATGAATAATGATTTAATGCGATAAATAAAGGCACCTTGAATGAACTATGAATTATTAGTTGATTTATATTTTATTCGAGCTAAATATGTTGTGGTGTTGAGCCCGACTTTTAATAGAATTTAAATTATTTATAGTAAGGTGTTGATTTAGTAAATGTTATAGTTATAGGTGTTATGTGCAAATTATATGAAGTGAACTGTCTGTCTGGAAATATTCGTTGTGTCGGAGAATATTCCTTTTATCGGGGAATATTCGTACGACGACGCCGAAATAACCAATCATCTGTGAGCCCTATAACAGAATAACTGTCGGATAGGAAAAGCGACAGAAATAACCTTTTTAAAAATTAACAGCAAAACTTTTACTGTTAACTGTTAAAATACTTAGTGATAAAACTACAGTAACACACTATACTCTAAAGTATCACATGGTATTACACAGTATTTCATAATTATTAATTCAATAATTGTTACAGTAGTAACTGTATAATATTTCATATTATTGTTTCAATAATTGTCATAGTAGCATATGCACAGTATTTTATATTATTAAATTAATAATTGTCACGGCACAGTAACTTATAATATTTGACATGATATATTTATAACAGTTGACAGTATTGAGAGTTTATAATAATAATTGTGGATAAGTGTTGAAAGATTAAAAAAGTGTAAATAATTGATGAATAAAAAGTATTGATTAAAGATAAGTATGATAAGTAGATGTTTGTTTAATTATTATTTTTTTACAAAAGTAAGTCTGGTAGGACTTGCCGACACTCTACTTTTGCTAAAGTAGTCTGGACCATAACTAATTAAAAAATATATATTTGTTAAAACGTGTACAAGGTGGTTTAATTTTCTATGTGGGACCATAAATTTCACTACAAGTATTTTTAGATAGTTCATTTGGTTATTTTGTTAAAGCACGTGTGCTAGTTGTCTCCTCAATTTTCAGTACAAATAGATTGCTCGGATGAGCAACAAAACACACAAGCACTACACCAAAAATATAAAATTCTTCTATTGCAATATTGTGAGTATAATATTGTGAGTATTTCTTTTGAGTGTAAGGTTACTCCAAGTATTGATAAAGAGTTCAAGCATTGTTCAGGTTGATCAATTTCATAGAAAACATCATCTAATCACATGCTAAGATAAGGGCTGTCATTTTTTTATATGTTTGTAAAAGGGATATCATTTCTTTCATATTTATAAAGAAAATCACTTTCTTTCAAATTCTAAATTTGAACTTACTATGGTAAGCATTGTTTCTATAATTCTTGAAATGATTAGAAATACCTTGGAGGTTTGTACTTCATCTAGTATCATTTCATTTACCTGAAATTTGTTATTGAATTTTAATCGTTATCTTTGAAATATAAATCTTGAATATCATTCTTGAATTTGAATCCACATTTTGGTCGTCATGTTAACAATTTGGACCTTCTTGGACTCTAGATAAATTAAATCTCTAATATTTATTCTTGATCTTATTGTTCTTACTATTTATATTTCATCCTTTATATTATTGTCATCATTCTCAGACTTAAATTATGGTGAAAAGTTATCTTTGGCCCGCAGTGCAAAGATGGACTGTGGTTTGGTATGATCATGATCACTAGTGATATAAATGAATATCTTTGGCCCATAGTACAAAGATGAACTGTTGATTGGTATGATTATGAGCAGGAATTATGTATTGGTATAATCATGACTTTTGGTGTTATAGATAAAGGCTTGTGGTGAGAGTCCTCTTTGGCCCATAGTGCAAAGATGAACTGTTATTTGGCATGATCGTTACCATTGGTATTACAATTAAATATCTTTGGCCTGTAGTGCAAAGATGAATTTACTAGCATGATTATGACAAAAGGCTGTAGACTAGTATAATCATAACCATTGGTGTTACAAATAAATATCTTTAGCCTGAGTGCAAAGATGAATTGATTAACATGATTATGAAAAGGAACTGTGAATTGGTATAACCATGATTTTTGGTGTTACAGGTAAAGACATGTGATGAAATTCTCTTTGTCTTGGGTACAACGAAGAAATGTTTATTAGTGTTATAGGAATAAAATATTGATGGTGAATTTTTAATTTGGAAAAGATAGTAGATATTATGTTTTTCTTGACTCTTCTAATGGATTATTGATTCCGCTGCAACTATAGTTGAAAACTTTTATCATCTACCATATATTCTAAATATATAATTTATTAATGATGAAGGCTATTGATAATTTAATTATCTTAGTCATGAAATTTTTTACTGGGCTATTTGTGCTCACCCTTTTGCTTCACAATTTCCTTTCATGTAATTAGAGTGTAGCTGGGTCTAGCGAAGATAACAGGGGAATGGAGTGATGGTCTGAGACTGTTGAAGTTTCTCAATAAATTATAAAATAGTGTGATAATAATTGTACTAAGGACTTAAAATATGTGCTCCGTATTTTATACGTCATTTAATAATTGATTTTGGTGAACCAAATAGGATGATGTGAACCCGAATTTGAAAGCGTAAAAAATGCACCCTATTAGAATGAGGAGGACATAAATCTTCTCGCATTCCTTTGAGGACTTAAAATATTTGTTGCTTTATTTTATATGGCATTATAATAATTTGGGTGTGAATACTATCGTACTACACATGGTACAATATTTGTAATGAACACTCATAATATGTGTGTTGTCGTATTTTGCAAGACATAGTTGTAAATAGGAAAGTTTGCGTCTGTAGTGTTGTTTTTGGCTACCCAAGTTTTGGGGTGGTAGTCTGGGCCCTGGAATTTGGGGGCGTCACACGAAATTCATTGTGATGTGTTCCCACTTTCATTTTTGAACCTCAAGTAGTTGCATTGGACCCTTACATACTTGATGTTCTGCCTTGGCGCATTGACATGTTAAACACCTTGAGATAAACTTTGTGATCTCCCTCTTCATACTATTCCACCAAAATGTATGTCGAAGGTCATGATATATTTTGGTACGCCTAGGATAGATTGCAAACGGTGTGTTGTGTACCTTCATCATAATTTTATTTTTCAAATTAGAGCTGTTAGGGACACAGAGTTGAGAGTTGACTCAAAGTATCCATTCCTCATCGATTTTTACTTCTAAAATAGCATCTTCTTGTACTTTTTTCATCATAATCACCAGTTCTAGGTTAGTAGCTTGAGCAACTTTAATTTTTTCAATTAAAGTTGGTTATATTCGTGCATGTGCAATCTTCATGTGGGTCTCTGGTGTCTTAACTCTATCTCCATCTTTTGTAAGTCGTACAAAATGCCCCCTTGCGTTGTCAGTATTGCACTAGTACTCGCATATGATCTTTTACTTAATGCATCACTTACCTCATTCACCTTTTTAGGATGGTATTGGATGGTGTGATCCTAATTCTTAAATAACTCAAGTCAACGCCGTTGTCGCATGTTGAGTTTATTTTGAATGAAGAAATATTTGAGGCTTTTATGGTTCGTAAAGATCTCCATTTTCTCTCCATACAAAAAGTGTCTCCAGATCTTCTATGAGAAAACAATTATTGCCAACTTTAAATCATGTGTATGGTAATTCTTCTCATATTCCTTGAGTTGTCGATGAAAGTAGTATTCCCTCAAGGCAATCACATTGGATGTGATAAGCATTTACTTTGTAATTTTGTTCATTTATTGATAAAAGAATTTATTTATTTAAAGGTATTTCTTTATCAATTTTTATTTGGTTGAATTAAATAAATGCGATAAACCCATAGTTTTGGAGCAATGCTTTTAGAATCATAATGTTGATCATGCTAATGAAATCTAAAATCTAGATAGCTCAAAACTAAAATGTTCCTAATCGTTAGATTACTAATGTCGAGTTACTGATTCCTGAAAAAATTAATACATACTATATTTGCTCTATTGAAGATTATGGTTGATTTCATAATCATTTGTGTGGAGACAACAAAACAAGTATGTAGGTGTTTATCGGAGAATAAGTTCACTGAATGTGACTTGCTTAAGAAACACCTAATGGATTTTTACTTGTTTGTTAATAGGAGTTTCTATAGTGATAGTAGTACAAGTGATCTTTGGACTTGAGATTATCATAGTATACTGTGTATTCTGAGTTATACTTTGTCATATTCCTTAAGACTCTTTGGGTATATAAAAGGATATGTTTGGGTATAATAAAGTATATATGGGGGTAGATGAATTATCAACACAGGATCTACCACTTTTAATAAAAGGAGAGGATGTCTTATGAGATTTGATAAGTGACAACTCAGAAATCCCTGGCCAGAGTTGAATAGAAATTAGAAAGGAGTTTCTAATTTACATTAACTAGAGTTGTGAATTTTAGAATCGAAATATATATGATCAAATAAATAAAACTTGACAGTAATTCCATATTTTATATTTGATCGGAATATTGTATGGTAGTAGGATTAAATTGTACGGTAACTGTAAGACCAGAAATTTTTATGAATAAGATTTAATTTTTTCTAAATATTATTTTGAATAGTAAGGTGTTGATTTGATATAATGTTATAGTTAATGGTGATTTATGAAAATTATCAGATAAACAGTTTGTTGTGGAATATTCATTTTGTCAGGGAATATTCTTTCTGTCAAAAATATTATATTCGATAAAGTGCGACGGCGCCGAAATAACCAATTATTGGTGGGCCTCACAACAGAATAACTACCAGATATAGAAAGCGACATAAATAACCTTTTTAAGAATTAACGGTAAAACTTTTACCGTTAACTGTTGAAATACCAAGTTATAAAAGTACAGTAATACGCGTTATTCCAAAATAACACACGGTATTGCACAGTATCTTTGATTATTGATGTTTATGTAAGAATTCATTCAGTATTTTATTCAATAATTGCCACAGTAATTGTTGCATAGTATCTCATATTAGTGATTCAATAATTGTTACAGTAACATTTGCACAATATTTTATATTATTAAATCAATAATTATCAAGACATAGTAACTCATATTATTGAAATGATATTATTGATTAGCATTATCGGCAATGTCTAGAAAGTTCTGTCGAGAAAAGGGGTTAGGTTATCTAATTGCGCGTCAGTAAGGAGAAATTCTTATCGGAAAGTCCCCTTTTTACTAGGAACGATCTGGTTGTCAGTATTGTGAATCTATAATATTAATTAGGAATAATTATTAAAAGATTGAAGAGTTGTAAATAATTGATGAATAAAAATTATTGATAAATATGATAAGTAAATAATTGTTCAATTTTAATACAAATGGAGGAATTTTAGCATAAGATATTTGTTAAAAGTTTGATATATTTTTCTATGAAACCATAATTATCTTCTCCGATAAAATATTCATTCAAATATATTATTATAATATAATAGTATAATTTTATAATTTATAACTTTTTAAATAGTAATATTATTATAATATATGATTTGCAGGCATGAGAATTTGTTAAAGGTGAGTGGAGGTGTGATACTTTGCTTTGTATTATTCTTTTTCAAAATTGATGTACTGCATTTTTTTTCTTTTTCAAAACCAGTGAGCCCCTCCTGCGTAGTTTGTCAAAGGTGGCATGCTAAGCCTTTCCTATAAATAGGTTTCTCAGTTAAACAATGAAACTTACACCAGAATCACAAAATTCTTCTTCCATAATATTGTGCGTATTACTTTTGAGTATAAGAATACTTTGGGTGTAGCTAATAGTGCAAGATTTCCTCAAGATAATCTCCGTTATACTAGTAAGATCTAGTCTCCTACTAAGGTAAGGGATGTTATTTTCTTTCAATACTCATAAATGATATTATTTCCTTCCATACTCGTAAGGGGTATCATTTTCTTTTATACTTCATATTATGTAAGTGATATTGTTTAATTTCATATTCCTAAATCTAAAATTACTATGGTAAGTATTGATTCTATAATTCCTGAAATGATTAGAATTCATTGAGGTTTCCGGTTTATCTAATATCATTTCACTTGAATATTTGTCTGAACTTTCTTATTAAATTTTAATCTTTTTATGTCGGGATACTATTCATCGGGGATACTATTCACGATGGAATTTAGTTTCTTTTCTTTGTCCAAATTATCTTTGAAATATGAATCTTAAACATTATTCTTGAATTTTATTCCACGATTGGTTATCATATTGACAATTTGGTCATTATTGAACTAGGATAAATTAAATTACAAATCTCTAATATTTATCATTGATCTCACTTTTATTCATTCTTTAAATCATTGTCATAATCCTCAGATTTAAATTGTGGTGAAATATTATCTTTGGCCCGTAGTGCAAAGATGAACTGTTGATTGGTACGATTATGACCAGGAATGTGTATTATTATAATCATGAACTTTAGTGTTATAGGCAAAGGCTTGTGGTGAAAGTTCTTTTTGGCCCATAGTGTAAAGATGAATTATTGTTTGGCATGATCATGACCACTGGTGATACAAATGAATATATTTGGCCCGTAGTGCAAAGATAAAATATTGATTTGCATAATTATGAACAAGAACTGTTGATTGGTATTACATGGATAAAATATTAATGATGAATTTTTAAATCATAGAAGATAGTAGACATCATGCTCTAGTTGACTCTTCTAATGGATTGCTTGTTCTGCTGCAGTTATCGTTGAAAACTTATATTGTCTTTAAATCTCTGACTTATCATTGTTGAAGACTATGAATAATTTATTATTCATTATCTTAGTCATAATATTCTTTATTGGGCTAGTTGAGCTCACCCTTTTTCTTTTTGTTTCATTGTTCTTCTCAAAAAATGAGAGTGTCGTTGGGACTAGTCGGGGAGTGGAGTAATGATCCGAGATAGTTACTATAGTAGTCCTCATTATTCTATAAAATAGTGTGACAATAATTGTAATGAGTAATTAATTTGAGTGTGGATATTTTAGTATTGTATACTTTACAATATTTGTATTCAAACTCACAGTATACGTGTTGTCGTATTTTGCACGACAGCTTAATAGTTGTAAATAAGAAATTTTGTATTTAAATTCTGTAGTATGTATTTGGCGACTCAGAATGGGTTGTGTGGACCTATTTTGGGGGCGTCACAGTTGGTATCAGAGCTTAGGATATGATCTCTGGTGGAGATCTAGGATTAGAACTAGGAAGAGAGAGACGAGTAAAATCCTTTGCTTGTGTGTCCTACCTTCTTTTTCGTCATTTAATTGGTATGTCGGGATATAATGATAATATGTGACATGTCAATTTCTTTAACTAACCTTTGTTTTGTGTCCGTATTTAAGAAAGACATCTGAAAATCAAGAGATGAACTATGAGACAATTGTGGCTGAGAATCAGGAAGCTACAACTAATATTGCTGCAAACTCAGAAAATCATGCTTGTAACAATATGAGGAATGATGTTTTTTAGAAACTTTATGCAATTCTTGTCGAACCAGGTGAGAGAGACTCCTACTCATAATACCGGTAAAAGCGCGGGTAACTCACGGATGGTCACTGCCAAGCAGTTCAAGGAGATAGGACCACCTGAATTTCACGGAAAGTCGGACCCTCTCAAGGCAGAGGCGTGGCTTAAACAAATGACGAAGATATTTGATGTACTGTGTTGCGTTGATGATCAAAAAGTTTCACTCGCCACCTTTATGTTTCGAGGAGAGGCAGATCACTGGTCGGAGTCAGTGAAGCGCACATATGACTCAGCACTCGAAATGTCTTGGGCAAAGTTTCAAGAGCTGTTTAATGACAAGTATTTCTCGGAGAGCATTCGTTACATGAAGGAAGTGGAATTTATTAAGTTGGAGCAGAATGATATGATTGTCTCTCAGGACTGGGCCAAATTTGTCAAGTTATCTCGATCTGCGGCCCACTTGGCAAATAATGAAGAACGCAAGACCCGAATGTTATTATGAGGTTTAAAATTTGAGATTCATTAACATCTTATTTCTCATAAACTTCGTTTATATTCAGATATCGTAGATAGGGCTCAATTGGTGGAACGAGAGAGAGAAACAATACAACCCGAAGATAACAACCGACAGCGAGAGAAGAGCTACGATAATAGTAGTACTAGTGGCAACAGTCATCGGAACAATGATAACCAGCGTGGAAAAAATTATCATGCCAGAAATTGTAACCACTTCGGTAGTAATCCTTGTAACAACCTCAAAATTCATACAACAATATTCTCCTTCTCGATCGTTAACAATATAACTTTAATCTATCTTTACATCATTATTCGATATTAAAATCACTAAAAAATGCAAAATATTTAAAACTTTTATAAAATATTTCTTTATTGCCCTGAATCGCAACCTTTACCGAACATATATTTGATTTAATTCTATTACATGAATCGCTTCCTCTAAGTTACTATACAAAGTATAACATCACAAGCAATATCCACTATACATCGGATAGCTCAACTTTACAACTTTAACAAGTATAATACATCCAAAACAAACACATTACTCATCTAGAATAAATAATTTCTTGTATCGCTATTGATCTTAATATTCAATTAGCACGCATCATTACCTTGCATCCTTGACCTGCAAAATTGGTTATTTGCAAGAGTGAGCTCGACAGCTCAGCAAGACCTAACAGTTTTCATGCATCACATAACACATAATAACATGCTCAACATACATCTCATAATCATCAAAGTAACATGACATACATGCTTTAATTCACATAACAAATATAAAGATTGAGTTCCTTACTCAATCAACATTCTTTAATCAATCAATGTAGTCATAAATTGACTTTAACATTTCAAGCTTGCAACATATATAACATATCATGCCCTTTGCAAAATAATTTAAAATAGTTCATCATCAAGCTCACGTAGAAAATAGGAACTGAATGACTTGCCTTGATCGTTGTTTACCAATAACAGATTAACAGCTTACAGCTATCTGCACTTCACGTGCTCTACACAATTATATAATCATGCACATCAACTATTAGTCACATAGTAACACATAGTAGTTGTAATGTAAACTCTACTCTACATCTCATAATCCTTTCTGTTAATTAATACACAATGTTCAATTAGATTGTGTTAACTTTCAACTTATATCTCACTATATTTCTTATTAGTCATAGTCGAAGTTCTTTCAAGTGTTTAAGTCTTGCTAAGACTCTTATTGGTTTTATATTAACCCCCTTCCACATCTTATAGTGTTCATTTCAGTTGAATTGAAACACTTTTTACGTACATTAACACTTGTCACGACGTTTCAACGTTCATTCGTCACACCCCCGATTCGACTCTCTTGTGTATGCTTATCGTGCTTATATAACTTATCTAATACATTATTTATTAATGTTAAGCATCATTATATTTCCTAACATATATGTTTTATAACTTAGAACAACATATATTATTGTCGACAGCACTATACTTGCGTATGTGCATGTTCGACGCCTTCCGATTGCCTCCGAATATGCATTAGTCACAAAGATGACCATTTTGACCCCTGCTAACGACCTCAAATCGAAGAAGTTAAAGAACAAAAGTAGTAGGTCTGCTCATACTCGTTCCGGAACATCTTGAATCTCTTCAATCGGAGTTCGTATGAAAAAGTTATGGCCGTTTTACTACAGGAGGTCAGAGCAGTTTTGCATTACACTACTTAAACCACTCTGGACAGCTTGTAGCCCCACTGAGGCGGGAGTTCCTAGGCAAAAAGCTCCGCTGGGGCGGGTCCCACTTCTGGTGGATTCCCGGCTCGCGAACTATGTAGAGAAATAAGCCAATTTGGCTTATTTCTTCGCACCAAAGTCCGATTTTAACTAACACAATGTACATGAAACTTTATACAAATAAAATCTTAAACTTCTAACATGATTTTAACATACAATACCACCGCAACACATAATCAAAGCACCTAATTTTCATGAGTTTTGAAGAAAACGACATTCTTAAGCGTTCTTAACGAAAATTAACATTGTGAGTTCGTTTTTAACCCAAATCACATGATTCAAATCATATTTTGTTCTTTGTTTGATATGTTATTATAATCTATGATCGAGTTACATAACATATCACAACCAAACACTAATTTTGATATTTAAGAAACTATTTTTTAAGTTAGTTCATTGTAAATTGCTATTTTCATAAAACTTATACTTTTAACAAAACAATTCACCAAAATTTCAATTCTCAATCGATTCCATTCATAATACATGCATTATTTTCGTTATTGAAAATAGTATCATGAACATCTTTCAATTTACACCATAACATATAACTAAATCATCAATTTACCATTCTAAAATTAACCAATGTATGAAACTTCATAAGAACACAATTCTCCATTTAAAACATGTTTCTACAACAAATTCGATTCCTGAAAATCGTTTATGACATATAATATACAATTCATGTTCTTTTAATTTCGTGAAACATAAACATAAAATTCTAACTATAAGGGTTAGGATTATACCCTTAAGTTTTAGAGATGAAGAAGATGAAAGAGACGATGAGTCTTCTAGTTTGATTTCTCCCAAAATCCTTCCTCTTTCTTTCTTTCTTCTTCTCTCTTCTTCCTTTCTCTCTATCTTTTCTCTGTATCTCTTTCTAACACAGACTAACCTTTGTCTAACCCTTCTAACTTCTACACGAACGTAATACAATATACATATATCTTATATATACAAATATTACATAATTATACATATATAACTTATAACATAATGACCACAATAATTATAATAAATACAATTATCATAATTAATAATATAGGTTACACATTTAGAATATCAAAAGCCCTAAGGCTTGTTTTGCAAAATAACATCATTTTAAAAACAGGTTTTAATAGTTAAGGCCCCGTTTGGCAAAATGGATTTAAAACCAAGGTAAGGGCCTTGTTTGAAAAAACGGTTTTAAAAACTCTTTTTAACTCTTTTAATAAATCCTTTAACACATATTCTTAATGTTATTCTTTAATTAATTAAATCTTAACATTAATTTAATTAATTAAAAGTTTAACATCAATTAATCACATAAAATTGTCACATTATAATTTGACGCTAATTATAACTTCATGTAACAATTACCACATCACTACATATAATTTAATTATCTCAATTAAATTAGAACTATAACATAAAATTATTACATATTAATTAAATTAAATATTAAATAATTATTTAATTAATATAATACACTTAATTATATTACTCCATATTAATCACATAATTATTTATTTAACTCAATAAATAATTCAATTAAAATATTTATTTTAATTCAATAAATATTAAAATTAATATCTAAAATCCTCTTCACATCAATTCACATATTTCACAATATATGACACATATACATATACTCAAACTCAAAACATCAGATAATAAGAATTTTATTTATTAAATTCTCATTTATAAATTCTTAAAAATCTGGGATGTCACAATCCTGGCCCAGATAATAGAAGAAGTGAATTAAGTGGAAACAACTTTAAGAAGAGGGGAATCAACAATGACAACGGAAAGACATTGACCGCAGCACCAGCACCAACACCCATTTCTAGGGGAGGAGAACGACCACCAATTAGATGTTACAGATGCAGACAGAAGGGACATGTCAGTCCAAACTGTACACAGCCTTCATGGGTGTGTTTCAGTTGTGGAAAAGACGATCACTTAACTCGATTCTGTCTTGTAACAAAGTCAAGTCTAGTTGTAATGGTGACACTAAAGGCTGTCACGGACAAGTCAAAGTATGTATTTCAAGGGAAAGCTTTTGTCGTAACATCCCAAAAGGCGTGGAAACTAGATGAAGTCATAATCGATAAACTCATTATAAACTCTCAAGAAGTGTATACCATATTAGATACCGGTTCTACCCACTCTTTTATTTCACCTACTTGTATTCAACGTTTGAACTTGACTCCTGATAAATTAGATTTTGATTTATCGGTTGAAACTTCATTAGGAGAAACCTTCATTACATCCACTGTTTATAAATCTTGTTTGATTCAAGTCGGTACCGTCACATTATTCGTTGATCCCATCTCTTTGAAAATACTTGAATTTGATGTGATTTTAGGAATTGACTGGTTAACAAACCATCATGCAAAAATTGACTATTTTTGTATGGTCGTTAGTTTTCATATTTCTGATCAACCTGTTATGCGAATTCAAGCAATCAGCCCGTTGAAATTAATCACTGTCATCTCTAGCCATAAAACCATTCATTTATTGAAAAACGGATGTCAAGCTTTCTTAACCCATGTCACTGATTTAAACAAAAATACGTCAGATTTAAATGATATTTCTGTTGTTAATAAATTCATTGACGTATTTCCCGAAGAACTTTCTGGCCTACCCCCAGAACGTGAAATCGAATTTTGTATTGACCTTAAACCGGGTACAAAACCCATTTTCAAAACCCCATATCGAATGGCTCTTATTGAGCTTCAGGATTTAAAAGTCCAACTCTAGGAATTGTTAGACATCGGCTTCATACGTCCTAGTACATCGCCTTGGGGTGCTCCTGTTTTTATTCATAAAGAAGAAAGATGGGAGTATGAGACTTTGCATTGACTATCGAGAGTTGAACCATATCACCATCAAGAATAGGTACCCGTTACCTTGCATTGATGACCTGTTTGACCAGTTGCAATATGCTCAATAATTTTCAAATATCGATCTTCTTTCTGGATATCATCAGTTAAAGATTAAAACTGATGACATTCCAAAGATTGCCTTCAAAACTCGATACGGGCATTACGAATTCCTAGTCATGTCCTTTGGATTGACAAATGCTTCTGCTGCCTTTATGAATATGACGAACCAGATATTCAAGGAATATTTGGATCATTTCATGGTTATCTTTATTGACAACATCCTCATACATTCCAAAATTCGTGAAGATCATGAGCAACACTTGAGGTTGATACTCCAAAGACTTCGTGAAAACAAGCTATATACCAGGTTAAAGAAATGTGAGTTCTTGCTTGAGGAAGTAGCATTCCTTGGGCACGTGATATCAAAACATGGAATATCAGTTAATCAGACAAAGATTGAAGCAATACAAAGTTGGGAGCGACCTAAGTCAGTAACCGAAGTACGTAGTTTTTTGGGCCTAGCTAGTTATTATCGGAGATTCGTGCAAGGATTTTCTCGAATTGCCACTCCATTAACTCAACTGACTCGAAAAGATATAAATTTGAATGGAGCGAGGAATGTGAGAAAATCTTCCAAGAACTCAAGAGGAAACTCATTTCAGCACCTATTGTGACAATACCATCAGGTTCGGAGGGATTTGTCATCTACAGCGATGCTTTAAGTAGAGGTTTAGAGTTGGTAGTAGTCGTTTTCGCGTTAAAGATCTAGAGACACTACCTGTATGGGGAGAAAGTGGATATCTATACAAATCATAAGAGCCTCAATTATTTCTTCACCCAAAAGGAACTCAACACGCGACAATGACGTTGGCTTGAACTATTGAAAGATTATGGCCATACCATCCAATATCATCTTAGAAAGGCGAACGTGGTAGCTGATGCATTGAGTAGAAGATCATATGCGGGAATGAGTGCGATATTGTCAACACAATGGCCCATTTTGTATGACTTATAAAGGATGAATATAGAGTTGAAGAATCCAGAAACCCATGTGAAGATGGCGAATACTCATAAATGATATTAGTTCCTTCCATACTCGTAAGGGATATCACTTTCTTTCATACTTCATATTATATAAGTGATATTATTTCATTTCATATTCCTAAATCTAAACTTACTATGGTAAGTATTGCTTCTATAATTCCTGAAATGATTAGAAATTCCTTGAGGTTTGCACTTTATCTAATATCATTTCACTGGAATATTTGTCTAAACTTTTTTTATTAAATTTTAATCTTTTCATGCCTAGTACTATTCATACGGGGTACTATTCACGACAGAATTTATTTTCTTTTCCTTGTCCAAATTATCTTTGAAATATGACTCTTAAATATTATTCTTGAATTTTACTCCACAACTGGTTATCATGTTGACAATTTGGACATTCTTGAAATTAGATAAATTAAATTATAAATCTCTAATATTTATCCTTGATCTTACTTTTATTCATCCATTATATCATTGTCATAATCCTCAAATTTAAATTGTGGTGAAAAGTTATCTTTGGCCCGTAGTGCAAAGTGAACTATTGATTGGTATGATTATGACCAGGAATTGTGTATTAGTATAATCATGATCTTTAGTGCTACATGCAAAGGCTTGTGGTGAAAGTTCTCTTTGGTCCGTAGTGTAAAGATGGACTGTTGTTTAGCATGATCATGACCACTGGTGATACAAATGAATATCTTTGCCCCGTAGTGCAAATATAAAATGTTGATTTGCATAATTATGAACAAGAACTGTTGATTGGTGTTATAAGGATAAAATATTGATGATGAATTTTTAAATCATAGAAGATAGTAGACATCATGCTCTACTTGACTCTTCTAATGGATTGCTTGTTCCGCTGCAGTTATCGTTGAAAACTTATGTTGTCTTTAAGTCTCTGATTTATCATTGTTGAAGACTATAAATAATTTATTATTCATTATCTTAGTCATAATATTGTTTACTAGGCTAGTTGAGCTCTCCCTTTTCCTTTTTGTTTCATTGTTCTTCTCAGAAAATGAGAGTGTCGTTGGGACTAGTCGGGGAGTGGAGTAATGATCCGAGATAGTTATTATAGTAGTCCTCATTATTTCATAAAATAGTGTGACAATAATTGTAATGAGTAATTAATTTGAGTGTGGATATTTTAGTATTGTATACTTTACAATATTTGTATTCAAACTCACAGTATAAGTGTTTTCGTATTTTGCACGACAGCTTATTAGTTGTAAATAAGAAATTTTGTATTTAAATTCCGTAGTATGTATTTGGCGACTCAGAATGGGTTGTGTGGACCTATTTTGGGGGCGCCACAGTTGGTATCAGAGCTTAAGATATGATCTCTGGTGGAGATCTGGGATTAGAACTAGGAGGGGAGAGATGATTAAAATCCTTCGCTATTGTGTCCTACCTAAACTTTTGCGTCATTTAATTGGTCGGTCGGGATATAGGGATAATATGTGACATGTCTATTTCTTTAACTAAACTTTGTTTTGTGGCCGTATTTCATAATGGCATCTAAAAATCAAGAGATGAACTATGAGACAATTGTGGCTGAGAATCAAGAAGCTACAAATAATATTGAGAATCAGGAAGCTACAAATAATATTGCTGCAAACTCAGAAAATTATGCTGGTAACAATATGTGGAATGATGATTTTTTTAGAAACTTTATGCAATTCTTGTAGAACTAGGCGAGAGAGACTCCTACTCATAATACCGGTAGAAGCGCGAGTAACTCACAGATGGTTACTGTCAAGTAGTTCAAGGAGTTAGGACCACCTAAATTTCATGGAAAGCCAGACCCACTCAAGGCAGAGGCGTGGCTTAAATAAATGATGAAGATATTTGATGTACTGTGTTGCGCTGAAGATCTAAAAGTTCCATTCACCACCTTTATATTTTGAGGAGAGGCAGATCACTGTTGGGAATCAGTGAAGTGCACACATCACTCAACACTCAAAATGTCTTGGGCAGAGTTTCAAGAGCTGTTTAATGACAAGTATTTCTCGAAAAGCATTCAGTCACATGAAGGAAGTGAAATTTATTAAGTTAGAGTAGAATGATATGACTGTCTTGCAGTACGAGGCCAAATTTGTTGATTTATCCTGATTTGCGCCCCACTTGGTGGATAACGAATTATGCATGACCCGAATATTCTTATGAGGTTTAAAATTTGAGATTTATCAACATCTTATTTCTCATATACTTCGTTTATATTCAAATATCGTGGGTAGGGCTCAATTGGTGGAACGAGAGAAAGAAACAATTCAACTAGGAGATAACAACTGACAGCGAGAGAAGAGAAGAGCTACAATAATAGTCGTACCATTGGCAACAGTCATCGAAATAGTTATAACCAGCGTCTAGGAAATTATCATGCCAGAAATGGTAACCACTTCGGTGGTAATCCTTTGCCCAGATAAGAGAAGAAGTGATTATACATTCATATATTTCTATGTTTTTGGTCAAAAATAGATTGATTATTTCTTTTGCTTCTTTGACTAAATAAATATTAATAACATTTATTACTGTAAATATTTTTACTTTATAACACAAATACGCGCTATTGCTTTAAAAGATTTTCAAGTATGGTTTGGTTTCTTGAAAATATAAACTTGAAATCATTTCTTTATTTGTATGTTAGCCCTACAGCTTCTCTCCATTACTGTGCATTAACTTCTGAAATGACTTACTTCTTTATGCACTTCATATATACAAATAGATCTCTTTCTCAGTTTTTATTTACACCTATCACAACCTGCATCCTTCAATGTTTACATCTGAGTCTTATTTCTCTTTTCTTAACATTTACATGGAAAGTTCATCATCTTCCAAATGTATGAAGTCCATCCTGATGTTTGTTTACCACATTTAGTCACACCACATGTATATTCCAAATACAAACTTATGAGGCATTGTATGTGTCCTGGTGTTGGTATTACCTTTAATAGTTTTCCAACTTTTATTGAAAAATTCATAAGCATTGATTGGGAGTCACTGGTTGTTTTTAATGACAGAAATATCTACCCTGGTTTGATTGCTGAGTTTTACAGTCACTTAACTATAAATAGAGATGAAATTGGTTCTGTTGTGAGCATAACTACAAGCATTCAAGGCACTGAATATACCATTGATGAAAAGTTTATCATTACTGCATTACATCTTAGACATTCTATGCTGGAGTTACCTAAGCTCAATGAATATGCTTATCCTATAGGAAATTTTGTGCTTGAATGTACAACTTTTAAACAAAATCTTTCCATAGCAACATACCATATAATTCCAGCTCTTTTATTTGATTATCCCTTAAATGTTGGTGCTGAATTTTTAACTTCCTCTTGTCAATTTCTAGGCAAAATCATTAGATCATACTTTATGCCAGTCAGGGAAGATAGAAATTTGTGTCCATTTGACTTAGAAAAGATAAAATGTATCTTGCATGAGTTCATGCCATATAATCTCCCATACTTTCTGTTAAATTCTTTTGAGTATTGTTATAATCACAATTGCATGAGTTTTGGTCTTGTTTTGACTCATATTTTCAAACATCTTAGCATTGATCTCACCTTCCATAAATCTCAACCAATTCCAAACAGTAACCTTGTAGCTCATCTAAAACTCCCACCCAAACCCTGAATCACTTTCAAAGGCCCAAATATTGATCACATTGAGTCTCACATAAATATGTTTTCCCAAGTATAATCTTTTGGTAACATGAACCAACTCATGTTACAAAATCAAGGAACTCTTATGACCAAACTTGAAGAAATGCAGCAGAACATTCTTCATCTTCAGGCTCTGATCCATCTTTTAATGGATAATCCTAACATTTCCATTCAACCTCATCTCTTCACATCAAGCACAAGCTTGGCACCTGTTGAACCTATTGAGCCCAATCAACCACTCCACTTTGATGATCTCTTACCTATTACTGGGCTTCAATTCTCTCCAATTAATCTGAAAGATTACTAACTATTTGGAACTGTAATATATATCTGGTATGCTAACTATTTGGGATTGTAATAACTTTTATCCTAACAAAACTAACTATGCAGTTACCTTTCTCTTTAAACTGCCATTCTGCTGATTATATACTGCTAACTAATTTCTCTGCAGGTTATTTCTTTCTTCCCTTTTTATGATGACAAAGGGGGGGAAGAAAAATATAATACTGTTATTATTGTTAACTATAACTGCTATTATATTTGTTGATATATTGATTATATATTACTGTTAGTATATATTGCTGATATACTGATTATACTCTGTTATATGATATCACCAAAATAAATAAGAACAACTATTTATAAAAAATATTTATATACAACTATAATATATAAATACTGTTATGGATTTTTATACAAACAATGACTTTGAAAATACTCATACCGTAAAGGGGAGATTCACATATTAAGGACTAGTCTTAATAATATTTTTAGTAGAATTGTTATCATCAAAAAAGGGGGAGATTGTTGGGTCACCAAATTTTGGAAATATTTTGATGATAACAATAAAATTAGTTATTAGGTTAGAATCCTCTCCATATGTTTTATATGATATAATTATTTTTAATTATCTTATTTATTTTGATCAAAAATATTTTTCATCTTAAATTGAATTAATTTTTAATTGATCTTGATAAATTAATATCAAGTGTTAAAGAGATTAATTAAAAAAGTAACATTTTCTAAGGCAAGGAGAATCCCTATTCCTAAAAATAATTTTCTCTCATCAATTATTTCAAAAATAATATATATTAATTTTATTTTTAAACAAACCTTACAAAAATGCTTTAGCCTTTCTTTTCTTTGTGTTATCCGAAATAGGCAAAATCAAAAGGCTATTAGCCTTGGTTCGGTTACAGTGATTAAATTCATGGGGCCCATAGGAACTTAATTGAGAAATGAAATAAGAAGGATGTGTAGAAATTTTCTTGTGTTGCTGTTGCTATGTTTGTTGAAATTATTGTGGG
Source organism: Panax stipuleanatus (assembly GCA_020205555.1). Taxonomy (NCBI): domain Eukaryota; kingdom Viridiplantae; phylum Streptophyta; class Magnoliopsida; order Apiales; family Araliaceae; genus Panax; species Panax stipuleanatus. The sequence goes on along the minus strand of CM035122.1, from coordinate 126,616,106 downwards.
GTCCAGAAAATTTGAGGGATTGTAAATGTGCTGAGCATTGAACTTGAAAAAGCATTAACTGAGTAAATGTTTGATAAACATAGCATTGGCGGAAATCCTTGAGTCATTCGGATCCGCGTGCCTATTTTCCATTTGATCCGATCCATTCTTTTTCAAACAAATCAATCCTAGCCATTAATTTCAAATTTAATATTTCAAAATTCTGAAAATACCCTTGGCCAAAATTTTCTATAAACAGGAAAGCTTTTCTTCATTCTACATTCGCCAATTTCTAAATCAAGAAAAGTTTACTCTCCTTGCCTACATAATCTCTCTCTAAAAAGCTTACTCTCTTCTACATCAAAGTTCTGATCATTTGAAGAAAAAATTGGTCAAATTATTTTGAGATAAGTTCTTGAATTAATTAATTTATTATTATCTTATACTCATGCATAAATATAAATATACAAATAGTAATTGTTATACACATTTATATATATATATATATATATATATATATATATATTCCATCTATTCATATTATTAAAAGGCCAGTTTTAGATGCCGCTATTTGGAGATATTATTTAAGAATATCATTCGAACGGTCATTAAAATTCTAAGCGACTCTTTATAGATATATAATTTATTTATATAAATAACGTAAAGTTTATCAGTTTTAGATACCGCTATTTGGAGGTATTCCTTAAACAAGAATATTATTCAAACGATTTTGAAATGCTAAGTGATCTATCGAAAATATTTATACAAATATAAATAGTGAAACTTTAAATTTGGTCAGTTTTAGGTACCGTTATTTGAAGGTATTCCTTAAACAAGAATATCATTTGAACGATCATTAAAATTCTAAGTGACCTTATTTAATATTCACAGGATAGATAAAAATATATTATTTTATATATTTTAGAGTATAATAAATTTATTCGTTATATCAAGTATTACTAAAATTATTTAATTTAATATACTTGAAATCTATTATTCTTTGAACATTCATAATATACTTATTGCATAATATAAAAGTTATTTAAACTTTTATATTACAAACTTCTGTGAATATATCTGCTTAACAAGAATCATAATTATAAAAGTTATTTAAACTTTTATATCCGAAATTAAGATTATATTTATTTCCATAGAAACACATTCTTTATTTTATAAAGATATTTAAATCTTTTTTGAACTAAAGTCATATATCTGCTCATACAGAAGCACTTTCCAATCAAAAGCTTGAATTTATATACTTACTTGTTCAAGAAGCACTTTTTACACAAAATAAAAAAGGTATTTAAACATTTATAACAGTACATATATTTACATATTTTCTTACATAGAAGCATTATTTGATCTAAGTATAAATTGATATCTGCTTACAAAGAAACATATTTTCTCAAGTATAAAAATTCTTTGAACTTTTTATATCTGCTCTTTAACTGATATCTGCTTATTTAAGAAGACTTAAATATAAAATTTATTTAAACTTTTATATATATGTGTACTAAATTGTATCTGCTTATTTAAGAAGTAAAATTCTTTCAAACACTTTGTAAAAGGGAAAAGGGTACAGTTAGTTTATTTTATGTACATGTGAGAAAGAAGAGTAATTCTTTAACCAAGACCAGAGTCTTTGTGACGCCCCCAAATTCAGACATTAATATCTCGAATTCGGTGCTTCACGGTCTAATTCTAATAATACACTAATAACTCATACAGCGGAATAACAGAATAATTTACATTGATTTAATATAATTATTCTCGTCCCATGGTCTCGTAATCGTTACTGCAACACTACATAATTAAGTCTACGACATAATCTTAAAACATAAATTAATCATTTCTTTATACATCATAATAATATTATTTCTAACTTAAGGGACTAAAGTTATTCCGTAGCGTTGCCCTTGCCCTTGTCATTCCATGAGGTACTGCATTGCTTTGCCTTAACTATAAAGTTTTTAGGGAAGCAAGAATGAGAAACAAATTTGCCCAAAAAGTAATATAGCAATAAGAGCAATAAGGGTGAACAAATATAGAGTTCAAAATCTCAAGGGTATAACAGTAAATGATAGTTCATGAATAACAAGAAGTATCAATTGTTATAAATAAGAGTCGCTATGGACTGCAAGATATCAACAAGATTCAAAAGTTTAATCATTTCAAAGTTCAAGAAGATTGAACACTGAGTCACTAAGGACCAAGAACTCCTGCTAGAATTAACTGTATTTTTCTGATAATCCAATAAAAACAAGTATAATAGGTGATCAGCCCAAAGTACCCTACGTTATGCATAACATTTAAACATGTTGTTTGTGTGCACGTCGGTTCCCCGACAGTTTATATAATTCCCCTTCAATGAGGGTTGTTCATCTCAGTAGATTTATAAGAGTCCGCACCAAGACAATTGGTTTGGATTGCTTTCTAACACATAACATTAGTCTAGCCGAATCAAATAGCTTAGACAATATTTACAATACGTTTAAGAACAATAAGTTCAATGTTTGCCACAAGAATCAAGATATATAATCGATTTTCAAATATGAACTATAATAGTTATTTGCTCAATGTAAACTGTGGTCGATATAAAAATAACTCGAATTTGCACAATATGCAAAGTTAAGAGGGTTAGGGAACTTGCCTTAAGCGTAGTTTACCAATCTATAGTTATCAACACTTTGAAGTCCTATTATATCATAGTCATGTATACAACGTATTTATTAGTTATTCAAACTCTATAAGCCAACAATCTCATACATGTTCGATCACATAAGTTAAAGGCATACATCAATATCTATCTTAGTTATACAAATGGGATGACACATTAGTCTACTATCAATTTGCGTAGCTACATAACCACCATTTACTTAGCTTGTGGAAAATATTTAGATTATTGATTCAACATAGCCATTTCATGCTTGAACACCTTACACATCATTATAATCATATATTATGAGTTAAAGTAGTATTATACACATGTTACAAGTCTCAGATCACAAACAAAATATTTAGGCAAGACTGCAAGCAGGCGCAACTGTGCTGCAGTTAGACTAGGGATGGGCGCAGCTGTACCGTCCCCTAGCTAGACCAAATTTGAAATTTTTTTGTTTTCTGGTTCTATCTTACTCCCTAGCATGTTGAGATGCTAACACATAGCATATACACATGTTCAAGGATCTTCGGTTTCACGAGGATCATTTTAAGTTCACCTTTACACATTATGGCTTTAGTTAGAATTTCCACAAATTTAGGCTAAACAAGTTCATAAATTAAAAGACTAACTATATTAATCATTTTAACCATATAAGGGTGTTGTACCATCTGAAATACACATGCTTACATGTATCCACTTCATTTACACATAGCTAGCATAGTTAATAACTTGGAAACTTTTTAAACATATTTGAGTGGTTCGTAATGCGCCTAACTAGGCGAGTACACATATAAGTCGTGTTTAGTAACATAAAGAGTCCTATTATACATGCTCTAAGGTTCAGAATGTAAACAACATCATATCCATGTATATTAGTTTCAAAACGTCTAAGCTTGTTGTTAAAAGTCATTTTAAACTAAGTTAAAGTAATCTAACACATACGAAGCAACTTTGAATCTTATGTCATGCTTAGTTAGGCTACGCATACATGCTAACAAAGTTAAAATTTAGGTACCATAAGTTCCATCAAAATTTGTTTTCCAAAGTTTCAAGTTTTCTTTAAATGTCATTTTAAACTAGGCTAACGCAACTTAGTGTAAGTACGACAATTTTGGTTCACATTTCATCCATAACTTAGTCAACTATATATGTTAACAAGGTCAGAATTATGGTTCACTAAACTTATCAATGTCCGTTCCTTAAAAATTCTAAGTTTTCTTTGGAAAACACATACCAAATCATGCTAAAGCCATTCATTATTGGTAAGGTAACCTTGGATCACAAATCGTATCTGTTTTCATGCATTTTTGAGTTAAACTAGCATGTTAGAACTACCACATTGTAGCAGAAATTAAAATTATGGACTGGTGCACGGCGCAGCTGAGCCAATTTGAACTTCCGGATGAGCACAACTGCGCCCTTCTTGGGCAAAACCAGGAAGAGCTCTACATCAGCAGAATTCAAAACCAACAACGATTTCTTTACGTAACAGACTCATAATTAAATACATTGCTACCGTATATGCATATACACTTAGGTAATCATCATGGTAGTAACATACCACCAATTCACAAGCAATTCATGTATTACTAAGAATTTATCAAACTCAGAATTCTAAGAACATGCTTTAAGAATTATACATCTTGAAGCTTGAAAAAGGAACTTCTTCAAATCTCAAATCGTACTCCAACTCACAATACTCACTCTATATTAACTTAACAGAAAATTTAGCAAATTGAATTGAGAAGAGGAGAATGTTATATATAGAGAATCCCTTACCCATACAAAGTCATTGCCCAACATTTGAATCCGATGGAGGAAAGGAAAAGCCAATGGGCAAGAAAGATTTTTTCGAATAGTGGCTAACCACTCTCATCAACACACTCCCTTAGCCATCATTTGATTTTACTGAGTTTGAGAATGGAAGGTAGGCTAGGCCAATGGTTGTTCACGTGATGAAGAAATGAGACACACAAAATGGGACACTCTCTCCTAACTCAGCATTAGCAAAGTGGCTATCAATAATACTAAGGTCAAATCTCTTTTAGGCTTATAAAGTGCAATTTAATTGATTTAATGCTATTATCTTGTGTTAAGTTAGAGTTACATATACGCATAATCATATAATCATGTACATTGGGTTAGACCAAATAATATTTACATTAAGTTAGAGTATAATTCAGTTGGGTACTAACAACCCATTGTTTTCCATAACTTTATTATTCCAATTATACGCAAATATTGAAATAAATATTTAACAGTAAATATTTTATTTACTTAGATTTATTTTCACCCATATATTTAGAATACACATTAAATTGATTCTTCATGACTCATCATGCCCTATAAGATTTAGTTATTCAAGTGCAGTAGAAATTCATAAGTTAAGATTATTATAATGTAGTCTCATGGAATAATGTTTGTATAACAATATTTTTCTTAGTATCACAGTGCCACATAAGCTCCTTTATTCAACCTAGTAAGTTATATAATTCAACTTACTTTTACCATATAGTTTTGTATAGCAATATAGTCTCATAAAATAAGTATAATATCACATCTTATATTATACTCATGAATTAACTTTATTTTATACGACCACACATTACATATCATTGCACATAGCAAATAATTAATAGTAAAAGAAATTAGTCTATCACCTTATTTAAATTATTTACTTATTATAGTAAGTTGTTTACTCCATTATTAAATCATTCTTTCATTAATTTAATTAATCCATCACATAGTCCACCATTATGCCACACAAGGCATATTACTTAAGCTTAAATTAATGGATATCTATCCTCGGTAATGGATATCTATTCTTGATCGTCACTCTGTTCAATTCTCGATAATCGATACAGATGCATCATCGATCCATCCTTCTTCTTAACAAACAACATCGGTGCTCCCTAAGGAGATACACTCGGCTAAATATAACCCTTATCTAGCAATTCTTGCAATTGTATCATCAATTCCTTCATTTCTACCGGCGCCATATGATTTAGTTATGGAAAGGACGATCACTTAGCTCGATTATGTCCTGTAATAAAGTCAAGTCCAGTTGTAATGGTGACACCAAAGGCTGCCACGGACAAGTCAAAGTATGGTTCAAGGGATAGCTTTTGTCGTAACATCCCAAAAGGAGTGGAAACCAGATGAAGTAATAATTGGTAAGCTCATTATAAACTCTCACGAAGTCTATACCTTATTAGGTACTGGTTCTACCCACTTTTTTATTTCACCTGCTTGTGTTCAACGTTTGAACTTGACTCATGATAAATTAGATTTTGATTTATCTGTTGAAACTTCGTTAGGAGAAACCTTGTTGCCTAAATTCCTAATAGCACTTTAACACGCAAGTATACGCGTTCAATTGTAATATTGGTTGTGAAATGAAAATCTAAGTTAACAAAATTAATAACTAAGATCAAAGTTCACAAGATTAATGCAGATTTAACAAGTGAAGATTACAACTTCCCTTAGTATTTCATTTAAATCAATTTACTTCCCATTTAAATCAATTAATTAATATGAATCATTATCCAATGCTTTATAAAATTCACACAATTTTTCCAAAAACCTGTGAACAAATCCTCCGCAATCCGATCCTTAAGACACATAATTACAAGGAACACCCTAGTTAACTAATTCACTATATTCCTATGTGAATCAAGTTAATTAAGGTTTTACGCATAGATTCTTTCAATGGATACAAAAGAAACTTAGGTATATTCTTATCCTACATACTAATCATATTAACCCTATTCAGATTATATGAACAGATGTTATCATATCCAGATCTTAATATATACTCCATCTTCCAATTTTATATAGATTATCAGTAGTAATTGTTGGCCAAACAATTAATCAATAAGCAAAAGATATAATAAATAATTCAATAAAAATCAATTTTCATTCAATGGGAAGGTTCAATTTAAACTACATACCAAGTTCCGTTGCAATCTTAATTAAAGTTTAGTTCATAATAATAAAGAAAAACATCATCCAGATTAATAATATAAACATCCCAAGTAATTACAAAAGATAAAACTAGAGAAGAGAAGAAGAAACTCTGAATTTGCTCCAATACTCTCTCTTTGATCTTCAGCCCTTGTAATCCTCCTTCATGTTTTTTTCCTTCGTTGTTCCCTCAACAATTGTCTTGATAATTTCTCGATACGTCTTTTCTAAAGTCTTGTCCTATTTGTATTAGTCAAAACTCTCATTCTAATTCTTTTTGGCTTCTAAAACCAACTCATTAGTAGCAAAATCCCTCTTTAGCCACACATGAGCACCTAGACGCTCAACCCAGGTCATTTCCAAGCGCCTAGGAGCTTGAACAGGACCACGTGTTTACAAAAATGCCACTCAGCTCTAATTTTAATGATTTTTGATCTTTTTCTTCACCCAAATGACCAATTTGTCCCTTCAGCTCCAACCTACAAGAAATAAACACAAAACTACATAAAAATATAGTAAAAACAATTAAAGATAGCAATAATTAAGTTTAATAACATCGAATTCCTATGTATAAAACCTATTCATCAAATACCCCCAAACTTAACCGATTGATTGTCCTCAAGCAATGCAATAATGCAAATGCAACCTAATTATATGCCTACGAATCAAACAACCAAATAACATAGCATCCAATATCAGGCCTCAAAGATAACACATAATACTCAATTTAGAACATCTAACAAACATAAAGTTTCCAACTCAAACCAATTAGCCAAATTATGCCTATCGTCACTCATGTTGTGTGTGTGTGTAAACTAACTGTTTTAATCAATCACAACTCAAATCACTCACATAAGCAACTTTTTAGAAAGAAACTCCAATTTTTTTTTATTAAACTCAACTAGTTAACACAACCAATCTGACTAATGCAAGCAATTACTAAGCACAAGGGTATCACCAAGGTTTATCATACACATACTTTATGATTGCACGAGTGCATTTTATGCTCCATCTCGCTTTTTAACTCGACTTGTGCAATATCTAGTTTCCTTAGGCTTTCAAAACTACCCATGTATCGAGCTTTCAACCAGTGACTCCCAAACCAGTTGGCTTTAGGGCACTAGGTGTTAAGACACCCCTACAGATCTAATAACTCAAGTAACAATGACCACGAAACTAAACCAGCCAAGTTTGATTATTTATTCCTGTTTTTCTGATTTTTTTTCTCCTTTTTTTTCTTTTTATGATTAACCCCAAGATTCCCCCAAACTTAGTTTCTTGCTTAACTTCTGCCTTTATGAATGTTTCACTGATTTTATCAAATATTATCCCAAATTTTCTTACTAGAAATAGATCATGTAACGATTTGAATAAAATTGACCAAACAGTCAGTTATGTGCTTTCCTTGCTATTTATGAGTTTCAGACAAGCATAATGGACTTCACAATTTAAGTCATTACTCCACATTAGTATTCAATCCTATTTGAGTCTCAAATTATCAATTCAGTCTTATCATTGGCCAAAAATTAGATAACTACATCATACCCTCCTTGATTCATGCAACTAGATGCGAAACATGCAACATAACTCTAATGAAACATGCATAAGTAACTACTAACACGAGTAACTAAGCAACATGTTCCTACTCTATATGCACAGACTATTAACTACAAAACATAATGCACCCCTAAACTTAAATGTCACAGTGTCCTCATTGTGTAAGCGTACTTAAATTAAGAGCTGAGGACTTCCCTGATCAAATCTTACTCCTCTCCGGCATCTTCATCTTCGGCATTAGGAGGAGGTAAGTCTGGAGGTGGATACACTGACGGAGGTGGATACACTGACAGAGGTGGAGGGAGTGTGAACTGGTACGGAGTCCCGGCTGGATTCATACGGTGAAACATATCTGCCAACAACGTGGTACACTAAGAATAAATTTTTGCTTGGCGTTGGGCAAGACAAGACTGTTGTCGATCCATACGGTCAAAACCCTGGTGTATCTGGGTTGCCACCAAGTCAATCCATCTCGTATGATGCTGTAGGTCCCTCCGTATATTTTAAACCCAATCAGGTGGTGGCATTGAACTTGCGGCCTCAGGAGGATGCTCAACAGGCTGCTCAACATGTATTGAGGGAAAGATAATAAATCCCAGTCCCCGAAGGTGTGATTCAGCCTCATCCAGATCTTGTATAGTGTCATCACAGAATGGTTAATTAGGGCTAAGGGTTCCTGTAATGTAAGACCCCAAATTTTATGAATAAGATTTAATTTTTTTTATATATTATTTTGAAATAGTAAGGTGTTGATTTGATAAATGTGATAAGTTATTGGTGAAATGTGCAAAGTTTACAAAGTAAGCAAGTGGTTATAAAATATTCGCTGTGTCGGGAAATATTCATTTGGTCGAGGAATAATTCTTTTTGTCAGAGAATATTCGTATGACGGCGCAGTCATTGGTGGACCCCACAACGGAATGAATGTCGGATATAGAAAGCGACAGAAGTAACCTTTTTATAAAAATAACGGCAAAACTGTTACCGTTAGTACTGTTGAAATACCCGGTGGTTAAAATACAGTAATACGTGATGTTGCACAGTAGCACACGGTATTGTACAGTATTTCGAATTATTGATTCTTACGTAGGAAGGCACTTACTCAATTATTGTTACAGTAATTACTGTTCAATATTTTATATTATTGGTTCAATATTTGCTATGTTGATATTTTATATCAATAAGTGCTACTTTGCTATTTTATATTATTAATTCAATAATTGTCATTGAACATTATTTCAAATTATCAAATCAATAATTCATATTATTTGAATAATATTATTAGATAGCATTATTGGCAATGTCTAGGGAAGTTCTGTCTAGGAAAGGGATTAATTGCGCGCCAGTAAGGAGAAATCCTTATCGGAAGGCCCCCTCTTTCCTGGGAACGACCTGGTTGTCAATATTGTAGTTCTATAATATTATTTGTGAATAATTAATTTTTGATATATATGATAAAGAAATATTTATTCAATGTGGATTTAAATGGAGAAATTTTTAACATGTGACATTTGTTGAAAGTTGGTATTTTATCTTGTCCGATAAAATAATTCATTCAAATATATTATTATAATATTACATTATAGTAGTATGATGTGATTATATAATAGTATGATTTTTATAATTTGAATGGTAACATTATTATAATAAATTCATGGTATAAAAGTTAACGAGGTGGAAGAGTGCAAATTAAATTTGAACTCTTATGTTGCAAACAATGATGTCATCGGAGCGATGAGGTAAGCAAGGATGTCATCGGAGCGATGAGGTAAGCAATGATGTCATAGGATCGATGATGTAAGCGATGATGTCATAAATTATGACGAAAAGACTATTTTACCCTTACTCTGTCGAGCCTATAAATATAAGCTCATTTCTTCATTATTTCTCACCAATTCACTAAAGCTATAGAGAGAGGAAGTATAGAGAGAATAAGAGAGAAAGAAGAAGAGTATTCTGCTATTACACTAGTGCAAGTCTCCAAATTTTTAAGGTAAGGGGTATTATTTCTTTCGTATTCATGAAGAGAGTTATTTTCTTTCAATACTCGTAAGGGTTGTTATTCAATTCTTTATTATTTTGTTGGAATAACCTGTCTACGCGGACTACCGCATGCATGGTGAAATCCTGTTGTTATTCCATGCTTTATTATTCTATGGGAATAACCTATCTACGCGGACTATCGCATGCCTGGTGAATAACCCTTCGTATTCAGTTGTTATTAAATTATGAAAATAATCTGTCTGAGTGGACTACCGCCTGAAGGGTGAAAATTCAATTGTAGTTTCGTATATTGTTTCATTTCGGATTCCTAACTCTAAACTTACTACGGTAAGTATTGCTTCTATAATTCCTGAAATGATCAGAAATTCCTTGAGTTTTGCGCTTCATCTAATATCATTTCACTAGAATATTGGTCTGAACTTTCTTGTGAAATTTTTATCTTTTCATGTCGAGTTACTATTTATAAGTTACTATTCACAAGTTACTATTTATAGGTTACTATTCACTGTAAAAAATAATAATTTCTTTCCAAATCATCTTTGATTGGATTCAGGTTTTGATCTTCATTCTTGAACTCTGGATAAATTCTCTAATATTTGTCTGTTATCTCACTGGATTCGTTATTCGTATTGTTTTCATCATCCTCAGTCCTAAATGGTGATATAATTGAATATCTTTGGCCTGTAGTGCAAAGATGAATGATTACTTAATGAATATCTTTGGCCTATAGTGCAAAGATGATTGATTACCTGATGAATATCTTTGGCCCGTAGTGCAAAGATGGACAGGTGTTGAGATGAACATGACCAACTGGTGATACAAATGAATATCTTTGGCCGTAGTGCAAAAGATGAATATTTGATTCGAGATGAATATTGATTGATGTTACAGGGATAAAATATTGATGATGGACTTTTAAATTATAGAAGATAGTAGACATCATTCTCTACTTAACTCTTCTAATGAATTGTCATTTCCGCTGCAGTTGTTGATCTAAAACTTGTTGTCCATAATATTTTATCTGATTTGTTGAAGACTAACGATAATTTATTCTTCATTATCTTAGTCATAATATTCTTTACTGGGCTAGTTGAGCTCACCCTTTTCTTCCATTGTTCTCATCAGGAAATGAGAATATCGCGGGTACTAGTCGAGGAATGGAGTGATGGTCTGAGTTAGAGCTGTAGAAGTCCTCACTATTTTTTTTTTAAAATAATGTGATAATAAATGTAATGAGGACTTAGTTTGAATGTTAATATTTTCTACATGTCTATTTTGACACTCACAGTTGTGTGGTCGTATTTTGCACGACCGTTTGATATGAAAGATTGTATTTGGATTATGTACCATTTATTTGGCGTCTCAGAATGGGTAGAGTATTGAATCTATTTTGGGGGCGTCACAGTTGGTATCAGAGCTTAGGGATATGATCTCTGGCGGAGATCTGGAAATAGAATTAGGAGGGAAGAGACGAGTAAAACATTCGCTAGTGTGTCCTATCTAAGCTTAATTGTTATTTAATTGGTCGGTTAGAATATAGGGTTAATATGTAATATGTTAATTTGTTTGACCCTTGTTTTGTGGCAGTATTTGAGAATGGCAGCTGAAAATCTAAACAATGGAGTGAATGAGACCGTTGAGACACCTTTAATCACCAACGAGGAGAACGTGCAACAGAAAGGCTATATTCCTCCTGTAAACAACCCTACAGAAGAAATGATAAAAGACGGGATGTTTAGAAGCTTTTTGTAGTTCATGCAAAACCAGACGAGGGAGACTCGTGTTCATAATACAGGTGGAAATAACAACTCGCGGCTTGTCACTGCCAAGCAGTTTAAAGAGTTAGGACCACCAGAGTTTCAGGGAAAGCCAGATCCAATCAAGGCAAAAAATTGGATTAAGCAAATTTTCAAGATATTTGATGTCTTAGGATGCATGGAGGAACAGAAGGTTCTATTTGCCACCTTTATGTTCCGTGGAGAGGCAGATTACTGGTGGGAATCTGTGAAGCGTACCCAGCCTGCCGCACTCAAGATGTCTTGGGGGCAGTTCCAAAAACTGTTCAAAGACAAGTACTTTCCAGAAAGTATTCGTCACATGAAAGAGGTAGAGTTTATCAGACTGGAACAAAACAACATGACTGTGTCCCAGTACGAGGCTAAGTTCGCGGAGTTATCCCGGTTTGCACCTCATTTAGGGGGAGAAAGAGGAACGTATGACACGGATGTTTCTGATAGGTTTGAAACCCGAGATTCTTCAATACCTCATTTCTCACAAATTTTCTCTATATTCGGATGTAGTGAACAGGGCCCAGTTATTAGAACGAGATAATGATTATGTTCAACCAAGGGATAACAACCAAGGTCGTACTGGTGGCAGCAGTCATCGGAACAATGACAACCAGCAGGAAGGAAAGTATCATGCCAGAAGCGGTAACCACTCCGGTGGTAATCGTGGCCATAATAATAGAAGAAGTGAGTCGGGGGGAGATTTCAAGAAGATAAGGTACAACAATGAGAACGTGAAAGCATCGACAGCAGCACCAACATCAACTGTTTCTAGGAGAGGAGAACGACCGCCGGTCGTATGCTATAAATGCGGGCAAGAGGGACACATCAGCCCCAACTGCACACAACAATCCAAGGTGTGTTATAACTGTGGAAAGGAAGGGCACACAGCTCGAGTGTGTCCTGTAGCGAAACCAAGTCTAGCAGGGATGGTGACTCCAAAGGCTATCCCTGACAAGTCAAAGTCAGTGGTTCCTGAAAGAGCTTTTGTCGTGACTGCCCAACAAGTAAGGAACCCGAACGAGGTTATTACGGGTAAGCTGATAATAAACTCTTGCGAAGTTTACACTTTATTAGATACTGGTGTTACCCATTCTTTTATTTCACCTGCTTGTGCTCAACGTTTGAACTTGACACCTGAGAAATTAGACTTTGACTTATTTGTTGAAACTCCGTTGGGAGAAACCTTCGTTACATCTACAGTTTACAAATCTTGCTCAATTCAAATTGGTACCCTCACCCTACCTGTTGATCTTATATCATTGAAAATACTTGCATTTGATGTGATTTTAGAAATTGACTGGTTGACCACTTATCATGCCAAAATTGATTATTTTCGTAAGGTTGTTAGTTTTCATATTCCTAACCAACCTATTGTGCGAATTCAAACAACCAAACCACTAAAATCAATCAATGTTATTTCAAGTCATAAAGCTATTCGTTTATTAAAAAATAGATGTCAAGCTTTCTTAGCGCATGTCACTGATCTAAACCTGAAAACGTCAAGTTTGAATGATATTTCTGTTGTTAATGAGTTTCTTGATGTATTTCCTGAAGAACTTCCCGATCTACCCCCGGAACGTGAAGTTGAATTCTTTATTGACTTTGAACTCGGTACAAAACCCATTTCTAAAACCCCATATCGAATGGCTCCTATTGAACTTCAGGAGTTAAAGGTTCAACTACAGGAGTTGTTAGACATCGATTTTATACGTCCTAGTACATCTCCTTGGGGTGCTCCTGTTTTATTCGTAAAGAAGAAAGACGGTAGTATGCGACTTTGTATTGACTATCGGGAGTTGAACCATGTCACCATCAAGAATAGGTATCCGTTACCTTGTATTGATGACCTGTTCGACCAGTTGCAAGGTGCACAATTCTTTTCAAAGATCGATCTTCATTCTGGATATCATCAGCTGAAGATTAAAACTGAGGATATTCTGAAAACTGTTTTCAGAACTCGATACGGGCATTATGAATTCTCAGTCATGTCTTTTGGATTGACTAATGTTCCTGCTGCTTTTATGGATATGATAAATCGTGTATTCAAGGAATATTTGGATCAGTTCGTGGTTGTCTTTATTGATGACATCCTCATCTATTCCAAAAGCCGTGAAGATCATGAGCACCACTTGAATCTGGTACTTCAAAGGCTTCGTGAAAACAAGCTATATGCCAAGCTGAAATAATGTGAGTTTTGGCTTGAGGAGGTAGCATTCCTTGGACACATAGTATCAAAACGTGGAGTATCTGTTGACCCGGCGAAGAAGCAATACAAAGTTGGGAGCAACCGAAGTCGGTGACCGAAGTACGTAGCTTTCTGGACTTAGCTGGTTATTATCGGAGATTCGTGGAAGGATTTTCTCGAATCGCTACTCCATTAACTCAGCTGACTCGGAAAGATACAAAATTCGTATGTAACGAGGAATGTGAGAAGAGCTTTCAAGAGCTCAAGAGGAGACTCATTTCGGCACCTGTTCTGACGATACCATCTGGTTCGGATGGATTTGTCATTTACAGCGATGCTTCGGGCAAAGGGTTAGGATGTGTTCTCATGCAACATGGGAAAGTCATAGCCTATGCCTCGCGACAACCCAAGGAATATGAGAGGAATTATCCTACTCATGATATAGAGTTGGCAGCAGTTGTTTTCGCGTTGAAGATCTGGAGACACTACCTGTATGGGGAGAAAGTGGAGATCTATACGGATCATAAGAACCTCAAGTATTTCTTCACCCAGAAGGAACTTAACATGCGGCAACGGTGTTGGCTTGAGCTGTTGAAAGATTACGACCATACCATCCAATACCATCCTGGTAAAGCGAACGTGGTAGCTGACGAGTTGAGTAGAAGATCATATACGGGAACGAATGTGATACTTTCAAGGCCTATTTTGTGTAATTTACAAAAGATAAAGATAGAGTTCAAGACTCCGGGGACCCATGCGATGATGTCAAGTATACACGTAGAACCAGCTTTGATTGATAAAGTTAAAGCTGCTCAAGCTACAGACCCGGAGCTGATGAATATGAGGAAGAAGGTGCAAGAAGGTGCTATTCCAGAAGCAAGGATTGATGAAGAAGGAATACTTCGAGTCAACTCCAGATTTTGTGTTCCTGACGATTCTGATTTGAAGTATAGAATCATGATGGAGGCACACAACACACTGTTTGCAATCCATCCTGGGAGTACCAAAATATATCGTGATTTTTGACATACATTTTGGTGGAGCAATATGAAGAGAGAGATCGTGGAGTTTATCTCGAGGTGTTTAACGTGTCAACATGTCAAGGCGGAGCATCAAGTGCCAAAGGGTCCAATTGCAATCACTTGAGATTCTAAAGTGGAAATGGGAACACATTTCCATGGATTTTGTTACGGGTCTTCCCAAGGTTTCTCAAGGCATAGATGCGATTTGGGTTATTGTTGATAGATTAACCAAGTCTGCTCATTTCTTGCAGACACGAGAGACTTATTCCCTTGAACGTCTTGCTGGAATGTACGTGAATGAGATTGTGAGATTGCATGGCCTGCCAGTATCCATAGTTTTGGATTATGACCCAAGAGTCACTTCACGATTTTGGGTCAGCTTGCAGAAAGCTATGGGCATGGATTTATAATTCACTTCGGCATATTATCCATAAACGAACGGGCAATCGAAAAGGACTATCCAAACTCTTGAAGATCTTTTGAGACTCTGTGTTCTAGACTTCAAAGGGAGTTGGGATAAGTACCTACCATTGGTGGAATTCTCCTACAACAACAGTTATCAGGAAAGTATAGGCATGACTCCAATCGAGGTGTTGTATGGACGAAAATATTGTTCTCCAGCATGTTGGGACGAGGTGGGTGAAGCAACATTGTTGGGACCGTAGTTAGTACGTATGACTACGAAAAACATTCAAATGATCCGGCAACGTATACAAACTGCACAAGATCGACAAAAGAGTTATGCTGATCTTCATCGAAGGGACATGGAGTTTAATGTTGGAGATTATGTAATATTACGTGTTGCTCTATGGAAAGGAGTTACGAGATTTGGAAAGAGTGAAAAGCTCACCCCACGATTCATTGGTCCATTTGAAATCCTTGACCGAGTAGGAAATGCGGCCTATAGACTCGCCTTACCTCTAAGCATGTCTCGTGTTCATAACATTTTTCACATATATGTGCTTCGTAAATATGTGAAAGATCCAAACCACATTATTGAGTTAGAACCAGACAAGATAGCCGAAGATTTAACATACGAGGAGGTACCTGTTAAGATCTTGGATAGGAAGGAACACGTCCTACGCTCAAAGGTTATACCTCAAGTTAAAGTTTTATGGAGGAACCATGATATCGAGGAAATGACCTGGGAGTTAGAATCGAAAATGAAAACGAGGTATCCTCACCTTTTCGATATACCAGGTACGTACGTCAATTTCGAGGATGAAATTTCATAAGGAGGGGAGGTTGTAAGACCCCAAATTTTATGAATAAGATTTAATTTTCTTTATATATTATTTTGAAATAGTAAGGTGTTGATTTGATAAATGTGATAAGTTATGGGTAAAATGTGCAAAGTTTACAAAGTAAGCAAGTGATTATAAAATATTCGTTGTGTCGGAGAATATTCGTTTGGTCGAGGAAATATTCTTTTTGTCAGAGAATATTCGTACGACGGCGTAGTCATTGGTGGACCCCACAACGGAATGAATGTCGGATATAGAAAGCGACAGAAGTAACCTTTTTATAAAAATAATGTCAAAACTGTTACCGTTAGTACTGTTGAAATACCTGGTGGTTAAAATATAGTAATACGTGGTGTTGCACAGTAGCACACAGTATTGTACAGTATTTCGAATTATTAATTCTTACGTAAGAAGGCACTTACTCAATTATTGTTACAGTAATTATTGTTCAATATTTTATATTATTGATTCAATAATTGCATAATATTTTATTGGTTCAATATTTGCTACGTTGATATTTTATATCAATAAGAGCTACTTTGCTATTTTATATTATTGATTCAATAATTGTCATTGCATATTATTTTAAATTATCAAATCAATAATTCATATTATTTGAATAATATTATTCGATATCATTATTGATAATGTCTAAGGAAGTTCTGTCTAGGAAATGGGTTGATTAATTGCGCGCCAGTAAGGAGAAATCCTTATCGGAAGGCCCCCTCTTTCCTGGGAACGACCTGGTTGTCAATATTGTAGTTCTGTAATATTATTTGTGAATAATTAATTTTTGATATATATGATAAAGAAATATTTATTCAATGTGAATTTAAATGGAGAAATTTTTAACATGTGACATTTGTTGAAAGTTGATATTTTATCTTGTCCGATAAAATAATTCATTCAAATATATTATTATAATATTACATTATAGTAGTATGATGTGATTATATAATAGTATGATTTTTATAATTTAAATGGTAACATTATTATAATAAATTCATGGTATAAAAGTTTAACGAGGTGGAAGAGTGCAAATTAAATTTGAACTCTTATGTTGCAAACAATGATGTCATCGGAGCGATGAGGTAAGCAAGGATGTCATCGGAGCGATGAGGTAAGCAATGATGTCATAGGATCGATGATGTAAGCGATGATGTCATAAATTATGGCGAAAAGACTATTTTATCCTTACTCTGCCGAGCCTATAAATAGAAGCTCATTTCTTCATTATTTCTCACTAATTCACTAAAGCTATAAAGAGAGAAAGTATAGAGAGAATAAGAGAGAAAGAAGAAGAGTATTCTGCTATTACACTAGTGCAGTCTCCAATTTTTTAAGGTAAGGGGTATTATTTCTTTTGTATTCATGAAGAGAGTTATTTTCTTTCAATACTCGTAAGGGTTGTTATTTCATTCTTTATTATTCTGTTGAAATAACCTGTCTACGCGGACTACCGCATGCATGGTGAAATCCTGTTGTTATTCCATGCTTTATTATTCTGTGGAAATAACCTGTCTACGCGAACCCGCATGCCTGGTGAATAACCCTTCATATTTAGTTGTTATTAAATTGTGAAAATAATCTGTCTGAGTGGACTACCGCCTGACGGGTGAAAATTCAATTGTAGTTTCGTATATTGTTTCATTTTGGATTCCTAACTTTAAACTTACTACGGTAAGTATTGCTTCTATAATTCCTAAAATGATCAAAATTTCTTGAGTTTTGCGCTTCATCTAATATCATTTCACTGGAATATTGGTCTGAACTTTCTTGTGAAATTTTTATCTTTTCATGTCGAGTTATTATTCACGAGTTACTATTCATGAGATACTATTCACGGTAAAAAAAATATATTTTTTTCTTTCCAAATCATCTTTGATTGGATCTAGGTTTTGATCTTCATTCTTGAACTCTGGATAAATTCTCTAATATTCGTCCGTTATTTCACTGGATTCGTTATTCGTATTGTTTTCATCATCCTCAGTCCTAAATGGTGATATAACTGAATATCTTTGGCTTGTAGTGCAAAGATGAATGATTACTTGATGAATATCTTTGGCCTGTAGTGCAAAGATGAATGATTACCTGATGAATATCTTTGGCCCGTAGTGCAAAGATGGACAGGTATTGAGATGAATATGACCAACTGGTGATACAAATGAATATCTTTGGCCGTAGTGTAAAAGATGAATATTTGATTCAAGATGAATATTGATTGATGTTACAGGGATAAAATATTGATGATGGACTTTTAAATTATAGAAGATAGTAGACATCATTTTCTACTTAACTCTTCTATTAAATTGTCATTTTCGCTGCAGTTGTTGATCTAAAACTGGTTGTCCATAATATTTTATTTGATTTGTTGAAGACTAACGATAATTTATTCTTCATTATCTTAGTCATAATATTATTTACTGGGCTAGTTGAGCTCACCCTTTTCTTCCATTGTTCTCTTCAGGAAATGAGAATATCGCGGGTACTAGTCGGGGAATGGAGTGATGGTCCGAGTTAGAGCTGTAGAAGTCCTCACTATTTTTTTAAAAAATAGTGTGATAATAAATGTAATGAGGACTTAGTTTGAATGTTAATATTTTCTACATGTCTGTATTGACACTCACAGTTGTGTGGTCGTATTTTGCACGACCGTTTGATATGAAAGATTATATTTGGATTCTATACCATGTATTTGGCGACTCAGAATGGGTTAAGTATTGAACCTATTTTGGTGGCGTCACATGTAATGCCTCTTCGTCATCCCAATGAACTCCAGCCTGTCGACATAATTCTGTAATTAGAGATGGGTGAGGCAACTCACCTGAAGTGCCTCCTTCAAGCCCTCGCATAATCGACTCATGGATGACTTCCCCAACATCCATAGTTTTTCCTTTGGCAATGCAAAACAACAAGGCAGCCCGCTGATTAATAACGTCGCTCATATGCCTACATGGAATCAACTTAGCGCAGATGAATGCATGCTAAGCTTTTCCATATCGGCTCAACTTCGAAGATGGAAAGTGAACTGCTTCCTGTTGATCTGTCAATTTCCATTCAGTTCCTGGTACACAAAGGGCTTCAATCACCTCATTGTAATCCAATTCTCGCTGCATATACATACGATAATCACTATCACGAATCTTCTCCAATCCATAATAAGCGTTGATTGCCTTGTGACCAACATTAACTGACTTGCCACGAACCATCACTAAACTGCCTTTGGCCTCTTTAGCTTTTGAATAGAACTCCTTGACAATCTTTATCGTTGCTGGTCCAGGTTGAGCAGTAAAGTTACACCACTTCCGGCATCTAATCATTTGGGCCACTTCCCCATCATGTTCTTTCGGTAGTAAACCACGTTCCAGAATTACAGATTTGCCAGACGCCCAGTTTTGATATCTATAAGCGGCCTGAACGCTTACAAATCTCTTCTTATCAAACTTGCCAGACGATCCTGAATTTTCCCTCTTATGCCTTTTTGGAGCCATATAGCTAGTGTGTCAAATCCGTGCCCAACAAATTAAGTTCAGTGGCTAAATTGAGAAAAAAAACCTCTTTGTGGCAATGTATCGAACACTTGGCATGCGCTATTCAAAATAACCTTTTACAAGCCTTCCCCCAAACTTAGTGTTCACTAAATCTGTCAATTACCAAGCACATTATGGTTCCAAAAGAACAACAATTTATTGACACCTAAACCTAATTTAGCCACACAAACTCAATGGGGAATTCAAGCAAATGAAATTAACTTTCTTCAAATACCAAGTAATCAGCCTTATTGCAAGCAATTCCAAGTATTCTATGAATAATTTATGCAAACTTACTTGAAATTAGGACTAAACTTGAAGGTCCATATCAATTAGATGAAAAGATGTTTCACATTACTTGTTGAATTCCAAAGGTAAACTCGTTTACCTTGATACAGCTGGACCCAACTATGGATTGAAAGAAAGTCACGAAATTGGTCGTTTGTTGCTATGGGTAGGAGCGGATATTGTGGTGTTTGATTTGGACTAGGACTTAGGAGTTTTCGTGGTTTTGGGAAGGGGTAGTAGCAAATTTTGGTGTGGGTGGCTTGAAGGACTGATGTAGAAGATGACTCCCTTGTGGCTATGTTGGTGGCCTTGATTTGGAGAAAGAGAATGGGTGAATTCGGATGATAGGGGTAGGAGAGAAAAAGATTATAGTGAAATTGGAGAGAGAGATGTATTGGAAGGGGTTGCCCGAATAGGGGTTATAATTTTATTTTTTTTGTATGTAGGTAGCGCCTAGGCGCTTGAAATTGGTCATGATGGAGCGCTTAGGCCCTTGGTGGCAGCAAATGGGAGTTGTGGTCAGCGCCTACTCGATTGATTTGGCTTTGTTGGGAGAGCTTAGGCACTTGGGTCATTGGGGAGTTGCTGGTTGGTGACGCCTAGGCGCTTGCTGTAGGCTTAACCTGAGAGCCTAGGCGCTTAGCCTAGACTTGGCGATTTTGTTTTCCACTTCCGTCCTGCTGTGACCTGCAATCAAGTCGACCACTATCAATGATTATTTGCCACTATTTGTATACTTGACTAAAATGACATAAATACTAAATAACTAAATGATCTATACTACTAAGCAATTCAATAACACTAAAAATAGAGGAAAATAATTAGAAATATGAGAATTTGACAAATGGACATTCTGCAATTGAGCTCATAAGTGCTATTAGTCGAATGGGTAGTTGTAGTGGCCATTAGTCGAACCCATCATGACCAATTTTGTAACCTGTACGGAGACATCCCTATCGGAGTTTTGTAAGCTGTACGATATACTCATAAAGCATCATCCAACTTGCTGGCCCAATCTTTCCGACTAGGGTTCACCATCTTCTCGAGGATTTGTTTCACTTCTCAATTGGATACCTCGGCTTGACCACTTGTCTGTGGATGGTAAACAGTAGCAATCTTATGAGTAACTCCGTACTTAGTGAGAATAGCTGAGAGTTTCTTAATACAGAAGTGCGTGCCTTCATCACTAATGATTGCACGAGGAGTGCCGAATCTAGAGAAAACATTCTTCCGAATGAACTTAACCACAACCTTAGCATCATTGGTGGATGATGCTATAGCTTCAACCCACTTCGAAACGTAGTCCACCGCTAGAAGTATATAGGAGTTGCTAAAAGATGATGGAAATGGTCCCATGAATTCAATACCCCACACATCAAACAATTCGACTTCTAGGATCGTATTTAGTGGCATCTCTTGTTGCTTTGATATATTACCAACTCTTTGGCATCTTTCACATTTCAATGAAAACACACGGGCATCCTTAAACAGTGTTGGCCAGAAGAATCCACATTGAAGCACCTTAGCTGCCGTTCTTTCTCCCCCAAAATGTCCACCATAGTCAGATGCATGACATTGGTATAGAATATTCTCCATTTCAACTTTCGGAACGCACCTTCTTATTACTTGATCTCCACACTGTTTAAATAAAAACGGCTCATCCCATAAATACTATTTCACATCATGGAGAAATTTCTTCTTCTGCTGACTCGTCAAATCTGGCGGAAACACCTTACTCACAATGAAATTTACATAATCTGCATACCATGGTGTATCCATCCTTACCGCAAATAGTTGTTCATCTGGAAAAAAATCGTTGATCACTGTTGTGTCATCTTTTTTTAGTTCTGCATTCTCTAACCGAGATAAATGATCAGCAACTTGATTTTCTATTCCTTTTCGATCCCGGATCTCCAAGTTAAACTCTTGTAGCAATAATACCCATCGAATCAATCTCGGCTTCGCATCCTTCTTTGCTATTAAGTACTTAATTGCCGAATGGTCTGTAAACACAATAACCTTTGTCCCAATCAAATATGAGCGAAATTTATCAAATGCATAAACAACTGCTAATAGCTCCTTCTCGGTAGTGGTATAATTTAGTTGGGTATCCGTTAATGTCTTACTAGCATAGTATATAGCATGAAAAAATTTGTCCTTTCGTTGGCCAAGGACTGCACCAATCGCAAAGTCGCTAGCATCACACATTAACTCGAACGGGATACTCCAATCTGGCGCTATGATTACAGGTGCGGTAACTAGTTTCTTCTTCAACACATCAAAAGCTTCCAGGCATGCTTGATTAAAGTTGAATGGGACATCCTTCTCCAAAAGATTGCAAAGTGGTTTCGTGATTTTGGAGAAGTCTTTTATAAATCTTCTATAGAAACCAGCGTGTCCCAAAAAGCTTCGAATACCCTTTACTAAAACTGGTGGCGGGAGGCTCTCAATGGTTTCGATCTTAGCTCTATCAACCTCAATTCCTTTTGATGACACTCGATGACCCAAGATTATCCCCTCTTGCACCATAAAATGACATTTCTCCCAGTTTAAAACCAAATTCGTTTCCATACACCGTTTGAGCACAAGAGTGATATTTTCCAAACAATAATCAAACGAATCCCCAAAAATTAAAAAATCATCCATAAATACCTCGAGATTTTGTTCGACCATATCGAAGAAAATAGCCATCATACACTGTTGAAATGTCGCCGGCGCATTAAAGAATCCAAAAGACATTCTGCGAAAAGCGAAGGTACCATATAGGAATGTGAATGTCGTCTTTTCCTGATCCTCGGGTGCAATGGCAATCTGGTTATAACCTGAGTATCCATCCAAGAGGCAATAATACTCATGCCCTGCAAGCCTGTCCAACATCTGATCTATGAATGGTAGAGGAAAATAGTCCTTACGAGTGGCCTTGTTCAACTTTTTGTAATCCATACACACCCGCCAACCCGTAACTGTTCGAGTCGGGATCAATTCATTATGCTCATTTGCAACTACTGTTATTCCCCCTTTCTTTGGCACACATTGAACCGGACTTACCAATGAGCTATCTGAGATAAGGTAGACAATTCTCGCATCCAACCATTTAATAATTTCCTTTTTGACAACTTCCTTCATGATGGGATTGAGTCTTCATTGTTGTTCAATAGTTGGTTTCACTTCATCTTCCAACAGAATCTTATGCATGCAAATTGATGGGCTTATCCCCTTAATATCCGCCAAAGTCCACCCAAGAGCAGTCTTGTATTGCCGAAGTACCCTTAGTAGCTTTTCTTCTTGAACCTCGTCAAGTGATGCAGAAATAATAGTTGGCAAGGTAGAAGAAGAACCAAGGTATACATACCGTAGATGGTTAGACAATGGTTTAAGTTCCAAGGTTGGCGGTTCTTCCAATGATGATTTAACCTTTTCTGATGGCTTTCCCTAGTAGTCCAAAGGTTCAAACGTTGGTCTAACTCGTGTGAATTTTGGCGATGAATCTAACATCTGAGCCAATTCTAATACAGTTGAGTCATCAGATATGTTCTCACTTACCAATGCTACTTTTAGATGGTCTTCATTTATTAATTCGATACTTGTTTCCCTAATTGCTCCCTACCTGAAGTATTCTTCCTCTTCCTTTGGGAACTTCATAGCTTTGAATACATTAAAGTCACCTCTTCGTCTTGGACCCTCATTGTTAACTCTCCTTTTTGCACATCAATTAATGTCCTACCTTTAGCTAAAAAAGGGCGCCCAAGAATAATCGGTATATTGTTATCCTCCTTAAAGTCAAGAACTATGATGTCCACAGGGAATATAAACTTATCTACCTTTACTAGTATGTCTTCCACTATTCTCTTGGGGTAGTGTCGACGTTGGTTAAAAAATCCGCGGGTTGGGTCACAACCCGGATCTTTCATCTCTTCCTAAGTTATCTCTACCCTCACTCTTTTTATTTAGGAAAAAGGTTTTGAAGGATTTTTTAGGAAAAAGGCCAACATGTATCATGTCGACGATTTGAACATTTTACAGAGTCGCCAGTTGGTAGATTTAAAAATAATTGTACCAACTCAACTGAGTTTTATTTAAAAGAGGCCCAATTACTGGACACTATCGAAACTTGATCTTTGAAATCGAAGTTTTGAGTTCGGGGGCTTGGTTAAGTGTGAGGAAAGTGTTAGGCACCCCATGACTCCCGTGTAAATACGGTACCGCATCTTTTTAATATTTCCCTTAAAACTAAAATGTGTGTGTGAATGATGTTTGAAAATTGGGCCTATGTTTGATTGATTGAAAGTTGTGCTTTGATTCGTTGAACCTATATACGAAGGGTTTGACTTGATTTGCAAAAAGTCTTTGATTTGATTTGCAAAAGTGTTTGATTTGATTTACAAAAGCTTTTCTTTTGATTGGATTGAAAATGATGTTTTGAAAGCTGGTTATCAAACCCTTACGCTAACATAGGAATTGAAGCCTGTTGATACTTCTATTTTTTATCTTTTCAGGCTTAAGGCACGGTTTGAATGGTGATTGTCGAGCTGCGAAGCATCCTCGACCACAGAATATATATAAATGTCGGTCTTCTCATGGGCATGATAGTCATCGGAGGGACTCTGACACTACAAACTATATTTTCACTATCTTAAGACCTTAAATCCGAATAACCATTTTAAGGTCTGTTGCATATACATTTTATAGAAAAACTGGCAGGGTACATCTGTAAAGCGGAGTTTGTCCATCGTGGGAATCAGATTCTGATCGATTTAATCATGAATCCCACAATTTCTAGGCTCACATATGAGTAGCCAATAAACCTGCACAGTTCAAATTTGCACAGAAATAGATATATATCCTAAAATTGCCAGAACTGAGGATTCATTCAGTAAA
Organism: Panax stipuleanatus; assembly: GCA_020205555.1. Lineage (NCBI taxonomy): Eukaryota > Viridiplantae > Streptophyta > Magnoliopsida > Apiales > Araliaceae > Panax > Panax stipuleanatus. The sequence continues at coordinate 126,591,004 of CM035122.1, read as the reverse complement.
TTCGGGTTCGCACGGCCGAAGCGTCTCGTTCCCACTAGATAGCGATCTAAGGGATGCGAGGTTGCTTTTATAACTGAAACTAGAAAGAAAGATAAATTTAAGGAAATCTCAGCCATTCTAGCTTTCCGGTTCAGTCTGGACATGTTTTGAACCGTTTGAAAGCTAGAATTGGCGAGATTTAAATAAATCTAGTCCGCCCGCAGATATGTCAGTGTCAATTCATATCAAATAAATGTTTAAAGCAGCAGTTTAATAAAAGCGAGTAAAGCAATATATATACATAGTTATATATAAAAGCTGTAAAGGGCGATGGATTTTCACGTCGGTGCCTGGACTGAAATTGAAATATATATATATATATATATATATATATATATATATATATATATATATATTGCCAGAAAAGTAGTCAACCAAGACTGGGAAGAGAACCCAGTGGTGGTGAAGGCTGCTTATATATGCATATTTATATATAAAAGCAGTAAAAAGGCCACAGAATAATCTAGGCCGAACTGAAATATAAATGTATAAAAAAGTAGTCAACCAGGGGAGAAGATAACCCAGTAATGGTAAAGATTGCAAAAGCAGTAAAAAGGCCACAGAATAATCAAGGCCGGACTGAAATATATAAATATATATATATATATATATATATATATATATTAACAGAAACGTAGTCAACCAACACTGGAAAGAGAACCCAGTGGTGGTGAAAGTTGCTTATATATGCATAAATATATATAAAAGCAGTAAACTACCTCGAATTTGACATCCAGGCTTGACAGAATCGAAAAGTTAGTATATATACAGTTAAATAAACACAAAAATAAAGCCAAACCCGGACTGGGAAAATAACCCAGTTCGACAAAGTTACTTAAAATGAAGGTGCTAGTGCACTAAAGCTGTTAGAGCTGACGGATCGTCAATCCGAGTTGTAAAAATGCTAGAAATTGAGTTTATGCACAGAAATGTACAAAAAGTTGACGAAAACGGCCACAGAACTGAGTTTCAGGCATTTTTAGAAAACGAAACTTGATATGCAAGTGCAAAACAATGCAAAGAAGTAAGAATAACTTTCTGATCATGATAAATACTTATAATGGACTGCTATACGGGCTTTTTGCCAAATTGTAGGCTCTAAACGTCCAAATCTACCGGTTATTTTCTGATATGTGGTAGTATATAGGTATATCTATGTGTTAGAGTGAAAAAATTTGGGTTTAGAAGAGGTGAAAAAGTCAAAAAATCAAACGGGTAGAGGTTCGCTGCGTTTTGAAATTCTTTAAAATGAGGGGGGCACGTTTATTTATAGGTTAGAGAGCCTAAGCTCTACCTGCTGCTGCCGCAGGTAGAGGTGCGGCTCCCTTGGTAGGGCCCACATGTTCGGTTGAGTCGTCTCAAAGTACGTGCACTCCGAGCAACGTGAGGTCGAAGTCAAAACTTTCTAACTTTTAATCGGAGCGTCCGTTTGAGGCGCGCTATACCTTTCCGAAAATTCCTCACCGAGAGTGTCACAATGACATGGGATAAAACATTTTCTGGGTCCAAGAAGATGGGTTCATAACCAAGTCTTCGATTCCCCACAGTTTGTTCGTTGAGCTGTCTTATGCTGTTTGCACTCGGGATCGTCGTTATAGTTCGTTTTGACCTTGGTAGCATCAATTCGGCTTGAGTTTGACTGAATCGACTTAGGGTTGGTAAAATGATCGTTTTGCCCCTCCAAAGGTTGCCCTTAGTGTCGACATGGCCTTTGGTTGACTTCCGGGAGTTATTTACAAGACTTGGATCCCATTCGAGTCTGTCTATCCTCAGTGTAATCTCTGAAGTTGACTTGGTCATTCCAGGTTATCTTTTGGAGATGTTGTGGAGCTTCAGGTTTGGTCCCAAAGTTGACTTGAATTCCCGGGTTGAGACCGGGGCTGATCTGTACCTCCCAGGTTGAGACTGGAGCTGAGTTGACATCCCGAGACTAGTGTTTGAGGCTGTGGTTATCCCGATATTTGGTGGTAGAGGTTGATTTAAAAGGCCCAATATTGAGGTTGGGGTTGATCTGACGGTCCGATTGGAGATCGGAGTTGATTTGATGGCCCGATATTGAGATCGGGGTTGAGTTAACGGTCCGATTGGAGATCGGATTTGATTTGATGGCACGATATTGAGATCGGGGTTGATCTGACGGTCCGATAGGAGATCAAAGTTGATTTGATGGCCCGATGTTGAGATTGGCGTTGATCTGACGGTCTAATTGGAGATCGGAGTTGATTTGAGGCCCGATACTGAGATCGAGGTTGATATGTCGGTCCGATTGGTGATCGAAGTTAATTTGATGGCCCGATTTTGAGATCGGGATTGATCTGACGATCCGATTGGAGATCAAAGTTGATTTGATGGCCCGATATTGAGATCGAGGTTGAGTTGACCCGGTATTGGTGATCGGGGTTGATTTGATTGTACCATTTTGCCCTCCTACAATGTTAGTAACAGGGATAGGAAATTTTGAGTGTCTACAGATGTCCCTCTTTATCATGCTCATGCAATGTAATGGAATGAGTAGGATAAAGATTGCTAGACACTTGAAATAAAAAGATATCAATGATGCAATGCAATAAATGTTAAAATGTTTTCGCTGATCGCAGGTCGCACTTCGCATCGCTAATCGTATCGCAAATCACTTCGCTAATAGCATTGTAAATCGCATCGCAAATCGCATCACAAATTATTTACTTTTATCGGTGTTGGTGTTGGGGCTGAGACCAGCGGTTTGATTCCCATCGGTGTTGTCGATGTTTGTTTTGATGATTATACACTGAAATGTTTTCTACATTTCTGCTGGGGATGTCAATACTAGGCTACCGATAAATGTTTTCGTCACTTTCTGGTGGGGATGATGTCATTCATGATAGCCTAGGGTGGACGTTGTCAGACGATCACTGATGGTGGAACCACTGACGTGCTTGTCATAGATGAGCTATCGCAGATTGTTCTTGTCTTGCTCTGCTGGGGATGACGTCCTTTATGATAGCTTTATTGATTTAGCTGGGGATGATACCATTAATGCTACCTTAGTTTGAGATCAATAGCTTCCCTGTCTGGCGGTATTCTTTTCAGTTTTGATTCCCCTTCGGCCGGTGCTGTTACACATTTTAAAGGCTCATCTGCTGGGGATACTTATCGATTACCCAGTTTTCTTAAGGGATGCTTCTGATGCCTACCCTGATGATAGTTTACATTGGCATTTTGTCACAAGCAGTTGAATCACCAATTCTTCTTGGTGCTCCTCTTGAGGATGTGTATAACAAATTCCATCATCGGGGATGGACTATTATATGGTTTCTGTCCCCGGATCACTTCAGATGCTTTGCGGAGGTTGCTCCGACGGCTAAGACGTTGCTGGGGTTGAACCAATGGCTGAATCGAACTCGGTCTATACCCGATACTTCGCTGGGGCTGAACCAACGGCTGAATTGGATTCGGTTTGTACCCGATACTTCGCTGGGGATGAACCAACAGTTGAATTAGATTCGATCTGTACTCGATACTTCGTTGGGTCTGAACCAACAGCTGAATTAGATTCGGTCTGTACCCGATACTTCGTTGGGGCTAAACCAACGACTGAACTGGATTTGGTTTGTACCCAATACTTCGCTGGGGCTGAACCAACGGCTGAATTGGATTCGTTCTGTACCCGAAACTTCGTTGGGGCTGAACCAACGGCTGAATTAGATTCGGTCTGTACCCGATACTTCGTTGGGGCTGAACCAACGGCTGAATTAGATTCGGTCTGTACCCGATACTTCGCTGGGGCTGAGCCAACGGCTGAATAGAACTCGGTCTGTACCTGATGCTTCGCTGAGGCTGAACCAATGGCTGAATTAGATTCGGTCTGTACCCGATACTTCGCTGGGGTTGAGCCAACGGCTGAATTGGATTCGGTCTGTACCTGATACTTCACTGGGGTTGAGCCAACGGCTAAATTAGATTCGGTCTGTACCTGATACTTCGCTGGGGCTGAACCAACGACTGAATTAGATTCGGTCTGTACTCGATACTTCGCTGGGGTTGAGCCAACGGCTGAATTGGATTCAGTCTGTACCCAAAACTTCGCTGGGGCTGAACCAACAGCTGAATTAGATTCGGTCTGTGCCCGATACTTCGCTGGAGTTGAGCCAACGGCTGAATTGGATTCGGTCTGTACCCGATACTTTGAAAGTGGCAGTTTTTCGACAGTTTTGCGCAGTTTTTCTCGCAGTTTTCTCGTAGTTGGCATTGTTGATCCCCGGATATGACTTCAGGATGAATACCAAGGGTTTTTAGATTGTCCCCCTTTCTGTCAGGAATACGCTGCTTAAATGCAGGATTTCAGGATAAATCGCTTAATCGCGTAGCGATTTTACTTCAGATTTGACTTGGCAGCACATAGAAACTCCTTTTTAACCCGAATCGAACCGAACTCGGAGGAGTGGGACCCACTCTGAGGAGCCGCAGGTGGAGGTGCGACAGCCGCAAGTGGGCCCGCTTCCACCTGGGCTTTATATTGGGCTGCGAGATTTCATAATTTCGAAGTTTCATTTCAAGTTTCAAACGGAATCCGATCTTCTTCTTCAGATCTACGGAGCTTGGACAGCTATTTTCTGATTCCGTCAGTTCCTACGCGTTCAGCGCAGCGCAGATAACGTTTTACGTCCTTTTTTCGTAAGTTTTGACCGTTAAAAGCATGTGAACAACATAGGGGGCTTTTAGATGCAATGTATGAAAAATGTATGCCTATATAATCTGTTAAAAACTTTTTGACGACATATGTATGCATATTTTACTGTAACGCATGTTTGGATGTAAGAAAATTCAGATTATGAGACAGTCAATTATTGCTCTTTTTGATCAGTTTACTCATCCTCTTCGAGGCCCAGTGAGCCTGGATTTTTAACTAAAAAATGTCTATGGTAATTTGGATACCATGTGAGGTTATTTTTGATTTTATTTTATAAATATAAATTGTTCCTATTTTTGGGAAAGTGTGCTACTGAATGGCCACCTAGATATGCATATGTGCATGCGGACAGTCCATTTTACAAAGGAGACTCTGGCAAAAAAAATTCAAAACTCTATCATTTAATAAACATGCAATTTTAACTCTACTGAAGATTTTTGACTGACCCATGCATGTTTTTAGGATTTATCTTTTGAAAATCATGCATTTTTGACTTTACTAGGTATTTCTGACTGACCCATGTATGTTTTAGGAATTAAAGATGCATAGAATACTGATTTAAAATAATAAGCTACAGGTTTTAGGCTTACCACACCCTTTCTGAGGTGATTTGGAGACTTGGCACAGGTGATGGACCATGATAGACCCGGCAGTGCTAGCAGAGCCATTTCAGGTGTTAGACGTAGGAGGGCCTCTGATGTTTCTCAGCCACATCCGGCTAGACCGCCTCACATGTTGGCAGAGTCGGTGATTCGTCCAGCTCAGGATGAACCGCCGATTGACATTGATGATGAGTAGGCTATTTTTGCTGCTCCAGCACCAGCTCAGGCTCCATGTGCGGAGGTTCCAGGCATTGTTGTGCCTACCCAGGAGTTGCTGGGCTACTTGAGTCGCCATCCTTAGAGAAATATCCACGCTAATGAGTTGACTTGAAGTTTTTCTCTTCTTGGATTCTTTTTTTTTTTTGGCCATTCTCGGGGCACAGATTTTTGACATGGGTTGGTTTTTGATGCAGGTTCCCGTCTTTACGCAGCCTTGAGGGAACTGGTTTAACGTGCACTCCCTGTATCATACTTTGCACGAGGATTACAGGGATATTGTTGATGGCTGGGGGTTCCAGGCTTTCTTTTTTATTCTTCCCCGCCGTATCCCCTGGGGGTATATGAGGGCATTGTCTGAGCGCTGGTTCCACCAGACTCAGTCCCTTCATCTGTTGGACTGTGAGGTGATGATGACCCTTATGGATTGGAGGTTCATCATCGGTATTGAGTTTGAGGGCGAGCCAGTGACTGTCGTGGCAAACATTACGCCCACCGCCGTTCGGTCCCTGCTGAGAGTTCCTGCGATGGCGCTCAAGGGTCGGTCAGTCCGATCTGGTTCCTTGAGTATAGATGCCCAGAATGGGGCTTTGCTGGAGCCTCCACCTGATGATCGGAGGGTTAAGGATCACATTCTGAGGCGATTATTTTTGGTGATCATCAGGGGTTATTTTGTAGCGGACAACTCATCTACTGTGTCCTTCGCCCTGGTCAGCTCTACCCGACATGTAGAGCGCCTCAGTGATATTAATTGGGGTTCCTATACCTTTGCCTATTTTCTCCGGGGCATGCGCATGCTTTCGAAGGGTTCGACGGAGGCCTGGTTAGGGTTCTACCCATTTCTGCTGGTGAGTACATCTTTCTTATACTTTTTGATTTTAGCATTTATATTTTTCAGTATTGATCATTGAGGACTTTTGATATGGCCAGTTCTGGGCATTTGAGAGGCTTCCTTACCTACGGCCTGCCACTACTTTAGGTCTGGAGACCTATCCTTGAGGACGGTATTGGCATCACTCGACTTTGATGGAGGTCCCTATTGCTGATTTACATATGCTCGCTTACAGTTGGAGCTTTTGACTGCTGAATCGATCTCCTGGGTGCCATATACCTCTGAGTTTTTAACTGTCGAATTCGAGGGAGGCTTTCCCACTGGTCGAGAGTTTGCATTATCGACCTGCAGAGTCCCGATTTTAACAAAAGGAGGCTGAGAGCTCTATTTGGGAGAGCGTGCCATCAGGAGTATTACGGGTGAGATCCGCATTCCCATTGCTCCTCCTGCTTGGCATCATTGGCCTTTGATCATGCCACTGACAGAGATTCCCATGGAGGGCATAGATGGCTTCACCCTATCAGAGGGCCCGTTCAGCCAGGAGGCATTCAGCAGATGGTGGAGTCCTTGCACTATTGGTGCTCAGACTCGTGCTATCCAGTTTATGGCATACATGGTGCCAAGGTCCGTGATGATAACAGATTGGATAGCTTGCCTCAGGGAGCCTACTCATTTAGACCAGATTACAGATCTGACCCGGGAGTTGGATAGGGCTCGCTTCTTTATCAGGCATCTTGGCCGAGATCCGTCAGAGGCATCTTCTTTTGACCTGTCCAGCTCAAGAGTGGGCCCCTCTTCAGGTCCATTTAGCAGCAGTTTTACAGGGGCAGATCCTCCCTTGTACCGCCCAGATATGCCTGATGACCGCAAATTTGTGTCCACAATGGAGATGGAGAAGGTTGATCACCTGGACATAGATTATCTGGATCTCTTTGGATAGCTGTGGCAGCTATATTTTTGGTCAGCCACTGTTTTGGCTATTTGGCGGTTGTGCCATTATTTTGATAGACCACTGTTAGTAGTTGGGTGGTGGTGCCCCATTTTCCTGTATTCTTTATTTCGCTTTGTATTATTAGACAGTGAAAATGCCCGCAGTAGATAGCTTGTTGTATATGCTCATAATATTTCCTATCTATCGCATCATGTTTATACTTGTCATCATGTATATATTATGTCATATGTATGCATTTAGACAGATGAGTTCAGATTTAACCCCTGGGTGGTCTTGTGATACGGTGACATAGATGACATCATCCGTCGTGAGCTGTATTGATCATTTACCATAGTCTGAGGTGGCTTCATCATTGAGGTTATGGTACGAGAGCCTGCCCTTCTCAGCCAGAGGGATAGACCAGATATTGGCGCATTCGCTGGCCCTTGCAGATTTTCAGGTGCCATATGGTTTTGTGGATGATATACAATCCTGCTGGATACCTGAGAGGCAAGTGTTCAGATTTGGGCGACATGAGCTGACGCCGACTCTGGAGGAGTACGAGCGGCTTACCGGTCTGGCTTTGGACTTGTCGTGCTCTCGGACTGCTGTTAGTGATATGCGAAGACCGTTCCTACGGATGTCTGGTCTTCTTCAGAGGGTAGTCGCAGACGAGATCGTATCTGGGCGTGTGATCTCGATTGACTTCTTGATCGATCATTTTGGGGAGCTTGATAGCTACAATTGACATGTTGGGGATTTTATTATTTCAGCAGAGGCATGGCATCTGGCCAGGGTAGATATTCTGCTGATGTGCATCGTGGCATATGTCTACATGCCATTGCGCTTGGATTACTTGGATGTGGGGTTAGTAGTTGTGGTCCGGGCCCTTAGACAGGGTAGCACCATCATCCCGATGATATTGGCTGAGACGCTGCGGTCAGCCACTTACTGTATCACCCACCCGGAGGGGTTCTTCAGAGGAAGTTCGGTCTTGCTTTACATATGGCTGATGTCCCATATCCGACTGATTGGATCTTTCTGGCATCATGGGTATTGTTTTTCCTATGATATAGCTATGTCCTACTCCTTTTAACCGGTGGAGTGTACCGATGCAGAGACATAGTCGGCATTTATGTCAGATATTGAGCATCCGTTCTTAATTTTTCCATGCTCAGGGTTAGCCTCCCCATATAGTTTCATCACCCATTCACCTGGTATGGATTACTTGCCCCTAGCGGGTTTAAGAGGAGTGACTACTTATCATCCCCTGGCTGTTATGAGCCAGTTTGATCAGCTCCAGAGCTTGCACCGTTTTGAGGGTTCTGCTGATCAGAGGATGTCGGCGTCGTCTATGTCAACAGTCGACTTGATTCGAGTATATGAGTGTTGGACTCATAAGGAGAGGGTTGAGTTCTCCAGTAGCCATCCAGACTGTTCTCCAGAGTACTCGACATGGTTGGAGACAGTTATGGCAGCAGCTGCACTTGTTCCTTCAGCTCCTATTGTAGATTCAGATGAGGATGAGCCTATAGAGGATCCTGACTTTCCTACTAAGGATGACCTATTTATAGGTTTGACAGCGACACTAGTCAGTGATCCACCGACTATCCCTGCAGGCACAGATCCGGCTTCGGTAGATTCATTATTAAGGATGACCTTTGAACGGGATTCGACTAGAGCGCAGATGTTGACCGCCTTATCTGGTAGAAATATAGCTTTAGCTGAAAGGGACGCATTTCGAGTCGCACATGACGCAGGCTTGATAGAGAAAGAGGAGCTCCGATCTGCCAAAGATGCAGCTATTGTGGAGAGGGATGATATCTGCTCAGCCAGAGATGCAGCTTTTGCTGAGATTGAGGATACTTTGATTGCTAGAGATGCAGCTTTTGTGGAGAGGGATGAGGCTATAGCTTCTCGTGATTTCCACATTGCCGACAGTACTGCTCTTCGATCTTATACGTACGGCCTGGTTACCGAGATGAGCGTATATATTGATGACCACAGTGCCACACTGTAGATGACTGTGGAGGTTTTGAGTCGTATGGAGGCTGAGGGTATTGCACTTGCACCCGCTCGTCCATCTTTTGAGAGAGATGTCATGGTGGCATTGCTGGCCCGCTTATCCTTGGGTCCATAAACTAGCTTTATTTTTTTTGCACAGACTAGATCAGCCATTTTTGTCATATACAGGGCATTATGTATACATCATACAGTTTTATATCAGAGAAATATATTTTTGATTCACTTCCTTGTTTGGAGATGTATCGTAATTGCTGAGTGATTACCACTTCTTTCATGACTCACTGTTGTTGATGTATCTTGAGCTCCTCCTTGATGGACTGACAGTTGAGATGTCAGGGAGTATCTCAGATGGGCCTGTTGACCAGGAAGATTGGATATAGCTTCTTTATGGTTTTCGGTGTCTTGGAACTGGTTTTTTATTGGTTTTTCGTTTTTTCTTGAAGGTCAAACTGCACCGTATATGGCTGCCTACGTACTCCCGGGTGGAGGGAGATCAGGTCATTCATAGTTCTGGCTTCTATTAGAGAGGGTTTGAAAAGTATTTATCTTGGGTTTTGAGTTTGGTTTGATGAGTTTTTGAATTTTTATTTGGTTTGACCGCACCAAAAATGGCTGCCTACGTAGTCCTAGGTGGAGGGAGATCAGGTCATTTGTAGTTCCGGCTTCTAGTGAAAAACTAAACCTGATTTGATTCGTAGGACCCGGACACGAGTATGCATGTGCTTCAAACATAGTACATTTTCACGATGTTTGAATTGATGAGTTGGGGAAATTCGTTCCCGTCCAGTTCTTGTAGTCTGATAGCTCCTCCCGTTAACACTTCCTTGACAATGAAAGGGTCTTCCCAATTAGGGGCGAACTTTCCTTTAGCCTCGTCTTGATTGGCTAAAACTTTCTTCAGCACCAAGTCATTTTCTTTGAATTACCGTATTCGGACCTTCTTGTTGTAGGATCGAGCGATCCTTTGCTGATATAACTGTCCGTGGAAAATGGTTGTAGCCCTTTTTTCATCTATCAGGGACAGTTGGTGATATCGGTCTTGCAACCACTGATCCTCGTTTATCTGAGCATCGATCAACACTCGCAAGGATTCCATCTCTACTTCTACGGGGAGGACTGCTTCCATGCCATTGACCAATGAATAGGGGGTAGCCCCAGTAAAGGTGCGCATTGACGTCCTGTATGCTAATAGGGTTAGAGGCAGCAGGTCAGGCCAATCTTTGTGATTGGCGGACATTTTCTGCATGATCTTTTTGATGTTTTTGTTGGCCGCTTCGACAGCACCATTCATTTTGGGCCGATAGATGACAGAGTTGAGATGCTTGATGTAGAATTTACTGCACAGTTCTATCATCATCTGATTGTTCAGGTTCTTGGCGTTTTCTGATATGATCACCTCCGGTTGTCCATATCGACAGACAATATTATTTTTGATGAAACCAATGATGACCTCTTTCGTGACTTTGGGAAAAGAGGCTGCTTCAACCCATTTGGTGAAGTAATCAATCATGGTGAAAATGAATCGATGACCATTGCTGGCTTTTGGTTCTACTGGACCAATCACGTCCATCCCCCACATGAAGAAAGGTCATGGTGAACTCATGTTGTGTAGCTCATTTGGAGGAGCGTGTATGGCATTTCCATGTACTTAGCATTGATAACATCTCTTGATGTGATCGTCGTAATCAGCTTTGAGAGAGATCCAATAATGACCGATTCTTAATATCTTCCTGGCCAATAGATACCGCTCATATGTGGACCACAGACTCCACCGTGGATTTCATCCATAAGTCTCTGGGCTTATTCTTTATCAAGGCATCTTAGCAGGCCTATTCCAGCATCTCTTTTGTAGAGGGCATCTCCGCTTAGATAGAACATCATAGCCATTTTGTGAATCCGTTTTCTCGCAGATTGGCTTGCTCCAGTGGGTGTAGATCCATCTCGTAGATATTCCTTGATGTCTTGATACCACGGCTGCTTGATAGGAGGTATTTCATCTGATATTTCTCCAATGTAATTCCCATATGTCGGGGCTTTCTGAACTGTGAATTTGATGCAGGGAATCCTAATCCTATCAGATATGCGGATTAATGAAGACAATGTTGCCAATGCATCAGCAAAATCATTCCTACCCCGAGGAATATGACTGAAAATTATGTCTTCAAATTCCAGGGATATTCTGATGATCTATCAATGATAGGGCAGCAAATGCAGTTCTTTGGTGTGATATGCCCCAGTGGATTGTCTAATGACCAACTCAGAGTTTCCAAAGACCAATAGGTGTTTGATACCCATGGATTGGTCTAGTTTCAACCCCATTATACAACCTTCATACTCTGCCGTGTTGTTGGTGTTGCCAAATTGAAGTTCGGCAGCCACAGGATATTGTTCTCCTGTACCAGAGATAAGGACTGCCCCAGCTCCGGCACCTTCCATGTTTACTGCTCCGTCGAAATACATTTTCTATGGTTGGACTGTATTCTCTCGTTGGAGTTGTTGAATTGTTATGATTCCATCATCTGGGAAATAAGTCTCCAGGGGCTCGAACCCTCCTGAAGGTGCTTCAGCTAATTGATCTGCAATGCCTTGACCCTTGATTGACTTCTGAGTCACATAGACAATGTCGAACTGTTGTAGAATCAACTGCCATTTGGACAGTCAACAATTCAACATTGGCTTGTTGAATACATATTTGAGTGGATCCATGCGGGATATGAGGTAAGTCGTGTGCCCATGGAGGTAATGTTGTAACCTCATGCCGGCTCATGCTAATGCACAGCATGTTTTCTCGATCATGGTGTATTTTTGTTCACCACTGCTGAATCTTTTACTGATATAGTAGATGGCTCTTTCTTTACTACTATCATCTTTTTGTCCTAGCATGCAGCCCATTGCATTGGCGTTGACAGACAGGTACATGAACAAGGGAACTCCATCCCTCAGAGGTACCAATACTGGTGCTTCGATTAGCTGCTTCTTGATGGTAAGGAAGGCTTGTTGACAATCCTCATTCCATTTGGTGGAGGCATTCTTCCTTAGTAACTTGAATATGGGCTCACAGGTTGCTGTGAGCTAGGAAATGCATCGGCTTATGAAGTTGATCCTTCCCAGAAACCCACGTACCTCCTTCTCTGTTTAAGGTACTGAAATCTTAGTGATGGCTTTGATCTTGGCAGGGTCAAGTTCGATGCCGCGATTACTCACCAATAATCCTAACAGCTTGCCTGCTTTGACTGCCAAAAGCACATTTGGCGAGATTCAACTTGAGGTTATACTTGTGTAACCTGTTGAACGGCTTCCTGAGATGGTCGATGTGATTATCCTCCCTCCAGGATTTGATGATGATGTCATCCACATAAACCTCTATTTCTTTGTGCATCACGTCATGAAATAGGGCCATCATGGCTCGCTGATACGTGGCTCCGGCATTGATGAGGCCGAAGGATAGTCGCCTATAACAGAAGGTTCCCCAGGGAGTGATGAAAGCTGTTTTCTCCCAGTCCTCTTCAGCAACCATGATTTGATGGTAACCAGCAAAGCAATCTACGAAGGAATACATGCCGTACTGCACCGTATTGTCTATCAAGATGTGGATGAAAGGTACCAGGAAATTATCCTTGAGGCAGACTTTATGCAAATCCCGAAAATCCACACATACTCATACCTTCCCTCCGGGCTTAGGCACTGGGACTATGTTTGAAAGCCACTCTGGATAGGTTGATACCATGATAATCCTGGCTTTGAATTATTTAACGACTTCGTCTTTGACTTTCAGACTCCATTCAGGTTTTAAAAGCCTGAGCTTTTGTTTGACTGGCTTGAACCCGTCTTTGATGGGCATGCGATGAATGACAATGTCAGTAGAGAGGCCAATCATGTCTTCATGTGACCATGCAAATACATCCTGGAACTGTGTTAGGAGTTCGATCAGGTCGGCTTTTTGGTCTGGTGTGAGGTCTAAACCTATCTGGATTTCTTTAATGTTTTCGGAGGTTCTTATGTTGATAGTGGTGGTTTGGTCGAGGTTTGGTTTGGGTTTTTCTTCAACCCATTCTTTGATCTCCTCGGGCACCTCATAGTCATCTTCCTCCTCTTGATCAATATCCATCAAGTCGAAGTCAGTTCTACATCAGAGTCGTAGTCATTTTGACAGGTTGACATCTCATCAGCAGAGACGAACACATCCAACGCTTGAGTCCTGAAAACAAAAAACGCTTTCATCTTAGATATATACAACTGAATAAATATACATAGCATTCTGTAAAGCATGACAAAGCTGTTGTTGTGGTTGTGCAATCAAAAGTAAGCAGTAAATGAAAGCATGATTAAAGGGCAGATTGACTCTCTCTGCCCCTTTACCCTTTTTGACCGAGGCAAGGGACACTGCTCTAGTTATCCAAGGTCAGATCCTCGTGAACCGGGAGGATCAGGGATTTGTGATTATCTGTCTTGTCTTGGATGACGACTGAGACATCCTTTATAATAGGGCCAAGGTTTTTCTTTGAACTGCCCTATTTTTCCTTTTTAATGCGAGGAATTTGAATTTGATCCTCGTCTTCACTATCTGGGATCTCATCATTCATACCCTCGTAGTTTATGATGACCTGCATGTTAGCGAATGGGTCTCATCCTTCGTATAGGATCTTTTCTTTTCCTTTTTCGCTATCTACCTCATGCTTGAGGCTTTTCTTTCATTGACAGGTATAATTGGAGGAAACAACATTGTTGATACCGCAGTAGGGATCTTCCTCGTTGGTTTTACCCATCCGGCATTAGTAAGATTTGGCAAAAGTATGGTGGAAGCATGAGCCTTGGGATGCTTATGCGGGTTCCTGTAATTTGCCCCTGGATGAATATCCCAATCCTGCTCTCCCAGTCTGACTTGGGATTTGTATCGGGCTCTTGATACCTTGCTGATTCTTTCCTAACCCTTCTCCAGGTTAGGAAACCCAGAGATACCATTTCTTGGCCCACTATCATTACTTCGGTAAAGACCTTAGGCTTCAGGGCTGGTGCTCCGATAGGTAGATACTGTGTATCGCTCACCTCCAGAGCTTGAAAACTTGCAGGTTCAATCCCTGCATCCAGGCTGATCACTGGCATGTCTCCCTGTATGCCGACAGGGTATTCTGGTTCAGCATTGACCGTGATGAGGTTGCCGTTTTTAATGTATTTGAGCTGTTAATAGAGGGTGGATGGCACTGCCCCTGCCATGTGAATCCATGATCTGCCCAGCAACAGGTTATATCTAGTAGCGATATTGAGCACCTGAAAGGATACGTAGAAAGTGTGTGGCCAATCTCTAAGAGTAGCTCTATTTCTCCCATAGCTTGGCGTCACGATCCATCGAATGCTCGGATGACTATACGGCTGGTTTTGATCCAATTCGGGTTGATCTTCATTCTTTCCAAGGTATTGTAGGGACAGATGTTAAGGGATGATCCTCCGTCAATGAGTACCCCTCCGTTCACATACCCGGAAGATATCACAGCTATGTGCAGGGACTTATGATGGCATATTCTCTCTGCAGAGATATCATCGTCAGTGAAATAAATCACATTGCTGTTGAAAATGTGTTCCACCACATGACGAAATTTCTCAGCATCTACGGTATGTGGCAGATGGGCTTCTTCTAGAACTTTCACTAGAATGTTGCGATGGTCCACTGAGGATAAGACCAAGTCTAGGATGGACATTTTCTTGGGTGCATCCTTCAAGCTCTGCACTACCTTGATTTCATTGTGTCCCATCTTTTTGAGGAACTCTTCAATTTTCTCATCATCCACCTTTGCTTTGGCTTTGATGACTGGTTTGATCACCAGCTAAGGCAGGTATAATGGATTGTCCTTTGGTACAACGGTAATGTTGTTTGAGGTGGACCCTTCATCGTTCCCGTAGTTCCTATGGGACCCACTTCAGACTGATAATTGGATATTGGGGTCTGAAGGGCAATATCAAAGGCTCGGGTGCGGCCACCTTCACAGGATTTTGTATTTCTTGGACCCCTTTCCCCGGCAGTACTAAGGGCTTGAGGGTTGACTCCTCATTACAAGAGATGACAGCTACGGTACCTTGATTCCATATAGTGGGGATCCAGAGAGTTTCTTCATCCAGGAGGTCGAGAACTTGATTTCCTCTTATCAGGTCACCATTTTCAATTATGTCTTTAATTACGTTATGAAGCGCCCAGCAATCCTCAGTATCATGGCCGGGCTGAATTGGAGTGGTACTGACATATTTGATCAGGTTTGAATTTTCTGGCCCGAGGGTTCAATGGTGGTAACAAGTCTGCAACCATTCCCTCGTTAATTATCATCTGGAGGATTTCTTCCATTGACTGGTTTAGGTTGGTGAAGTTCCTTTAAAATATGAATTTTCCACTAGTTTGGACGCTTGCTTCTTCAACCCCTTTGCCAGTCCAGGATTTATGCTCCTGAGACCGGTTATGATCCCTCATGGGATTGATCTCGGGTGTGGGAGGACGATCGATATCAGACCGGTTGGCCTGTTTGATCATTTTCCTGGTAATCTGATGCTGATAGACGACCAGTTCTGCTAATTATTTGATTCGTTCCTTGATAGAGTTTATTTCTTGCTCTATCAGGAACCTTCTTTCTGAAACTTCCCAACTGTCTGGGGTGCTATTGATGGATGGAGTTGATTCTCCCACATAACGGAGGTACTTGGGTTCTTCTCCATTTGTGGTGCTGATCATATTGACATTCTCCTCTTTATGCTGTGGTAGAGGATTGTCCTGTACATGGGGTTGCTCAGGCTTTGCAACCACAATCTCTCCGTTGTCGATCAAATCTTGGATCTTGTGCTTGAGAGACCAACAGTCTTGTGTGTCATGGCCTGGAGATCCAGAGTGGTAAGCACATTTCTTGGCTAAGTAAAAATTTCGTCCACCAGTGTTGGTGGGTGGAAGGAGTTGGACAATCTTCTTCCGAGCTGTCAGAAGCTTGAACACATTCTCGAGTGAATCCCCTAGAGGGGTGAAAGTTCTTCTATGCCCGACCTCCATATTCTTCTGGAACGGAGGGTTTGAAGGTTGTGCTGGAGATTGAAAATGAGTATAATTCCTCTTTTGAATGGGCATACTGTTTGACTCGCTTCTTGTATCCTGTCCTTGCAATACTAAGGACACTTCTTCATCTTTCTTTTTGTGTACCCTCCGTGGATTACTCCCTTAATTTTCGGACTAGATATGTTCAGCGACAGCTTCGAGGGCGGTCAGATCTTTTATCTTTCAGGACTTGAGCCCCATTTCTGCCATTTTGCCGTGTTTGATCATTTCAGAGTATGGTTTTCCTATGTCTGCTAGGACCCTCTCATAATATGGCGCTTCTTAGATGTCGATGAAGGTCATGACTATCTCAGACTCAGTCATGGCTGGGGTGACTTGTGCTGCAACCCGTCTCCATCGTTGGGCATACTCTCTGAATGATTCAGTGTTCTTTTTCTTGATTTTGGTTATCTGGTATCTGTCTAGAGTCAGCTAAGATTGGAAGCTGTACTGACTGAGGAAGGCATGGGCCAGCTCTTCCCAACTGTGAATCTTAGAATTGTCTAGGCGGGCATACCAGGCTTTAGCCTCTCCAGTTAGACTCTTTTGAAATAACTGTATCCGAAGTTTCTCGTCCTCTGCATAGGATCCGAGTTCTCCGATGAATACTTTTAGATGTGTATAAGGATCTCCTAATCCATCATATTTCTCGAAATCAAGAGTTCTGAATTTCTAGGGATAACGAGCTCCGGGGAAAATACAGAGGTCGGAGTAATTAACACTGCCAAATGCCCCAGCCCCTTTGATAGACCAGAGAATTTCTTTCATTTGTTGTACTTTCTTGAGAAGGTCACCAGCTTCCTGTTCTTTGCTGAGGGTGGTAATTTCAGGGGTTTTGTTGGTTGGGTCCTGGTTTTGTGGTCCAGGAATCTGAGTTTCGGCCTTTTCGGTTTCTTAACTACCACTACCACCAAGTGCTCCTGGTTCTGTATGAGTTTAGGCTTGCTTCCCTTTAAGGGGCTTGCTTCCCTTTAAGGGCTTTGCTTTGTTCTCTTAGAAACCGGCTAGTTCAGCTATCTGATTTCTCAGTCCTTCGAACTCTTTCCTAGACACAGGGTAGATTCTGGTTGAGCACTCGAAGTCATGTCCGTGGATGGACTTAGTGCTTTCTTAGGCTTAGATCTAGTGATAGGATAAATTTTTCACCTACCCCAAAACGTAAGCTTGTCAATTTCCTGAGATAGGTAGGGATAGGATGCATGATGTGGTTTTTAATTTTATCCTGCAAAACAGAGGTTAGTTGTTTTGATGACAGGATGATAAGACGTATTTACTGGAATTAAAAACTAGACATTGAATTGAAAGAGGAATGCATGAAGAAGCTTCCCGTCGAATTTGGTTAATCAGAGGCTGACCTATCTTAGGTTACTCTCGCGCGGCTTTTTGGCACGAAGGTCCCCAGATCATCGCAATCTACTAGAGGGAAAATTAATCCGATCTTTCAACTGGAGCGAATCTAGGTGGTGCATTTTCATGATCCCCGAAGACTTAGCCGATCCCCAGAGACATTACTTATCACCGACGGGTTTTGCCTCCTTGTGAGAGGAACACAACATACATTCACATACATCTTCCTCACCGTATGCATATGATGACAGTTGGTGCGAAGCACTAATATGGGTGAGAAGCACTAAAAAATAGGAAAGCATTCATTCACATTCATTCAATGTAGAGACGCAGCATTCACGCATTCATTCAACGTGGAGACATAGAATTCACGCATTTATAGTTTTGAAAAGGAAATATTTGAAAAGATTTGAAAGCGGCCTAAGCCCTCTACTGTCCGCAGCAGAGTCGCCACCTGTCGACGTTGGTTAAAAAATCCGCGGGTCGGGCCACAACCCGGATCTTTCATCTCTTCCTAAGTTATCTCTACCCTCACTCTTTTTATTTAGGAAAAAGGATTTGAAGGGTTTTTTAGGAAAAAGGCCAACATGTGTCATGTCGACGATTTGAACGTTTTACTGAGTCGCTAGTTGGTAGATTTAAAAATGGTTGTACCAACTCAATCGAGTTTTATTTGAAAGAGGCCCAATTGTTGGATACTGTCGAAACTTGATCTTTGAAACCGAAGTTTTGAGCTCGGGGGCTTGTTTAAATGTGGGGAAGGTGTTAGGCACCCCACGACTCCCGTGTAAACACGGTACCGCATCTTTTCAATATTTCCCTTAAAACTGAAATGCTTATGTAAATATTATTTGAAAATTGGGCCTATGTATGATTGATTAAAAGTGGTGTTTTTCTTCGTTGAACCTATATACGAAGGGTTTGACTTGATTTGCAAAAAGTCTTTGATTTGATTTGCAAAAGTGTTTGATTTGATTTACAAAAGCTTTTCTTTTGATTGGATTGAAAATAATGTTTTGAAAGTTGGTTATCAAACCCTTACGCTAACATAGGAATTGAAGCCTATTGATACTTCTATTTTTTATCTTTTCAGCCTTAAGGCACAGTTTCAATGGTGATTGTCGGGCTGCGAAGCATCCTCGACCACATAATATATACAAATGTCAGTCTCCTCATGGGCATGATAGCCATCGGAGGGACTCTGACACTACAAACTATATTTTCACAATGTTGAGACCTTAAATCCGGATAACAGTTTTAAGGTCTGTTGTATGTACATTTTACAAAAAAACTGGCAGGGTACATCTGTAAAGCGGAGTTTGTCCATCGTGGGAATCAGATTTTGATTGATTTGATCATGAATCCCACGATTCCTAGGCTCACATATGAGTAGCCAATAAACCTGCACAATTCAAATTTGCACAGAAATAGATATATATATATCCCAAAATTGCCAGAACCGAGGATTCATTCAGTAAATCCGGGTTCGCACGGCCGAAGCGTCTCGTTCCCACTAGATAGTGATCTAAGGGACGCGAGGTTGCTTTTATAACTGAAACTAGAAAGAAAGCTAGATTTAAGAAAATATCATCCATTCTAGCTTCCCGGTTCAGTCTGGACATGTTTTGAATCGTTTAAAAGCTAGAGTTGGCGAGATTTAAATAAATCTAGTCCGCCCGCAGATATGTCAGTACCAATTCATATCAAATAAATGTTTAAAGCAGCAGTTTAATAAAATCGAGTAAAGCAATATATATACACAGTTATATATATAAAAGCTTTAAAGGGCGATGGGTTTTCACGCCGGTGCCTGGACTGGAATTGAAATATATATATATATATATATATATTGACAAAAAAGTAGTCAACCAAGACTGGAAAGAGAACCCATTGGTGGTGAAGGCTGCTTATATATGCATATTTATATATAAAAGCAGTAAAAAGGCCACAGAATAATCCAGGCCGAACTGAAATGTAAATGTACAAAAAAGTAGTCAACCAGGGACTGGAAAGATAACCCAGTAATGGTGAAAGGTGCAAAAGCAGTAAAAAGACCACAGAATAATCCAGGCCGAACTTAAATATATATATATATATATATATATATATATTAACAGAAACGTAGTCAACCAAGACTAGGAAGAGAACCCAGTAGTGGTGAAAGTTGCTTATATATGCATAAATATATATAAAAGCAGTAAACTACCTCGGATTTGACATCCAGGCTTGACAGAATTGAAAAGTGTGTATATATACAGTTAAATAAACACACACAAAAACAGCCAAACCCGGACTGGGAAGATAACCCAGTCCGACGAAGTTGCTTAAAATGAAAGTGCTAGTGCAATGAAGCTGTTAGAGCTGACGGATCATCAATCCGAGTTATTAAAATGCCAGAAATTGAGTTTATGCACAAAAATGTACAAAAAGTTGATGAAAACGGCCACAAGATTAATAACTAAGATCAAAGTTCACAAGATTAATGCAGATTTAACAGGTGAAGATTACAACTTCCCTTAGTATTTCATTTAAATCAATTTACTTCCCATTTAAATCAATTAATTAATATGAATCATTATCCAAGAATGCTTTATAAAATTCACAAACTTTTTCCAAAAATATGTGAACAAATCCTCCGCAATCTGATCCTTAAGACACAGAATTACAAGGAACACCCTAGTTAATTAATTCACTATATTCCTATGTGAATCAAGTTAATTAGGGTTTTACGTACAAATTCTTTAAATGGATACAAAAGACGCTAAGGTATATTCCTATCCTACATGCTAATCATATTAACCCTATTCAGATTATATGAACAGATTTTATCATATCCAGATCTCAATCTATACTTCATCTTCCAATTTTATATAGATTATCATGGTAATTGTTGGCCAAACAATTAATCAATAAGCAAAAGATATAATAAACAATTCAATAAAAACCAACTGTCATTCAACGGGAAGGTTCAATTTAAACTACATACCAAGTTCCGTTGCAATCTTAATTAAAGTTTAGTTCATAATAATAAAGAAAAACATCATCTAGATTAATAATCCAAACATCCCAAGTAATTACAAAAGATAAAACTAGAGAAGAGAAGAAAAAACTATGAATTTGCTCCAATACTCTCTATTTGATCTTCAGCCCTTGTAATCCTCCTTCGTGTTTTTTTCCTTCATTGTTCCCTCTGCAATTGTCTTGATAATTTCTCGATACGTCTTTTCTAAAGTCTTCTCCTATTTGTATTAGTCAAAACCCTCATTCAGATTCCTTTTTGGCTTCTAAAACCAACTCATCAGTAGCAAAATTCCTCTTTAGCCACACAGAAGCGCCTAGGCGCTCAACCCAGGTCATTTCCAAGTGCCTAGGCGCTTGAACAGGATCACGTATTTACAAAAATGCCACTCAGCTCTAATTTTAATAATTTTTGATCTTTTTCTTCTCCTAAATGACCAATTTGTCCCTCCAACTCCAACCTACAAGAAATAAACACAAAAACACATAAAAATATACTAAAAACAGTTAAAGATAGCAATAATTAAGTTTAATAACATCGGATTCATATGTATAAAACCTACTCATCAAACATGCATTACATCCACTGTTTATAATTCTTGTTTGATTCAAATCGGTACCCTCACAATACCCGTTGATCTTATCTCTTTGAAAATACTTGAATTTGATGTGATTTTAGAATTTTACTGGTTAACTAACCATTATGCAAAAATTGATTATTTTCATAAGGTCGTTAGTTTTCATATTCCTAATCAACCTGTTATGCAAATTCAAGCAATCAAACCGTTGAAATCAATCACGGTCATCTCTAGCCATAAAACCATTCATTTATTGAAATACGAATGTCAAGTTTTCTTAGCCCATGTCACCGATTTAAACAAAAATACGTCAGATTTAAATGATATTTCTGTTGTTAATAAATTCTCTGACGTATTTCCTGAAGAACTTCCTGGCTTACCCCCAGAACGTGAAATCGAATTTTGTATTTACCTTAATCCGGGTACAAAACCCATTTCCAAAACCCCATATCGAATGACTCCTATTGAAATTTAGGAGTTAAAAGTCCAACTCCAGGAATTATTAGACATCGGCTTCACACGTCCTAGTACATCACCTTGGGGTGCTCTTGTTTTTATTCGTAAAGAAGAAAGATGGGAGTATGAGACTCTGCATTGACTATCGGGAGTTGAACCATGTCACCATCAAGAATTGGTACCCGTTACCTTGAATTGATGACCTGTTTGACCAGTTGCAAGATGATCAATTCTTTTCAAAGATCGATCTTCGTTCTAGATATCATCAGTTAAAGATTAAAACTGATGACATTCCAAAGACTGCCTTCAGAACTCGATACAGGCATTACGAATTCCTAGTCATGTCCTTTGGATTGACTAATGCTCCGGTTGCCTTCATGGATTTGATGAACCAAATATTCAAGGAATATTTGGATCATTTCGTGGTTGTCTTTATTGACGACATCCTCATATACTCCAAAATTTGTGAAGATCATGAGCAGCACTTGAGGTTGATACTCCAAAAGCTTCGTGAAAACAAGCTATAAGCCAAGTTAAAAAAATACGAGTTTTGGCTTGAGGAAGTAGCATTCCTTGGGCACGTGATATTGAAACATGGAATATTAGTTAACCCGACGAAGATTGAAGCAATACAAAATTGGGAGCAACCTAAGTCAGTAACCAAAGTACATAGCTTTCTGGGCCTAGCTGGTTATTATCGGAGATTCGTGCAAGGATTTTCTCGAATCGCCACTCCCTTAACTCAGCTGACTCGAAAAGATATAAAATTTAAATGAAGCGAGGAATGTGAGAAAATCTTCCAAGAACTCAAGAGGAAACTCATTTCAGCACCTGTTTTGACAATACCATCAGGTTCGGAGGGATTTGTCATCTACAGCGATGCTTCAGGCAGAGGTCTAGGTTGCGTTCTCATGCAACATGGAAAAGTTATAGCCTATGCCTCTCGACAACTCAAAGAGTATGAGAGGAGTAATCCTACTCATGATCTTGAGTTGGCAGCAGTTGTTTTCGCGTTGAAGATATGGAGACACTACCTGTATGGGGAGAAAGTGGAGATCTATACAGATCATAAAAGCCTCAAATATTTTTTCACCCAAAAGGAACTCAACATGCGACAATGACGTTGGCTTGAACTATTGAAAGATTACGACCATACCATTCAATATCATCCTGGAAAGGCAAACGTGGTAGCTGACGCGTTGAGTATAAGATCATATGCGGGTACGAGTGCGATATTGTCAACAAAAAGGCCCATTTTGTATGACTTACAAAGGATGGAGATGGAGTTGAGGAATCCAGGAACCCACGTGAAGATGGCGAATATACTAGAAGAACCGACTTTAATTGATAAAGTTAAAGCTGCTCAAGCTACAAACCTGGACCTGGTGAATATGAAGAAGAAAGTACAAGAAGGTGCTATTCCAAAAGCTAGAATTGATGAATAAGGAATACTTTGAATCAACTCTAGACTCTGTGTTCCTAAAGACCCTGATTTAAAGTATAAATCATAATGGATGCACACAATACACCGTTTGCAATCCACCTTGGAAGTACCAAAATGTATCGCGATCTTCGACATGCATTTTGGTGGAGCAATATGAAAAGAGATATCACGGAGTTTATCTCAAGGTGTTTAAAAGATATAAAAGTACGTGGGGTTAGTATTTCTATTTTGAAGCTATTAAATGATAGTTTTTATAAATAAAACTAATTATAGAAAATTGTCAGATAATCCAAAAAATGTAAAAATTATTTGAAAAGTTCAAAATAATATTTTAAATATTTTGGAAGTGTTAGTAAGCTCGTGAGGTGTCGGGATGTAAACACACAAGTAACGAATGAGTAACGAATGAATTATGATAAAAACAAAAATAATATTTTTTTTAAAGTAAAATGGTGATAATACAAGAATAATGGATTGACGTTTTAAAAATAAATTGTCATATATGGGTTTCTTAAGTTTTGTCACTCACTTATAAGTTTTAGAATATGAATTATGATTCAATGCGATAAATAAATGCACCTCGAATGAATAATGAATTATTAGTGAATTTATATTTAAATGATGTAAATATGTTTTGGTGTTGACCCCGACTTTTAAAAGAATTTAAATTGTTTATAATAAGGTGTTGATTTAATAAATGTTATATTTATGGGTGTTATGTAAGACCCAAACTTTTTATGAATAAGATTTAATTTCCTCTATATATTATTTTAAATAGTAAGGTTTGGATTTGATAAATGTGATAGTTATGGGTGATATGTGCAAATTTTACAAAGTAAGCAAGTTGTCATAAAATATTCGTTTTGTCGGAGAATATTCTTTCTGTCGAGGAATATTATATTTGGTAAAGTACGACGGCGGCGCCGAAATAACCAATAATTGGTGGGCCCACAACAAAATAATTGTCGGATATAGAAAGCGACAGAAGTAATCTTTTTATAAAAATAAACTTTAACCATTAAACTGTTGAAATACCCGATGATAAAAGTACAGTAATACGCGTTGTTTCACAATAGCACACAGTATTTCTAATTATTGATTCTTACGTAATAAGTCACTGCTTCAATAATTATCACAGTAACTGATATTATTAGATAGCATTATTGGTAATATCTAAAAAGTTCTGTCGAGAAAAGTGGTTAGGTAATATAATTGCGCGCCAATAAGGATAAATCCTTATTGAAAACCCCCTCTTTCCTGGGAACAACCTGGTTGTCAATATTATGATTCTGTAATATTAATTATGAATAATAATTGATGAATAAAAATATGATAATTGGTTCAATTTTATAAATGGAAGAATTTAGAATGAGATATTTGTTGAAAGTTTGGCATATTTTCTGAGTAATCGCAATTATTTTCCCCGATAAAATATTCATTCAAATATATTATTATAATACTATATTATAATAATATAAGGTGATAATAATAGTATAATTTTATAATATTTTTTATATAGTAATACTATTAAATATATATAAATTTTTACATATGAATTAATTAGGGTGCAGATGATCAAAATTGTATTTGAATTCTTTTTCAAAGTTTGAATGGTGTGGTGGGTGGTAGACATGGGAGGGGCCACATTTATTAAAGTTGTTGCAAATTGGTTTTATTTTCAAAGTTGGTTGCTGCACGTAAGAGAAAGAAAGAAAGATTAGGCAGGGAGTTAGGCATGTTTATTTTTTCTTCCTCCGAGTTGCCTATAAAAGGAATGCTCCTTCAGAAGATGAGACACACCATTCTAATATCAGAAATTCTTCCTCTACAATATTGTGGGTATTTCCTTTGAGTATAAAGATACTTTGAGTGTAGTTTATAGTGCAAGATTTTCTCAGAATAATATCCGGTATATCAGTCAAATCTACTTTTCTACTAAGGTAAGGGATATTATTTTTCTCGTAAAGGATGTTATTTTTTTTTAATACTCGTAATAATTGTCATTCTAATCTTTATTAAGCTGTGGGAATAACCAGTCTACGCGGACTGCCACATGCCTGATGAATAACCCTTCGTATTCATTCTTTATTAAAGTTGTGAAAATGATCTGTCTACGGGGATTACCGCATGACGGGTGAAAATCCATTTGCAGTTTCTTATTTTATTTCATAATCCTAAATCTAAACTTACTATGGTAAGTATTGCTTCTATAATTCCTGAAATGATTAGAAATTGCTTAAGGTTTTCGCTTCATCTAATATTATTTCACTGGAATATTGGTCTGACCTTCTTATTGAAATTTTAATCTTTTCATGTTGGGGTACTGTAATACCCAAGAATTTTCATATATTAATAAATGAATATATTAATAGAAGTGAATATTTATTCATATATAAATGATTTTGTGTTATGAGATGAATTAATTCAATTATATAAAATTGAATAATTATAATAAGTGAGAATATGTGGAGTTTGCGATAAACTCGTTGATAGCCTTGTGTGGCACAGTGACGTAATATAAGAATGATTATATTAATTTAAGCAAACAATTAATCTATATTAATTGTTAATCAGTAGAATATTAATTAATTGCCATCATAGAATAATTGTTATAGATGATTAATTAATAATATGTGATTATTATTATTACACGAAATATAATATTAATAATGAGCAACGTGTCTATAATATAATAAGATTTATATTCATTTAATGTGATATTTAATCATATAAGTGTTAATCGATTATTATGGAAATTAATAATCAATGAGGAATGGATTAATTAATATTATCATTAATTAATCAATGAGATAAATAATTTATTTATTTGACAAATAAGTAAGTATTAATCTAATAAGATTATATTAATTGATATGTGCAATACTTGAATATATAAAGTATATGAAATACAACTATATTATAGTATAGAGAGACACTTAAGTATGACCATGCATGTATACATAAACTATGTTATATAATGCAATGTGAATATATTACACATGGAGACCATGTATTAGGATTGATTGAAATATATAAACTATATGTTTATGCTTGTGTGACAATATGTATGCAAGTATACATTAACATAATATGAATATATTGTAATCAATTGTTGATTATAGAATTTAATAATGTGATAGTATCCGATTAAATTATATCGGTAGGATAAAATGTACTTGGATTATATATGTACAAATTACATTGAAGTATTATTATGTGAATTACATTGTGACATTAAAATTACAACCTAAGTGTAGATATTATGTATATAACATAAGTGTTGTATGAATTAATATTGACCAATGGCTGAGCTGCATTCTCTTGTCCCATAATAAGAGTCACATTTCATTCTCTTCACGTGGAAAACTCTAAGCTAGTCTACCGCCTCTTCTCTCAAAATCAACATTCTAGCTATCATGATGAACAAGGGAGTGGTATTGATAATGAGTTTCACCAACTAATTACTAACTCTCCATTAACCTCTATACAATACAAAATCTCGTTGGTTTAATTTGATGTATATATGCATTGTCTGTATTTTGGTTTCTCTATAAATACAACCCATCTCCTTCAATTTGATTTGCTGATAAATTGCATAAGTGTTGAGTTGAGATAATACATTGATAGTATAGCAGCAAGTTCAGTTCACAATTTAGCAGAGGTATAATTCCTCTTCTTGGTCTTCATTCTGATTCTCTGTCAAATTTTATTTTCTGTCAAAATTCCATTTCCTGATTTTGGTTGCAAAGCATGTTAATTGAATTATAGAATGGTTATTAGTTGTTATATAGACTTAGTAACATGTTAGTATATAATGTAGCATGTTTAAAAATCAAATCGGTGAAGTAATTTTTTGAATTGGGTTGTTAACTGCCGAAGCAGACTGCAGTCCAGCCAGAACCAGTGGTGGCGCAGCTGCGCCGATTTGGCCTTGGTATGCTGCGCAGTTGCGCAGGACACTGTCTGCAGTTTTTGATTTTCTGTTTGCGTTCTGCTACGTGATAGTTTCTTGCATTGACTTAGATGAAGCATGCTAGCATGAGTAACTTACATGTATAGATACATAGACCTAAAATGAGTTGTTCTATTACGCTTGTGTTCATGGTTGATGAAAAGTATAGTTTTCCAAAACAAACTTAGAACTTTAATAAAAGACTTTGACATGTGTGTATGATATCAATGTTCTGACTTATGTCGGTATTTTGACCTTGCAAGCATATTATTATGATATAGGAAGGCATGAAAAGCATGTTAATAGATGTATACATGTTTCGTAAGGTAACATGAGCACGTGGATCGCGTTAAATGAACTTTACTAGTGAAAGTATAAGTTTTGAACGTAAATCTTGACATGTTATATCGGAGTCTAGATTCTGATCATTGTGAACATGTTGGATAATGTTTTTAAACCTCACTAATGTGTCATACATATATATACATGTGTACATAGCATGCTAGGTGCCATAAAGACTAAATGAAGCATGATTTCAAAACCAATAGCAATGCTAGTAATATGTATGTGGTAAAGATATTCATGAACATGCCTAGAATACGTTACACGACCACCTTATGTGTGTACATGACAAGTATGACAGCTTCGTGGTTTCATGACCTTGAATGGCTTTAAGTTATTGAAAGTATTGAATTAGAATCTATATCACATATATTTGAAACGATGAAAGGTTGTACAAACATAAAAGAATCTTTTAATATGTTTATATGCTATGTGGTGTTGTTGGCTTGCATGACCGGACAGAAACCATAAGGCACAGCTCAGCCTTGGCTTGGCCAGAAGGCTGCGCAGCTGCTCTGGCCCTAGGCTTAGCCATAGCGCAGCTGCGCCAGTCTGGAATCTAAATTATTGAAATCTACTTGTTCTGGTCATGTTAGTTAGTGTAAATTGTTGTTCAAAACTGCTAGAAATGATTTGTACCCTACTGGTGTGTATATATGTGATGATTAAGTAACAAGATAATGTTTAACTTATATATTGGAAGCCCATGGGTCTAAGGATCATAGCTACTTGAACATGATGAGTTGCTATAGTATCATTTATGTTATAACTATGTACTTGATTCGTAATAACGTATAATCTGATTTCATACCATATGAGTATAAGTATGGCATGTGACTAAGGTAGCAATATGTATGTATATTGAGTAATAAGTTGGTGTAATGAATGAGTTAGCTAATGAAAATCCTATACTTATAATACGCTATAAATAGGATTCAAAAGTGTTGAATTACTTTACGTGGATAGACTACACTAAAGGCAAGTATCCTAAACCCTTGCATTACTTTATTCAATGGATATCGTAAGCAAGTATCTAAACCTTATCTCTTTGAATGCAAGTTCCTAACTTACACTCTTTTACGGTGCAAGTATTCTATCCTTGTATATTGCGAACTAGTTTCTTTACTTAATCGTTTGAATTGAATTAGCATACTTGAACTTTTATTTCATTAAAGCTATTGTTCATGTTGAGCTTAGTGTTGTTCTTGAATATTGTGAAAGTGTCTATGCCATTTGATTCGGCTAGACTTATATTATTGAAAAGCGACCCAAAACCAATTAATTGGTGCGGGATCTTGTATTTGACTGAGAAGAACAACCTTCTTTGAAGGGAATATATAATTATCGGAGAACCAACGCGCGCACTTGGGTATGATTGATTGTTATGCATAACGATGGTACTTTCGGCTGATCACCTGTGGTACCTGTTTTTATTGGATTTTCAGTTTATTACTGTTAATTCTAGTAGAAGTTCATGGTCCTTAGTGACTGCTCAGTATTCAGTTATCTTAAAAATCTTGAATTGATTTATCATTGAATCACATTGATATTATTCTGTCCTTAGCGACTGTAATTGAAAACTGTTGATATTCTTGTTATCCTTGAACTATCAAACCTTGCTATACTCTTTTCGAGAATTGAGAATTTTATTACAAACCCTTATTGTATATTACTTGCTGAGTAATTTGTGCTCATTCTTGCTTTCCCTAAAACATTTCAGTTAAGGCAGAGCAAGGCGAACCTTCAGGCATTGATAAGGGCAAGGGCAAGGCTACCAACTAGCTTGTGTCTTTTATGTTTTAAATATTTTAATGTTGTATTAAGATGATGTAGTAAGACTAGATTTGATTATGTTTAAGCTTAAGTTAGGTTATGTAATAAGTCGTTAATTAATATTATTATGTAATCTATTAAGTACTGTAGGTTGCGAGACTTGGGGGAATAATTATAATAAATCATTATAAAGTATTCTAGATTAGATTTTCCGTTGTGATTGTGTGATTTTTAGTTATTATTATTGTAATGTATTACCATGAGCACGTGACGAACCGAATTCGAGAGACCAAGTGGTGGTCACGAATTTGGGGGCGTCACAGGTACTATTCATTCGGGTACTCATATCAGGGTACTATTCATGTCGGGGTACTATTCATTCAGGTACTATCCACGACAAAATTGTTTCTTTTTCTGTCTAATTATCTTTGATTTATGAATCTTACTCTTGAAATTGGATCCATGTTTTGATCTCCATATTGACAATTTGGACATTCTTGAACTCTGGATAAATTGAATTATAAATCTCTGATATTTGTCCTTTATCTCATTGGATTCGTTCTTCATATCATTTTTCATCATTCTCAATCTTAAATTGTGGTGAAAGTTATCTTTGGCCCGTAGTGCAAAGATGGATATGTGTTGGACATGATCATGACCACTGGTGATACAAATGGGTATCTTTGGCCCGTAGTGCAAAGATAAATTATTGATTTAAAATAATTATTGATTGGTGTTACAGGAATAAAATATTGATGATGGACTTTTAAATCATAAAAGATAGTAGACATCATTTTCTACTTGACTCTTCTAATGGATTGCTATTTCGCTGCAGTTGTTGATCTAAAACTTGTTGTTCATAATATTTTATCTAGTTTATTGGAGGCTAACAATAATTTATTCTTCATTATCTTAGTCATAATATTCTTTACTAGACTAGTTGAGCTCACCCTTTTCTTTCATTGTTCTCTTCAGGGAATGAGAATATAGTTGGGACTAGCCGGGGAATGGAGTGATGGTCCGAGATAGTGCTATAGAAGTCCTAACTATTTTATAAAATAGTGTGATAATAATTATAATGAGGACTTATCTGATAGTTTATATTTTCGTATTATGTACGATCTGTATTAAAGCTCACAGTTTGTGTGGTCGTATTTTGCACTATCGTTTAATATAATAAGATTTGTATTTGGATTCTGTACCATGTATTTGGCGACTCAGAATGGGTTGTGTGGACCTATTTTGGGGGCGTCACAGTTGGTATCAGATCTTAGGGATATGATCTCTAGCGGAGATTTGGGATTAGAACTAGGAGATGAGAGACGAGTAAAACCTTTGCTAGTGTGTCCTACCTAAGCTTATTTGTTATTTAATTGGTTGGTCGGAATATAGGGATAATATGTGACATGTCAATTTTTTTAATTAAATCTTATTTTGTGGCAGTATTTGAGAATGACATCTGAAAGTCTAAGCAAAGGAGCATTTGAGACCATCGAGACACCGCCAATTAATAACCAGGATAACAGGAAGGCAATAATACTGCTGTAAACAACACCACCGACCAAATGATGAACGATGGGGTGTTTAGGAGTTTTCTACAATTCATACAAAACCAGACGTGAGAGACTCCTGTTCAAAATACAGGTGTAAACAATGGTAACTCGCGGCTTGTCACTGCCTAACAATTCATGGAGTTGGGACCGTCGGAGTTTTTGGAAAAGCCAGAGCCACTCAAGGTAGAATCTTGGATTAAGCGGATCACCAAAATATTTGATGTTCTGGGATGCACAGAAGAGCAAAAGGTTCCCTTCGCCATCTTTATGTTGCGTGGAGAGGCAGATTATTGATGGAAATCTGTGAAGCGTACTCAGCCTTTCGCACTTAAAATGTCTTGGGAGAAGTTCCAGTAATTGTTCAATGACAAGTACTTTTCGAAAAATATTCGTCATATGAAGAAGGTGGAATTCATCAAACTGGAACAGAACAATATGACTGTATCCCAATACGAGGCCAAGTTTGTGAAATTATTCTGGTTTGCATCTCATTTGGTGGATAATGAGTAACGAATAACTCGAATGTTTTTGAGAGGTTTGAAACCTGAAATTCATCTGTGACAACCCGTAAATTTATAAGATTTTAAATAATTAAATTAAAGGTTAAAGAATAAAACCTAAATTGGAAATAGAGGATTAATTAAAATTTTTAAGGAACCTATGTGGTTTGATTTAAATTTTTAGTAATGTAAAGAAATTAAATGAGTTTGCTAGTATTTAAATTATGTACTAGTAAATGAACTTAAGAGATTTATTTTTATCATAATTAATTAGTTATATTAACCTAATTAAAGAAAACCTAATTGGGTTGCATATAATTAAATTTATGTATGTAAGTATTTAAATTCCAAAAGGAGTGGAATAGAAACCCTAATAAATAATTAGGGTAAGATAAAATTAGTGTGTTGGACTATGTTATTTTTATGGCCCAAACAATTTAATTAAAAAGCCTAAACCAATTAATTGGGAGCCCAAATTTTGGCCCAAGCAAAATTGGATTTTCTAGATAACTATACCAAGTAAATAAAGGAAATGAAATAAATCAAAAATGGGGGAAAAAGGGCATGAAAACTCCGGCCAACACAAGGGTGTAATGGGAAGGAAAATTGTTAGCTAAGCAAGTTGTCCAAAGTGTGAGATATAATCTACCAAATCTTCAACAACTCTTTCATGTGTCAAGTAGTAAACTAATACAACACTTATGGTTACTTGAACAAGCAACATGTGTGTTATTAGCATACATTGAATACTTGATAACATTAGTAACAAAAATCAAAAAGTTACTATACTTTACTCTCATTTCTACTCACAAGCTTCAAGTTGCTAAAAGAACAAAAATATAGAGAGAGAAAACCCTTACCATTTTCGGCAGCTTCAAGGTCTTCAAGGAGTCCTAAAATTTTCATCCATCCCAAGTTTCTAGCATACTTTGGAAGGATCAAGAAGGATTGCAAGAAAATCTAGGTAATTTCCTAAGAAAGTTTTCAACTTTAGATCACTTTACTTAGCTAAATTTTGAGAAAACAAGGAACATAGTCTATGATCTTTGTAAACTATTGCTTTGTATGAGTATTAGTGTTTTACATGAGGACCTAAGTATTTTTCAAGTTGAAAGTTAAAACAAAAGAAAGAAAATCAAGTTTGTTCTATTTTGTTCAATAAAAATATTTCTATGGTATACTATAGGTATTTTGATGATAGATCTTTGGGGATCTTGTGGTAAATGTTTAAAATCATGTTAATATACTAGATCTTGAGTTTAGTTTGTGATTATGTTGGGTTTGTATGTTTTGGTGTGAAAAGTTTGGAAGAAATGAAGCTAGAATGATTATCTTGAAATCTATAAGTGGTACTCGAGATTTGCCTTCTTGACATGCTAGATACATGAGTTAAGGACTAAATCCCTTTTGAATCACTTAAAAATGTTAAGAAATGAACAAGATATAATTTTAATCCCAAGCTACACAAACTATTGAAAACACCAAACTGATCAGTCCCTTTTGACAGAATTTCTGGACCCAAAACAGAACCAAATTGAGTGTTTGATAAATGCAAATTGTAATTTAAGAAGTTACGAATCCAATGCCTCCGACGGAACTTAATTCCGAGTTGTACATTTCGTTTCACAATCGTTTCCGTAAAGGACGTCAAATCTGGAAATTTTGGGCGAGAATGGCATAATCGTAAATAAGTGGAAGTGATTAATTATTAAAAATAATTATTTAAAGTCATTAAATGGTTAGCAAATTAATTACATATAAAATTAAATTTAATTAACTATTTAATTATTATTTAAGTAATATTAAATGATAATAAAGTAAAGTTAGTGTTAACAAAGTAACTATTTATTATTTAATTAAGATTAAATAATAATTAGAATTAAATAATTGATTAATTATTATTTAATTAATATTAAATAATAATTAAAGAATATTTAAGTAAGATTAAGTGATTATTTACTTACATTAACATAAAAGTGTATAATTATTTATTATTTAAATATTAAATAATAAATAAGGACAAGTAATAATTAATTATTCTTAATTTAATAAGAAAGAATGATTAAAGATTTATTAAATAAATTAATTATTTATTATTAAATAATAAATAATAACTAAGGACAAATGTTAATTAATTATTCTTTAAATAATAATAAGGAGTAATTAAAGACTAATAAAATAAATAAATCAATTATTTACTATTCAAAGATAATTAATTAATTAATTATTATTTAATATTAAATAATAATTAAAGACACATAGTAAGTAATTAATTAATTATTATTTAATTAATATTAAATAATAATTAAAAACAAATAATAATTTGATTATTCATTATCTAATTAACATTAAAAAATGAGTAGATCTAATTGGCTATTATTTATTAATTAAATAATAACTAAAATTAATTAATTAATTACTATTTAATTAATATTAAATAGTAATCAAATGAAGGTATAGATTAATATTATGATAATAAATTTATTTAATAAATGTATTAAATAAATTATGAAAAAATAGTTCTAATGATTTAAAAATCATATAAAAATGATTTAAAGGTTATAAACATATTTTAAGTTATAAAATATAACTTTTGATATTTTGTCATGAAATACATTAATATTTTTAATATTAATGGCAGTTATTTAATAATGGATTTAAATGTTTTAAATCATTTAAATATGATATTAAGGTATTAAAAATACTTTAAGATATTATAAATAACTTATAATATTATGATATGAATTTTATTAATATTTGATATTAAATAAATATTAATGATAATGAAATATTGTGGTATTTAAATCTTATAAATATGATATTAATGATTGAAAAATCATTTTAAATGGTAATAATTATTTGAAAATTATTATGAGCTTGTGAAAAATATTTTGACTGATTAATAAATTATCTAAGATAATATTAAAGCGTTTAAGTAGAGTCTTATTAGAATTATGCTTGATAATTAATCAATTAGGCAATCGGGATGTCGAAATAGTACCGAACTCAACTCAGACTGAAATAGTTTGACTTGATACTAAGTCTTACGTATTTTATTAACCGATAGGATTATGTGATAATGTGTTTAGGTTATTTTATAACTGTAATTAGCAATAGTTATTATGATGATATTATTCTAATTTGGAGATCAATATTATCAATATTAGGTCTTTCAGACGAAGCTAAATAGATTGCGTAGCAGTAGTCGATTGTGCAGGCAAGTTTATTATACTCAATTATTGTGCAATTTTCCTAACTCGAACTCGAGTTGTTATTGTAAAGCATGTTCGTGATTAATCATTGTTGATTATATCACCTCTGTGATTTATTAATTCGCACGTTGTGCATATTGTATATGTTCATCAGGTATGAAAGGCTAATCACCTTCATTACCATATTGTTCAGTTGAATTTATTCATGTTCATTGTTGACTATTCAGCATTATTGATTCATGTTCTTTCACAATTTTTATATTGTTGAAAGTTTGTCAGCTTATTATCCATTCTTTCAATCATGATATATCCTTGTTGTATTTAAAACTTGCTGGGCAAACTTGTTGCTCACCCTTGCTATATCATGATAAACATTGCAGATTAGTACAAATACGTCAGATACAGTCAAAGTCAAAGACAGTTTCAGCTTTGGTTTATGGTACAGATAAAACTTGTAATAGTCATTGTATGTCGTGTAGGATATTAATTGCAGGTATTAAGTTAAGATTACAGACCTTGGGATTATGTGTAAAGGTTATTGTATAAACAATTTATGTTTATATCTTCGCAATAATTATAAAAATATTGTATCGTAACGTACCAGGTCCGAGGTTCTGGGGACCCGGATTTGGGGGCGTCACATCGTCAATACCTCGTTTCTCATAAACTTTGTTTGTATTCAGATGTTGTGAATAGGGCTCAATTATTGGAGCGAGATAATGAGACTGTTCAACCAAAGGACAACAACCATAGTCATACCGGTGGCAACAGTCATTGGAACAATGATAACCATCGGGGAGGAAATTATCATGCCAAAAATGGTAACCACTTCGGTGGTAATCATGGCCAAGAAAATAGAAGAAGTGAGTCAGGTGAAAATTTCAAAAAGAGAAGATTCAACAATGACGACGGAAAGACATCGGTAGCAGCACCAGCACTAGCAACCGTTTCTAGGGGAGGGGAACGACCACCGGTCGTATGTTACAAATGTGGACAAAAGGGAAACATTAGTCCAAACTGCACACAGCAGTCCAAGGTGTGCTACAATTGCGAAAAGGAATGTCACATAGCTCGAGTGTGCCCTATAGCGAAGTCAAGTCCAGCTGGGATGGTGACTCCAAAGGCTGTCCTGAACAAATCAAAGTCGGTGGTCCAGGGGAGAGCTTTTGTCATGACTACCCAAAAAGCGAGGAACCCGAACGAAGTTATCACGGGTAAGCTAATCATAAACTCTTGCAAAGTCTATACCTTATTAGATACCGGTTCTATCTATTCTTTTATTTCACCTACTTGTGCTCAAAGTTTGAACTTGACCCCTGAAAAATTAGACTTTGACTTATCTGTTGAAACTCCGTTAGGAAAAACCTTCGTTACATCCACAGTTTATAAATCTTGTTTGATTCAAATTGGTACCCTCACATTACCTATTGATCTCATCTCTTTGAAAATACTTGCATTTGATGTGATTTTAAGAATCAACTGGTTAACCACTCATCATGCTAAAATTAATTATTTTCGTAAGGTTGTTAGTTTTCATATTCCTAACCAACTTGTTATGCGAATTCAAACAACCAAACCAATAAAATCAAGCACTATCATTTCAAGTCATAAAGTTATTCGTTTATTGAAAAATGGATGTCAAGCTTTCTTAGCCCATGTTACCGATTTAAACAAGAATACATCAGATTTGAATAATATTTTTGTTGTTAATAAATTCCCTGATGTATCTCTCGAAGAACTTCCTGGCCTACCCCTAGAACGTGAAGTTAAATTTTTTATTGACCTTGAACCCGGTACAAAACCCATTTCCAGAACCCCATATCGAATGGCTCCTATTGAACTTCAGGAGTTAAAGGTCCAACTACAGGAATTGTTAGACATCGGCTTTATTCGTCCTAGTACATCGCCTTGGGGTGCTTCTATTTTATTCGTAAAGAAGAAAGACGAGAGTATGCGACTTTGTATTGACTATCGAGAGTTGAAGCATGTCACCATCAAAAATAGGTATCCGTTACCTCGCATTGATGACTTGTTTGACCAGTTGCAAGGTGCTAAATTCTTTTCAAAGATCGATCTTCGTTCTGGATATCATCAGTTAAAGATTAAAACAGATGAAATTCCAAAGACTGCCTTCAGAACTCGATACGGGCATTATGAATTCCTAGTCATGTCTTTTGGATTGACTAATGCTCCTGCTGCTTTCATGGCTATGATGAACCGGATATTCAAGGAATATTTGGATTATTTTTTGGTTGTCTTTATTGATGACATCCTTATTTACTTCAAAAGCCGTGAAGATCATGAGCAACACTTGAGGCTGATACTCCAAAAGCTTCGTGAAAATAAACTATATGCCAAGTTGAAGAAATGCGAGTTCTAGCTTGAGAAAGTAACATTCCTTGGGCACATGGTACCGAAACATGGAATATCAGTTGACCCGGCAAAGATTGAAGCAATATAAAGTTGGGAGCAACCTAAGTCGGTAACCGAAATATGTAACTTTCTGGGCTTAGCTGGTTATTATCGGATATTCATGGAAGGATTTTCTAGAATCGCTACTCCATTAACTCAGCTGACTCTAAAAGATACAAAATACGGATGGAGTGAGGAATGTGAGAAGAATTTCCAGGAACTCAAGAGGATACTCATTTCGGCACCTGTTCTGACAATACCATCTAGTTTGAATGGATTTGTCATCTACAGCGATGCGTCAGGCAAAGGGTTAGGATGTGTTCTCATGCAACATGAGAAAGTCATAGCCTATGCCTCACGACAACTCAAAGAATATGAGAGGAATTATCCTGCTCATGATCTAGAGTTGGCAGCTGTCGTTTTCACGTTGAAGATCTGGAGACACTACCTGTATGGGGAGAAAGTGGAGATCTATACGGATCATAAGAGCCTTAAATATTTCTTCACTCAAAAGGAACTCGACATGCGGCAACGACGTTGGCTTGATCTATTGAAAGATTACGACCATATCCATCCAATACCATTTTGGAAAAGCGAACGTGGTAGCTGACGCGTTGAGTAGAAGATCATATATGGGAATGAGTGCGATGTTGTCAACACAAAGACCCATTTTGTATGACTTACAAAGGATGGAGATAGAGTTAAAAACTCCAGGGACCCATATGAAGATAGCAAATATACGCGTAGAACCAGATTTAATTGATAGAGTTAAATTTGCTCAAGCTACAAACCCGTAGCTGATGAATATGAAAAAGAAGGTGCTATTCCAGAAGCAAGAATTGACGAAGAGAGAATACTTCTAGTCAACTCCAGACTTTGTGTTCCTAACGACTCTGATTTGAAGTATAAAATTATGATGGAGGCACACAACACACCGTTTGCAATCCATCTTGGAAGTACCAAAATGTATCGTGATCTTCAACATATATTTTGGTGGAGCAACATGAAGAGAGAGATTGCGGAGTTTATCTCAAGGTGTCGTGTCAAGGCGGAGCATCAAGTGCCAAAGGGTCCGTTGCAACCATTTGAGATTCCAAATTGGAAGTGGGAACACACCAACACGGATTTCGTTACGGGTCTTCCCAAGGTTTCTCAAGGCATAGATGCAATTTGGGTTATTATCGATAGATTAACCAAGTCTGCTAATTTCTTGCCTATACGAGAGACTTATTCACTTGAACATCGTGCTTGTATGTACATAAATGAGATTATAAGACTGCATGGTATGCCAGTATCCATAGTTTCAGATCAAGACCCAAGATTCACCTCACGATTTCCTGCAGAAAGCTATGGGCACCGATTTATGATTCAGTTCTGCATATCATCCTCAGACGGACGGGCAATCAAAAAGGACTATTCAAACTCTTGAATATCTATTGAGACTCTGTGTTCTAGACTTCAAAGGAAGTTGGGATAAGTACTTACCATTGGTGGAATTCTCCTACAACAACAGCTATCAGGCAAGTATAGGCATGGCTCCATTCAAGGCGTTATATAGATGAAAATATCGTTCTCCAGTATGCTGGGACGAGGTGGGTGAAGCAATATTGTTGGGACCGAAGTTAGTACATATGACTACGAAAAAGATTCAAATGATCCGGCAACATATACAAACAGCACAAGATCGACAAAAGAGTTATGCTGATCTTCATTGAAGGAACGTGGAGTTTAATGTCGAAGATCATGTATTGTTACGTGTTGCTCCATGGAAAGGAGTTACGAGATTCGGAAAGAGAGAAAAGCTTAACCCATGATTTATTGGTCCATTTGAAA
Organism: Panax stipuleanatus; assembly: GCA_020205555.1. Lineage (NCBI taxonomy): Eukaryota > Viridiplantae > Streptophyta > Magnoliopsida > Apiales > Araliaceae > Panax > Panax stipuleanatus. The sequence continues at coordinate 126,552,204 of CM035122.1, read as the reverse complement.
TTCTCGATCGAGTAGGAACTGTGGCTTATAGACTCGCCTTATCTCCAAGCATGTCTCGTGTTCATAACGCTTTTTACATATTCATGTTACGTAATTATATGAAAGACCCAAACCATATTATTGAAATAGAACCAGACGAGATAGCCGAAGATTTAACGTATGAGTAGGTACCTGTCAAGATCTTGGATAAGAAGGAACATATTCTACGCTCAAAGGTTATACCTCAAGTCAAAGTTTTATGGAGAAACCATGGTGTTGAGGAAATGACCTAGGAGTTAGAATCTGAAATGAAAGCAAGGTATCCTCACCTCTTCGAAATTCTAGGTACATACATCAATTTCGAGGATGAAATTTCATAAGGAGGAGAGGTTGTAAGACCCCAACTTTTTATGAAAAAGGTTTAATTTTCTCTATATATTATTTTAAATAGTGAGGTGTGGATTTGATAAATGTGGTAGTCATGAGTGATATGTACAAATTTACAAAGTAAGCAAGTTGTCATAAAATATTCATTTTGTCAAAGAATATTTCTTCTGTCGGGGAATATTATATTCGGTAAAGTACGACGGCAGCGCCTAAATAACCAATAATTGATGGGCCCCACAACAGAATAATTATCGGATATAGAAAGCGACAGAAGTAACCTTTTTATAAAAATAAACTTTTACCGTTAAACTGTTGAAATACCTGATGATAAAAGTACAGTAATACGCGTTGTTTTACAGTAGCACACGGTATTGCACAGTATTTCTAATTATTGATTCTTACGTAAGAAATCACTCATTCAATAATTATCACAGTAACTCATATTATTTAAATGATATTATTATATAGCATTATTGGCAATGTCTAGAAAGTTCTGTCGAGGAAAGGGGTTAGGTTATATAATTGCGCGCCAATAAGGATAAATCCTTATTAGAAAGCCCCGTCTTTCCTAGGAACGATCTAGTTGTCAATATTGTGATTCTGTAATATTAATTATGAATAATAATTGATGAATAAAAATATGATAATTGGTTCAATTTTATAAATGAAAGAATTTAGAATGGGATATTTGTTGAAAGTTTGGCATATTTTCTGAGTAATCGCAATTATTTTTCCCGATAAAATATTCATTCAAATATATTATTATAATACTATATTATAATAATATAAGGTGATAATAATAGTATAATTTTATAATATTTTTTTATATAGTATTACTGTTAAATATATATAAATTTTTATATATGAATTAATTAGGGTGGAGATGATCAAAATTGTATTTAAATTCTTTTTCAAAGTTTGAATGGTGTGTTGGGTGGTAGACATGGGAGGGGCCACCTTTATTAAAGTTGTTGCAAATTAGTTTTATTTTCAAAGTTGGTTGCTGCACGTAAGAGAAAGAAAGAAAGATTAGGCAGGGAGTTAGGCATGTTTGTTTTTTCTTCCTCCGAGTCGCCTATAAAAGGAATGCTCCTTCAGAAGATGAGACACACCATTCCAATATCAGAAATTCTTCCTCTACAATATTATGGGTATTTCTTTTGAGTATAAAGATACTTTGAGTGTAGTTTATAGTGCAAGATTTTCTCAGAATAATATCTGGTATACCAATCAAATCTAATTTTCTACTAAGGTAAGGGATATTATTTTTCTCGTAAAGGATGTTATTTTCTTTCAATACTCGTAAGAGTTGTCATTCTATTCTTTATTAAGCTGTGGAAATAACCTGTCTACGTAGACTACCGCATGCCTGGTGAATAACCCTTCGTATTCATTCTTTATTAAAGTTGTGAAAATGATCTGTCTACGCGAATTACCGCATGACGGGTGAAAATCCATTTGCAGTTTCGTATATTATTTTATTTCATATTCATAAATCTAAACTTACTATGGTAAGTATTACTTTTATAATTCCTGAAATGATTAGAAATTGCTTAAGGTTTTCGCTTCATCTAATATTATTTCACTAGAATATTGGTCTAAACTTCTTATTGAAATTTTAATCTTTTCATGTTGGGGTACTATTTATTCGGGTACTATTCATGTCAGTATACTATTCATTCAGTTACTATTCATGTCGGGATACTATTTATTCAGGTACTATTCATTTAGGTACTATTCACGGGATACTATTCACAATAAAATTATTTCTTTTTCTGTCCAAATTATATTTGATTTATGAATCTTACTCTTAAAATTGGATCCATGTTTTGATCTCCATGTTGACAATTTAGACATTCTTAAACTCTAAATAAATTTAATTATAAATCTCCAATATTTGTCCTTTATCTCACCGGATTCGTTCTTCATAACATTTATCATCATTCTCAGTCTTAAATTATGGTGAAAGTTATCTTTGACCCGTAGTACAAAGATGAACTGTTGATTGATGAATATCTTTGGCCCGTAGTGCAAAGATGAACTATTGATTGATAAATATCTTTGGCCCGTAGTGCAAAGATGAACAGGTGTTTGACACGATCATGACCACTGGTGATACAAATGGGTATCTTTGGCCCATAGTACAAAGATAAATTATTGATTTGAAGTAATTATTGATTGGTGTTACAGGGATAAAATATAGATGATGGACTTTTAAATCATAGAAGATAACAGACATCATTTTCTACTTGACTCTTCTAATGGATTGCTATTTTCGCTGCAGTTGTTGATCTAAAATTTGTTGTTCATAATATTTTATCTGGTTTATTGGAGACTAACGATAATTTATTCTTCATTAACTTAGTCATAATATTCTTTACTGGGCTAGCCAGAGAATGGAGTGATGGTCCGAGATAGTGCTATAAAAGTCCTACTATTTTGTAAAATAGTGTTATAATAATTGTAATGAGGACTTATATGAGCGTTTATATTTTCGTATTATGTACGATCTGTATTAAAGCTCACAGTTTGTGTGGTCGTATTTTGCACGATCGTTTAATATAATAAGATTTGTATTTGGATTTTGTACCATGTATTTGGCGACTCAGAATGGGTTGTGTGGACCTATTTTGGGGGCGTCACATGTTATGTGCAAATTATTTGAAGTAAACAGTTGTCGAAAAATATTCGTTTGGTCAGCGAATATTCTTTTTGTAGGGGAATATTCGTACGAGGCGCCGAAATAACCAATCATTAGTGGGTCCCACAACGGAATAACTGTTGGATATAGAAAACGATAGAAATAACCTTTTTAAAAATTGATGACAGAACTTTTTACCGTTAACTGTTGAAATATCCGGTGATAAAAGTACAACAATGCTCGTTTTTCCACAGGAGTACGTTGTATTGCACAGTAACACACGGTATTGCACAGTATCTCTGATTATTAATTCTTACGTAAGAAGTCATTCAGTATTTCATTCAATAATTGCTACTGTAAAAATAGCATAGTCTTTCATATTATTGATTCATTAATTGCTATAGTGATAATTGCATAGTATTTCATATTATTGATTTAATAATTGTAACAGTAATAACTGCACAGTATGTCACATTATTAAATCAATAATTATCATGGCACAGTAACTCATATTATTTGATATGATATAATTAGACAAGTTGGCAGTATTGTGAGTCTATGTTAATAATTGTGAATAATTGTTAAAAGATTGAAAAGGTGTAAATAATTGATGAATAAAATATGTTGATTAAAAATAAGTATGATATGCAGATGTTTGTTCAATTATTATTTTTTTACAAAAGTAAGTTTGGCAAAACTTGTCGACACTCTATTTTTGCTGAAGTAGTATGGAACACAACTTTATTATTAAAATAAATTTTGTTAAAACATGTACAAGTTGGTTTAATTTTCTCCGTGGGATCGCAAATTCCACTACCATTATTTTATATAGCTCATTTGGTTATTTTGTCAAAGCGTGTGTGCTAATTATTTCCTCAATTTTCAGTATAAATAGGTGGCTTAGTTGAGTAACTAAACACACACCATGGCTACACCAAAAATATAAAATTTTTCTACTACAATATTGTGAGTATAATATTATGAGTATTTTTTTTGAGTGTAAGGTTACTCCAAGTGTTGATAAGGAGTGCAAGCATTGTTCCAGTTGATCAATTTCATAGAAAGCAGAATCTAGTCACGTGCTAAGATAAGGGGTATCATTTATATAATATGTTAAAGGGGTATCATTTCTTTCATATTTGTAAGGGATATTATTTTCCTTCATACTTCTAAATCTGAACTTACTATGTTAAGTATTGCTTCTATAATTGTAGGGATGATTAGAAATACCTTGGAGGTTTGCGCTTTATCTAGTATTATTGCATATACCTGAATTTTATTGAGTTTTAATCGTTATCTTTGAAATATAAATCTTGAATATCATTCTTGAATTTGAATCCATGTTTTGGTCATCATGTTGACAATTTGGACATTCTTAAACTCTAGATAAATTAAATTATAAATCTTTAATGTTTATTCTTGATCTTATTATTCTTATTATTTCTATTCATCCTTTATATCATTGTCATCATCCTCATACTTAAATTTGTGTTGAAAAGTTATCTTTGGCCCGTAATGCAAAGATGAACTGTTGATTTATATGATCATGATTAGAAATTATGTATTGCTATAATCATGACCATTGGTGTTACATTTGTATGTCTTTGGCCCGTAGTGCAAAGATGGATTATTGCTTGGCATGATCATAATCATCGGTTCTCTAAGGTCAGCGGTGCAATGATGAAATATTGATTGGTATGATCATGACTATTGGTATTATTACTGAATATCTTTTGCTCGTAGTGCAAAGATGAATTGACTGACATGATTATGACTAAAGGCTGTAGACTAGTATAATCATGACCATTGATATTACAAATGAATATCTTTGGCCTGGGTGCAAAGATGAATTTATTAGCATGATTATGAACAGGAACTGTGAATTAGTATAATCATGATCTTTGGTGTTTCAGGTAAAGACAGGTGATGAAAGTTTTCTTTATCTTGGGTACAACGAAGAACTGTTGATTGGTGTTACAGGAATAAAATATTGATGATAGACTTTTAATTTGGAGAAGATAGTAGACATTATATTCTACTTGACTCTTCTAATGGATTGTTGATTCCACTGCAATTATGGTTGAAAACTTTTATCATCTACCATATATTCTAAATATCTGATTTATTATTGATTAAGGCTATTGATAATTTAATTATCTTAAGTCATGATATTATTTACTAGGCTATTTGTGCTCACCCTTTTGCTTTATAATTCCTTTCAGGTAGTAAGAGTGTAGCTGGGTCGAGCAGGGATAACAGGGGAATAGAGTAATGGTCCGAGACTGTTGAATTTTCTCAATACATTATAAAACAGTGTTGCAATAATCGTGCTGAAGACTTAAAATGTGTGTGTCGTATTTTAAACGTCATTTAATAATTGATTTTGGTGAACCAAATAGGGTGATGCGAACAAGAATTTGAAAGCGTCAAAAATGCACCCCATTAAAATGAGGAGGACAAAAATCTTCTCGTGTTCCTTTGAGGACTTGAAATATTTTTTGCTTTATTTTATATGGCACTAAAATAATTTGGGTGTAAATACTATCGTACTATACAACATGGTACAGTATTAGTATTGAACACTCATAGTATGTGTGTTGTCGTATTTTGCACGACAATTTAATAGTTGTAAATAGGAAAATTAGTATTTGTAGTGTGTATTTCTGGCGACTCAAAATGAGTTGTGTGGACCTATTTTGGGGGCGTCACATTTGGTATCTGAGCTTAGGGATATAATCTCTAGCGGAGATCTGGGATTAGAACTAACAGGAGAGAGACGAATAAAATCCTTCACTAGTATGTTCTACCAAAACTGATTTTTGTTATTTGGTTTAGATGGTATTAACCTTTGTTTTGTAGCCATATTTAAGAAGGGCGTCTAAAAACCAAGAGATGCTTAATGGATGAACCATATGACAGAGAAAGTGACCTGGGAGCTAGAATTTGAAATCCTTATATCTTCAAAATTCCAGGTACGTACGTAAATTTCGGGGACAAAATTTCATAAGAATGGTGTTTTTAGAATCCCGACTTTTATGAAATAAAAGTCTAATTAAATTTATGATTATTATTCTAAAACTGTAAAAGGTTAAATTGATAAATGGTCAAACGGATAATTAATCGGATAAATGAGCAAATAAAAGAGGAGTGTGAATTAATTTCTTCTAGAAGTCGCACATGTGACGGTTTGAAATGCTGATAATAGAGAAGAGAGAGAGAAAGTGGGAAATGGTAGGGGAACATGTGAGAGACAAAAAAAGGAAAGGAAGAAAGTAAGAGAGGATAAAGAAAAGAAAGTGGAGAGAGAATGAATTATTAACATTCTCCTCACTCCCACCCTCACTCATTAGGAAGAAAAATCAGAAAAATTGGAGAGAGAAATAAAGAAAGAAGAAAGAATAAATTAAGAATAAATTAAGAAAAATGTATGTTTAAAAATCTTTGATTTATTCTTAGATTTAAGTTTTTATGAATTTTATATAAAGAGTACATATTTATGTATGTATTGGATGATTTAAACTTGTATAAAAAAGGATTAAACAAGAGAAATCAAGAGATTAAACGAAAGAAAGTTTTATCGAAAAATATTTTCTGATATAGTTTCAATAAGAAATCTTTAACGGATTTTGAAACTAAAAATATGGTTGGACTCCTAAAATATAGTAGATCTGATCTGGGCAGAAAAACGCTGAAAAACTCGCTGGAAATTGGGTCGTCCGCCGGAGAAGATGACCAGAAAATATTTTTCGGTAAACTTTTCCGATAAGCCTGTTTCTCTATGTTAAAGCTTGAATTTGGAAAAACTTTCTTCTAAAAAGTTGTAGAGAATTAAATTTCACATGGAATGGACATAAGATTCGTATTTTTCTGATAAAAGGCTAATTATTATGAATATTTGAAGTTTCTACATATTAGAAATTTTAAATAAATTACTAAAAATCATTTTTGGGCTGAAATAAATTTACTGTAATCTTATAATACTATTTATGAATTAATGTACATTTTTGAATAATAATTGAAAATCATAAGTATTTATTATAGTTTTAAGCTATTTAAATTTAGTTTTAAAATATAGGAAATTCATAGAAAATTCTATGAATGGTGAAAAATTATGAAATTTACTGAAAAATCTTATAATAATATAAGATTAATATTGATGATGTTTTAAAGATATAAAAGTACGTGGGGTTAGTATTTCTATTTTGAAGCCTTTAAATGATAGTTTTTATAAATAGAAATAATTATAGAAAATTGTCGGATAATCCAAAAAAATGTGAAAATTATTTGGAAAGTTCAGAATAATATTTTAAATATTTTATAAGTGTTAGTAAGCTCATGAGGTGTCGGTATGTAAACGCACAAGTAACGAAAGAGTTATGATAAAAATAAAAATAATATTTTTGTTAAAGTAAAATGGTGATAATACCACAATAGTGAATTGACGTTTTAAAAATAAATTATCTTATATGAGTTTCTTAAGTTTTTTTAATCACTTTATAAGTTTTGGAATATGAATTATGATTCAATGCGATAAATAAATGCACCTCGAATAAATAATGAATTATTAGTGAGTTTATATTTAAATGAGGTAAATATGTTTTGGTGTTGACCCCGACTTTTAATAGAAGTTAAATTATTTACAATAAGGTGTTGATTTAATAAATATTATAATTATGGGTGTTATGTGCAAATTATATGAAGTAAATAGTTATCGAAAAATATTCGGTTGGTCGTGGAATATTCTTTTTGTCGGAAAATATGCGTACGACGACGTCGAAATAACCAATCATTAGTGGGCACCACAAACAAATAACTGTCGGATATAAAAAACAACAGAAATAACCTTTTCAAAAATTAACAGCAGAACTTTTTGCTGTTAACTGTTAAAATACCAGGTGATAAAAGTACAGTAATACGCTTTATTCCACAGTAGTACGCGGTATTGCACAGTAGCACACGGTATTGCACAGTATCTCTGATTATTGATTCTTACGTAACAAGTCACTCAGCATTTCATTCAATAATTGCTACAGTAGAAATAACATAGTCTTTCATATTATTGATTCATTAATTGCTACAGTGATAATTGCATAGTATTTTATATTATTGATTTAATAATTGTCACAGTAACAACTGCACAGTATGTCACATTATTAAATTAATAATTATCACGGCACAGTAACTCATATTATTTGATATGATATAATTAGACAAGTTGGCAGTATTGTGAGTCTATGTTAATAATTGTGAATAGTTGTTGAAAGATTTAAAAGGTGTAAATAATTGATGAATAAAATGTGTTGATTAAAGATAAGTATGATATACAGATGTTTGTTCAATTATTATTTTTTTACAAAAGTAAGTTTGGCAGGACTTGCCGACACTCTACTTTTTCTAAAGTAGTATGGATCACAACTTTATTATTAAAATAAATTTTGTTAAACGTGTACAAGTTGATTTAATTTCCTCCGTGGGACCACAAATTTCACTACTATTATTTTATATAACTCATTTGGTTATTTTGTCAAAAAGTGTGTGCTAATTGTTTCCTCAATTTTTAGTATAAATAGGTTGCTCGATTGAGTAACTAAACACACACCATGACTACATCAAAAATATAAAATTCTTCTACTAAAATATTGTGAGTATAATATTGTGAGTATTTCTTTTGAGTGTAAGGTTACTTCAAGTGTTGATAAGGAGTGCAAGCATTGTTCCGGTTGATCAATTTCATAGAAAGCAGAATCTAATCATGTGCTAAGGTAAAGGGTATTATTTTTATAATATGGTAAAGTGATATCATTTCTTTCATATTTGTAAGGGATATTATTTTCTTTCATACTTCTAAATCTGAACTTACTATGGTGAGTATTGGTTCTATAATTCCTGAGATGATTAGAAATACCTTGGAGGTTTGTGCTTCATGTAGTATCATTGCATATACCTGAATTTTATTGAGTTTTAATAGTTATGTTTGAAATATAAATCTTGAATTTGAATCCCTGTTTTGGTCATCATGTTGACAATTTGGACATTTTTAAACTCTAGATAAATTAAATTATAAATCTTTAATGTTTATTCTTGATCTTATTATTCTTATTATTTCTATTCATCCTTTATATCATTGTCATCATCCTTATACTTAAATTTGTGTTGAAAAGTTATCTTTGGCCCGTATTACAAAGATGAACTGTTGATTGGTATGATTATGATCAGAAATTGTGTATTAGTATAATCATGACCATTGGTGTTACAGTTGTGTGTCTTTGGTCCGTAGTGCAAAGTGAAAGTAGTATGCATACAAGCCAATCATGTATGATGATAAAGCATATACTTTGGAGACGATCTTATTTATTTATTAATAAAAGAATTCATTTATTAAAGGCATTTAATTATCTACATGATGCTGTTTTTTATAATATGTAAATAACCCATAGTTTTAAGCAATATTTTAGAATCATGATGTTAATCATACTAATGAGATCTAAATTCTTAGAAAGTTTAAAACTAAAATAGTTCCCAATCGTTGGATTACTAAAAAGAGGATTAGTAAATCCGGATAGATTAGTACATATATTGCTTGTTTATTGGATGAGGATGATTGATCACATGATCATTTGTCTGGAGACACTAAAGCAAGTATGTAGGTGCTTATTGGAGAATAAGTTCACTGAACGAGGGCACAGCCGTTGAGACTAATGTCCTAAGGGTGATCAATCTGATTGAATTCCTCGGACAACTTGGGTTCGTCATGGATGGGGAGTTGAGTCAAGACTTAGTCTTACAGTCACTCCCTGAGACCTTCTCGCAGTTCGTTATAAATTTCCACATAAATAAGTTAGATGTCAGCTTGCCTGAATTACTTAACATGTTGAAAACTTTAGAAGGTCATTTTCCATCCAAGAAGAACCATGTCTTAATAGTGGATGATTCTTCCAAGAGTTGAAAGAGGCTGTGACGAACAAGATTTTTGTAATTTAATGTGAATATTTATTGAATTAAATAAATATCAATGATTTAATTATTGAGTTAAATAATTAATTAATGAAATTATGGTAGATTAAATTAATTATATGTGTCACGTTAGTTAAATTAATGTGGTGAATTTTATATTCAAAGTACGTATTTAATTGAGCTTATTTGATTAATATATTAATTAATAAGCATAATGTTATTCTAATTAATTTAATAATTAATTAGAGATTTAATGATTTGACATAATTAATAAATAAAAAAATTTAATTATGTGACTATGTGAATTATTTTGGAATTATGCAATTTTATTTAATTAATTTAAATAGGATTATTGATTAATTAAAAGTGTGACATTATTAAACTATATTATAGTAAGTTAATTAAATTAATGGGAAAGGAGGAATAAAAGGGGCAAGCAAACAAAGCCTTAGTGGGGGTTGGAGCCAGTTAACCCATTATGGGATTAACTGACGACCCATAACCCACGACTTCTAAATTACACGTATATCATATTAGTAGTATATCATATATCATATATTACATTCATCAGTTAAGAAAGTTAGAGAACACAGAGAGAAAAAGAGAAACATTTGAGAGAGAGTGAGATTGAAGAAGGTTTGGAGAATCAAAGAAGAGTTTCTTTATTCAGATGTCTTTGATTCACTCGCATGTTATTATATTGTTGTCATATTATTATACTTGTGGGCAATCGTGCTCACTCTTGCGTAATAATAACATTGCAGTTAAGAACGAAAGGTCCGACGAGCCTTCTACTAGCAAAGGCAAAGGCAAAGTCAACAAGTGATGAAGACTTGATGTTTATTTTAATTGTTATGTTTCAGACTTATATTAGAGTTGTGTAAGACTTATTTATTTGTTTATGTTCCGCACAGATGTTTAAGGTTAGTATTACCTAGGATTTATTTTATTTATTACTCAGATGTTGTAACCCCATAAGGGGAGGATTTAATTCTATTTATTGCATGGTTTGCATTTACTATGGGTAGATAGATAGATGATATTTGTACAGTGAACACCAAGTCCCGTGGAATTGAAGTACCCGGATTTGGGGGTGTCACAGGTTGGTATCAGAGCCGTAGGTTATGAACCTTAGGTTGGGGAAAAACCTTAGGATAGTAGCCTTTTTAGAGATCGAGAACATAGTAATGATAACTCTTATCGAGTTCTAAGAAAGTTAATAACTTACCTTATGTGTTATGTGCTTATACTTATATATTCGAGTATCGATTAGCATCACGTAATTACTAAAACTTAAAATTTTATTTACCAGGATGACAGATGCTGGAGAACCTAGTCAGTCCAGGGACCTTATACCCCTAGAGGCTAGAGAGGAGGAGCCCCGAGATATTCACGTAGTCTGGGAGCAGTTAGTCCAACGAGAGCCATCACCCTTGATCACAGTCATTGGTCAGGAGTATGTGCCGGTGTCTGATTCAGAGGAGGACTCTGAGGAAGACCCTGAGGAGATTGAGGTTCAGGCTGAGGCAGCCGAAGAGGAGGAGGAAGACCCTAAAGAGTTCCCACCGAGCTCTATCAGTGCTGAGATGTATGATGAGCTGTATGACCGTAACATAGAGTTACGTGATACTGTTCAGGAGCTGAGGGATACTGTTCAGGAGCTGAGGGAGCGGTCGGTTACTCAAAAGTCTACCATCGAGCTGAGGGATGGAGAGGTTGAGGCTCTTCACACACGTTTGGGAAATGTAGAGTGGAATTTGGTTCACGAGAAAGGCCAAACTGAGCAGAATTCAGAGGAAATAGAGGAATTGAAGAATGAACTGAAAGAGAAATCAGCAAGGCTGGCCATAGCAGAGGAGGCTTGGGTAAGGGAATCACGACGAGCAGATCTCGCAGAAGATAATTGTCGGGCGAAGAAGGCCAAGCTTGAAGAGACGTACTCTACACTTCAGTATGCAATTGACGAGGCCCAGGATCGGGTTATGAGGTACCCAATTCAGTTCGAAGGACTACCGTCGTACATGCTAGATCGCAGGACGATGTCTCGGATTATGGAAGAAGAGCGTGGCAAAGCTGTTCGTCGCCTTAATGGGCAGTGATAGGAACATTTGATTTTGTAAAACCTATCTGGTAGTTAATAATGTAAATTCCAATGTGTTTATAAACAGAGGAATATTTTATGTTTTAAATCATGTAGATTCCTTATCTCGGGATAGTTGATGTAAATAGCAGTGATGCTATCGTATTATGTTAAAACTTTTGATTTAGTAATATATCAGAGTTTAATTGAGATAATGTGTTGACTGATTGTGTCTCAATGTTTAAGTTAAGCCTTAAATATTTAAAAGATTGAATAAAGTTCTAATAAGCGTATATCTTAACAGAAATATGCCGCCAAGGAGAAGACCAAACCGTCGACCGGCCCAGGAAGGGTCAACTAACAACAACGACGACGCCAATGCTAACCCCGTTCAGCAGTTGGCAAACTTACTTGCTGGATCGCTTAACAACCAACCTCAAGCTCCACCGAACACAACGTTCAAGGACTTCAAGGCGGTGGGACCGCCAGAGTTTAAAGGCACCATGAACCCGATAGAAGCTCAAACCTGGGTCATGGAGATGGAAAAAGTTTTCGACGTCGCCAGAGTCAGAGAAGACCAGAAAACCGCCTATGCAACGTTCATGCTGAAATTCGAGGCCAGCTATTGGTGGCAAGCGAATAAGGTCCGGGGAGGTGAAGGTGTGATTACCTGGGAGAGGTTTAAGGAGATGTTCTTCGAGATGTACTTTCCGACCAGTTCGCAGAATCAAATGGAAATTCAGTTTCTAGAGCTGAAACAGGGGAATATGTCCGTACCGGAATATGCGGCGAAATTCAATGAGTTGGCTAGGTTTGCCACGTATCAAGTGCACACCGATCAAAGGAAGGCAAGGAGGTTTGAGCAGGGCCTGAAGCCCTGGTTGTATAGCAAAGTGTCAATGTTCCAATTGAACACTTTTGCTGGGGTGTTGGAGAAGGCCATTCTCGCTGAAGGCGGGAGTGACGCTGTTACAAAGTACAATCAAGACCAAAAGAAGAAAAAGAGTGAGGGTGAAGGAGTTAACAAGGCTAGTGGTAGCAACATGGGAGGGAGTAATAATCAGAAGAGGAGGTGGAATGATAACTCATCAACTGGGAATCAGCAAGGAGGTCAAAAGAAGAGGATCGAAGCTTGTTCGACCTGGGGAAAAGCTCACCTGGGGGTCTGTATGAAGGAAAAACGAGTATGCTACAATTGTGGTCGGGAAGGCCACATAGCACCTAACTGTCCGAACCCAAAGAAGGGCGCTTATTTCACTTGCGGCTCAAAGGACCATCTGGCAAGGGACTGTCCCAAGAAGGGATCTGGAGGGGCAGGATCAGGAGGGAACAGGGGAAACAGCGGTGGAAGTGCTCTAACTATCACGGGACCAACCGCAACCAATCGACCAACCGCCAGGACCTTCAACATGACCGTGCAGGATGCTGTACAGTCTCGCGATGTGGTGTCAGGTATCATTCCGATCAATAAAGTTAATGCTTATGTACTATTTGATTCGGGTGCTACTTGTTCATTTATATCCGATGACTTTGCTAAGAACTTAGAACTTCCTATGGACGAGTTAGAATACCCCATGAACATAGAGATTGCGAATAGAGAAGTGATCCCTGTTAAGTATGTACACAAGAACTGTAGAGTAGATATTAAGGGTAACATTATGAACGTAGATCTTATCCCGATTAGACTTGGGGAATTCGATGTTATTCTGGGAATGGATTGGCTAGTCAATTATGGGGCTATAATTGATTGCCAGAGAAAGTGTATTAACCTTATGACCCCGTCAAAGGTTGTGTTTTATGGCAGCAAATCGCCTAGACAAGCGAGTTGTCTGACGATGATGCAGGCCAGGAAGTTGTTAAGACAAGGCTGTGTAGGATATTTAGCCTACATAGTCGATAGTCGTAAAGAAAACCCGAAAGTGGAAGATATACCAGTCGTGAGGGACTTCATTGACGTATTTCCTGATGATCTACCAGGACTTCCGCCAGACAGAGAGGTTGAGTTTGTGATCGATTTGGCGCCAGGGACGGCCCCAATATCGAAGGCACCATACCGGATGGCTCCGGTAGAGATGAAAGAGTTGATGGTACAACTACAAGAGTTACTGGACAAGAAGTACATCCAACCGAGCGTATCGCCGTGGGGAGCGCCGGTGTTGTTTGTGAAGAAGAAGGACGGGACGATGCGGCTTTGCATCGACTACAGAGAACTGAATAAGGTCACAATTAAGAATAGATATCCATTACCAAGGATCGACGATCTGTTTGACCAATTGAAGGGTGCAAGGTACTTTTCAAAGATAGACTTGAGGAGTGGCTATCATCAGCTGAAGGTGAGGCCAGAGGATGTCCCAAAGACAGCATTTAGGACTCGATATGGTCACTATGAATTTCTGGTGATGTCATTTGGTCTAACGAATGCTCCTGCAGCATTCATGGGCTTAATAAATGGAGTGTTCAAGCCGTTTTTGGACAAATTCGTGGTGGTCTTTATCGACGATATTTTGGTATACTCGAAGACCAAGGAAGAACATGTAGAACATCTGAAGTTAACATTAGAGGTATTGAGAAGAGAGAAGTTGTACGCTAAATTTTTGAAATGTGAATTCTGGATTGAAAGAGTGCAATTTCTTGGACATGTGATCGACAAGGACGGAATTTCGGTAGATCCCTCTAAAGTCGAAGCTGTGATGAACTGGGATCAGCCGAAAACACCATCAGAAGTGAGGAGTTTTCTTGGATTGGCGGGTTATTATAGAAGATTCATTCAGGACTTTTCCAAGATCGCAACTTTGCTGACGAATTTGACTAGAAAATCGGTGAAATTCGTTTGGACGGAGAAGTGTGAGGAAAGTTTCCAGGAGCTTAAGAGGAGGTTGAGTTCAGCACCTGTGTTATCCCTTCCGGATGACACAGGAAATTTTGTGGTTTATAGTGATGCGTCGCATAAAGGACTTGGCTGTGTGCTTATGCAAAACGGCAGGGTCATTGCGTATGCGTCACGACAATTGAAAGACTATGAGAAAGGGTATCCGACCCATGACTTGGAGTTAGCTGCAGTGGTATTTGCTTTGAAAATTTGGAGACACTATCTCTATGGGGAGAAGTGTGAAATATATACAGACCACAAGAGTCTGAAATATATTTTTACACAGAAGGACTTGAATATGCGCCAGAGAAGATGGCTGGAGTTAATTAAGGACTATGACTGTGAAATCTTATACCATCCGGGTAAGGCTAATGTGGTTGCCGATGCCTTAAGCAGAAAGGGTCGGGAGAAATTGATGATGTTGACTGCTCAAGAGGAGTTAATTTCAGCAATGGAAAAGCTGGAATTGGAAGTGAAGTATCCGATGGAGATCGACGAGAAATTATTTCAGATGCAAGCTGGTACAACCCTATTGGATAAAGTTAAGGAAGCTCAACTTCAGGACGAAGAATGTGAGAAGGTTAAGAAAAAGATATCTGAAGGAACCGAACCGAGATTCAAGATAGACAGTGAGGGACTACTGAGATTTGAGAATAGAGTGTGGGTACCGTCAGTGCTAGAGATTAAGGAAGACATTTTGAGCGAGGCTCATAGCTCACGGTATTCGATTCACCCCGGTAGTACCAAGATGTACCAGGATCTTCGACAGCACTTCTGGTGGCCAAATTTGAAACGAGATGTTGCTGAGTGTGTTGCAAAGTGTCTGACCTGTCAGAAAGTAAAAGCAGAACATCAGAGGCCTAGTGGTTTGCTACAGCCCCTGGAAATCCCAGAATGGAAATGGGAACACATTACGATGGATTTCGTGGTTGGCCTTCCGACGACTCAGAAAGGCTACGACGCAGTATGGGTTATCGTTGACCGACTGACGAAATCTGCACACTTCCTTCCGATCAAAATCAGGTTCAACTTAGACCAGTTGGCAAGGCTATATATGAAAGAAATTGTTTCGAGGCACGGAGTTCCGGTGTCAATAGTTTCCGACAGAGATCCGCGCTTCACATCAAACTTCTGGAAACGACTACAGGAATGCATGGGGACACAGTTAAGAATGAGTACAGCTTATCACCCTCAGACAGACGGGCAGAGTGAAAGAACGATCCAGACATTGGAAGATATGTTGAGAGCATGCATCATGGATTTTAAAGGAAATTGGGATGATCACCTACCGCTTGTGGAATTCGGTTACAACAACAGTTACCACTCTAGTATTGGCATGCCGCCTTAAGAAGCATTGTACGGAAGAAAATGCAGAACTACGCTATACTGGGATGAAGTTGGCGAGAGACAATTGCTAGGTCCAGAGTTGGTAACAACAGACAGCAGAGATAGTCAAAGTGATCCGGACAAGACTGGTAGCCGCTCAGGATAGGCATGCTGATCCACACCGTAAGAATATTGAGTTTGAATCGGGTAGCTTGTATTTTTGAAAGTCTCTCCCTGGAAAGGGAAGATCAGATTCGGAAAGAAGGGAAAATTGAGTCCGAGGTTCATTGGACCCTTTGAGGTACTGCGAAGGATTGGAGAAGTTGCGTATGAGGTAGCCTTACCTCCGGCGCTAGAAAATATCCACAACGTCTTTCATGTTTCAGTTTTACGCCCCTACAAACCCGATTACAAGCATGTGATTGAATATGAACCCTTACATTTTGAAAAAGACTTATCCTATGAAGAAATTCCTGTTCAAATTGTTGACAGGAAAGAACAAGTCCTCAGAAACAAAGTTATACCTTCTGTTAAGGTAATTTGGAGGAACCACAATGCTGAAGAAGCTACGTGGGAACTCGAAGAGCATATGATGAAGAATTACCCACATTTATGTACTTAATTTATGTGTATGCGATTCTGGGGACAGAATCTTTGTAAGGGGGGAGAATGTAACGGGACGAATTTTAATTGAACCGTGATTCTGAGGACAGAATCCTTTTAAGGGGGGAAAGATGTGACGAACAAGATTTTTGTAATTTAATGTGAATATTTATTGAATTAAATAAATATCAATGATTTAATTATTGAGTTAAATAATTAATTGATGAAATTATGGTAGATTAAATTAATTATATGTGTCACGTTAGTTAAATTAATGTGGTGAATTTTATATTCAAAGTACGTATTTAATTGAGCTTATTTGATTAATATATTAATTAATAAGCATAATGTTATTCTAATTAATTTAATAATTAATTAGAGATTTAATGATTTGACATAATTAATAAATAAAAAATTTAATTATGTGACTATGTGAATTATTTTGGAATTATGCAATTTTATTTAATTAATTTAAATAGAATTATTGATTAATTAAAAGTGTGACATTATTAAACTATATTATAGTAAGTTAATTAAATTAATGGGAAATGAGGAATAAAAGGGGCAAGCAAACAAAGCCTTAGTGGGGGTTGGAGCCAGTTAACCCATTATGGGATTAACTGACGACCCATAACCCACGACTTCTAAATTACACGTATATCATATTAGTAGTATATCATCTATCATATATTACATTCATCAGTTAAGAAAGTTAGAGAACACAGAGAGAAAAAGAGAAAAATTTGAGAGAGAGTGAGATTGAAGAAGGTTTGGAGAATCAAAGAAGACTTTCTTTATGCAGATGTCTTTGATTCACTCGCATGTTATTATATTGTTGTCATATTATTATACTTGTGGGCAATCGTGCTCACTCTTGCGTAATAATAACATTGCAGTTAAGAACGAAAGGTCCGACGAGCCTTCTACTAGCAAAGGCAAAGGCAAAGTCAACAAGTGATGAAGACTTGTTGTTTATTTTAATTGTTATGTTTCAGACTTATATTAGAGTTGTGTAAGACTTATTTATTTGTTTATGTTCCGCACAGATGTTTAAGGTTAGTATTATCTAGGATTTATTTTATTTATTACTCAGATGTTGTAACCCCATAAGGGGAGGATTTAATTCTATTTATTGCATGGTTTGCATTTACTATGGGTAGATAGATAGATGATATTTGTACAGTGAACACCAAGTCCCGTGGAATTGAAGTACCCGGATTTGGGGGTGTCACAGAGGCTCAAGGTATCTTCTGAAAAGAAAAAATCTAAGAAGGCTAAGGGCAAGGCGTAAGTGAATAATCAAAAGAAACCTGATCCAGCTAGCAAAGGAATGTGCTTCCATTGCTACGAGCCGGGTCATTGAGCTATTGAAAGATTAAGACCATACCATCCAATACCATCCTAGAAAAGAGAACGTAGTAGTTGACGCGTTGAGTAGAAGATCATATGCGGGTACGAGTGCGATGATGTCAACACAAAGACCCATTTTGTATGACTTACAAAGGATGGGGATAGAGTTAAAGACTCTAGGGACCCACGTGAATATGGCAAATATATGCGTAGAACCAACTTTAATTGATAAAGTTAAAGCTGCTCAGGCTACAGACCCAGAGCTGATGAATATGAAGAAGAAGGTACTATTCCAGAAGCAAGAATCGACAAAGAGGGAATACTTCGAGTCAACTCCAGACTTTGTGTTCCTAACGACTTTGATTTGAAGTATAAAATCATGATGGAGGCACACAACACACCGTTTATAATCCATCATGGGAGTACCAAAATGTATCGTGATCTTTGACATACATTTTGGTGAAGCAATATGAAGAGAGAGATCATAGAGTTTATCTCGAGGTGTTTAACGTGTCAACGTGTCAAGGTAGAGCATCAAGTGGCAAAAGGTCCATTGCAACCACTTGAAATTCCAAAATGGAAGTGGGAATACATTAACATAGATTTTGTTACGGGTCTTCCCAAGGTTTCTCAAGGTATAGATGTAATTTGGGTTATTGTCGATAGATTAACCAAGTTTGCTCATTTCTTGCCAATACAAGAGACTTATTCACTTGAAAGACTTGCTCGTATGTACATAAATGAGATTATAAGACTGCGATGTGACGATATCCATAGTTTCTGATCGAGACCCAAGATTCACTTCATGATTTTGGGTCAGCTTGCAGAAAGCTATGGGCACAAATTTACGATTCAGTTCTGCATATCATCCTCAGACAGACAGGCAGTCAAAAAGGACTATTCAAACTCTTGAAGATCTATTGAGACTCTGCATTCTAGACTTCAAATGAAGTTGGGACAATTACTTACCATTGGTGGAATTCTCCTACAACAACAGTTATCAAGCAAGTATAGGCATGGCTCCATTCGAGGTGTTGTATGGACGAAAGTGTCGTTCTCCAATATGCTGGGACGAGGTGATTGAAGCAACATTGTTGGGACCGGAGTTAGTACGTATGACTACTAAAAAGATTCAAATGATCCTGCAACGTATACAAATAACACAAGATCGACAAAAGAGTTATGCTGATCTTCATCAAAGGGACGTGAAATTTAATGTCAGAGACCATGTATTGTTACTTGTTACTCCATGGAAAGGAGTTACGAGATTTGGAAAGAGAGGAAAGCTGTAACGCCCCCAAATTCGGGTCCCTCGAACCTCGGACCTGGTGCGTCACGATACTACTATCGTCAAATTATTTATATCTTTTATTCATAACTTAATGAATATAACTTCGCTTTATTACCAATTAGAATATAAATTCATTCCATTTCCAGAATCTACATGTCGATTCCAAAACCTTAATGAATTTCTAACTATTAGTCATTTACCATTCCTGTCTTTACATCATATCCGATGTTATACTTAATAAAAATGCGGAATAATTTAAACTTTTCTATGTTCTCTAAATAACAACTTTTATTAATTTCATAACTTTGAATCAATTTATTCGATGTTTCAAATCGTCGAAATTACATAATAAAACTTTACATCTTAATTCAATATTCTTTATATATCGAATAGTACGACTTTACAACTCTACATATCATAAACAACTATCAAGTACATCATTTATAACTTAAACATGGTTCAAGATCATAACTTCAGATAAATAATTCAATCTCCTTGTGATACTATTGAATTCTATCAATCCAGTAACACATAACTTTACCGTGAGTCCTCAACCTGCAAAAATGATTATTTGCAAGAGTGAGCTCGACAGCTCAGCAATTCTAACAGTTTTCATACATCACATAGCATATAATATCATACTCAGTTCATGCAATCATAATCAATTACATTTACTGCGCATGCTGCTTCTCACATAACAAGTATAGAGATTAATTTCTCAAACATATAATCATAGATCAACTGTCAAATTTCATACATATCTCATATGCATTTCATATATAAATCAACATCCTCATAGCATAATATAATTCAACCAACAATTATTAAATTCATATAGCAAATAGGAACTGAAAGACTTGCCTGGCTCGTAGATTATCAACTATAACTTAACTGTTTATAGCTATATGTACTTCGTGTACTCCTACAAAATTGTATAATCATGAATTCATACCCATCAGTCATACACATTCATACATTCTTAATGTAATAAGAATTTTACATTGTCTCCTAACTTGGTTTTTAAATCCTCCTTTTCACTTCATCTTAGGATAACTACATTGTTACCACATTACACCCTCATGCTAATTCTATCGAAACCATCTTGTTTCAAACCTTGCGGTCTTTAAGGAAAATATATCAACATGACCAAGGTCCAAACATTTAACAAGCTGTTCTTGACCACTCTGCAGCACGGCACGGCCGCGCTGGATATTGACTTGGGAGTGGCGCGGTCGCACTGCTCCCAGTCAAACCCAGACTTGAGTTTTCATATATTCAGTTTAGTTTCTAGCATACCATGAATTCTGATACATACTATAAACATACGTCAAGTAGGTTTTGGTCTTTCTTCAAGTTCACATTCAAACTATTTAGTTTTACTTTTGAATCACATAGCTCTATATTAAATTATTTCAATCAACAAGGCTTAACAACTTCATTTAACAAAGGGTCAATGATATAAGCCTTTAATACGCATGCTCACATGTATTCAACTCATTTACACTTAGGTTAGTATAATCACTCTTTTTGAAAACTTACTTCAAAACATGCTCGAATAGTTTATACCATGCTTAACCATATTCTATATGCAATATATATTGAAACCACATTTCTTACCCATTCGCGCACATATCTAGGCCACATACACATGTTCGCAAAGTCGGAACTTAAAAGACACAAAGTTCATTAAGTTTTATTTTCAAAACTTCAAGTTTTCTTTAGAAAATCATTAAAACCAAACTAGCACCACTCGTTACATGCAAGGTAACCTTAGACCACATGTTAGATTCATTTACAGACATATTTAAGTTATCTACACATGCTCACAAGGTCAGAATACAAGTAAGTTTATTTTCAACAAAGTTTTTCTTTCTAAACTTTTAAGTTTTCTTTTAAAAACTCAACTAGAACAAGCCCAAGTGAGTGACTTTAAATAAGCAACCTCCGTCTGCATGTCAGTGTTATTTATAACCATAATCAAGTCATATTAGTAGGCTCAACGTATCAGAAAATATCAAAAATGGGATTTCCATTATGGCAGACAGCGCGGCCGCGCTAGGTTTATACTGAGGAATGGCGCGACCGCGCCACTCAGGTGCAAACCCAGGCAAGCCTCTGCTTCTGCAGAATTTAACCCAAACATGCAATCCTTCATATATCATGCTTAAACTAATCCACATTACTTTCATACATGTTCATAAACTCAGTTAATTATCATGATATCAATTCGCAATTTAATTCATAATAGAACTAATTAATCCATTTAATCATTCCTTCATTAATTTATTTAATGAATTGTTTATTCTACCACTTTGCCACACTAGGCATATCTCATAATCTTATTCATTTCCACCACACTACTTTCTCATCACATGTTCATTTTACATAGAACTATTATATTTCGAGATTCACAGAAATACATATGTCGTGAGCAGAAATATTCAATTTTTTTATTATTATTTATAAAATTTACATGTAACATAGTAACTTAAGTTATTTAGTGAAATAAAAATAACTTAGATTTCTTTATAAATTTAACCTTCTTGAAAATTCATAAGGTATAATTACTACTATATAAACTATGTATTCTATTATGAAAACATACATAAATTATTTTTATTATATTTTCTCCAAATAGAGGCATTAATTATAATAAAATAATTTACTCATTTTCTCGAGATATTATCTTTAATATAATATCTATGTCTCATTAAAATAATTATATGTAAGGCACATGTACACATATCACATATAGAAAATAGGTAATAAATTTATTTTCTTTCTTTGTAAATTATTTATTTTAATTTATTTACATATAGCAAATATGTTTTAATATATTTACCATATTACTCAATCATTCATATTACTTTATACAAAGCCACACATATAAGGAAAAATCATTATTTAAATTAATATTCTCCCTTTATTAAAATAATTCAATGCTAGAATTTTTTTTAATATCCATTATTTAAAATATACAATAATTGTTTCTCTTTCCTTTCTATATATTGTCCCATATTAATTTCTTCAATATTCACATCTCGTCGTATATCAAATTAATTTAAAATCTCTAACCAATATTTATCTAAAGATATATTGGTTTCCTTCTCTCCTCAACAACGTATATATTTTATTAACGTCATTCCGAACATTAGACTCTTATATATATTACCATGCTAGGTAATATATAAAAACAATACTAAATTTAATTACATACTCATTTTATTTTTCTTATCCAAAACACATATATTAATTCACCATATACTCAAGTGAATTAACCCCTTTACTATATCACCACTGTCAATTCAGGTTTTAATATTCAAATTATATTTTTCCATAATATAATTTTTAACTTAATTTAAATTAACCAATATTTATTCTTGTTAGTTAATTCCCTTAACTAATTCATGTTTTGCTATCTCAATCCATTCATGGACAGTTTGAGCACTAATTATGACCCATATTACAACATATTAGTCACTAGTATACATACTCAAGAAAATGGTGATTATTCATTAAAGATATTAATGTCATCAACTTACTTTGGTAAAATAATTTTATAAATTATTTAATATCGATAGATAAATTTTACCCATCTCCTTTACTTTAACCAATTATACCTCTACAATTTATAACAAATATATATTAATAATATATTTATTAAACACAAAAATCACATATTGCATAGTTCATATTACCTTATGCAACACAAAACCACATACTTCATAACGCATATATATTCTTATTTGAACCCATCACATGTCTTAAGAATTTTATTTACTAAATTTTTATTTTAATAATTTCTGAAAATTCGGGTTCTCAC
Organism: Panax stipuleanatus; assembly: GCA_020205555.1. Classification (NCBI taxonomy): domain Eukaryota; kingdom Viridiplantae; phylum Streptophyta; class Magnoliopsida; order Apiales; family Araliaceae; genus Panax; species Panax stipuleanatus. The sequence continues at coordinate 126,528,901 of CM035122.1, read as the reverse complement.
AAAAGTTCAACCCACGATTTATTGGTCCGTTTGAAATTCTCGATCGAGTAGGAATTGTAGCCTATAAACGCGCCTTACCGCCAAGCATGTCTCATGTTCATAACGTTTTTCACATATCAATGCTACGTAAATATGTGAAAGACCCAAACCACATTATTGAATTAGAACTAGACGAGATAGCCGAAGATTTAACGTATGAGGATATACCTGTCAAAATATTGCATAAGAAGGAACATATTCTACGCTCAAAGATTACACCTCAAGTCAAAATTTTATGGAAAAACCATGATATTGAGGAAATGACCTGGGAGTTAGAATCTGAAATGAAAACAAGGTATCCTCACCTCTTCGAAATACCAGGTACGTATGTCAATTTTGAGGCCGAAATTTAATAAGGAGGAGAGGTTGTAAGACCCCAACTTTTTATGCATAAGATTTAATTTCCTCTATATATTATTTTAAATAGTAAGGTGTGGATTTGATAAATGTGATAGTTATAAGTGATATGTGCAAATTTTACAAAGTAAGTAAGTTGTCATAAAATATCCGGAAAATATTCGTTTTGTCGAAGAATAATCTTTTTATCGAAAAATATTCGTACGACGGCGCAATCATTGGTGAGCCCATAACAGAATAACTGTCGGATTAAGAAAACGACAAAAAATAAATTTTTTAAAAATTGACGACGGAACTTTTGCCGTTAACTGTTGAAATACCCGGTGATAAAAGTACATTAATACGCGTTGTTGCACAGTAACACACGATATTACACAATATCTTTGATTATTGATGCTTACGTAAGAAGTCACTCAGTATTTCATTCAATAATTGCTACAATGATAATTACATAGTATTTTATATTATCAAATCAATAATTGTCACAACAAAGTAACTCATATTATTTAAATGATATTATTAGATATCATTATTGGCAATGTCTAGAAAGTTCTGTCAAGGAAAGGGGTTAGGTTATATAATTGCGCGCCAATATAGAAAAATTCTTATCGGAAAGCCCTTTTTTTTCTAGGAACGAACTGGTTGTCAATATTGTGAGCTTATAACATTAGTTGTGAATAATTATTATGTGGTGGATATTTGTCCAATTTTTGTTACAAATGGAGGAATTTAGAATGAGATATTTGTTGAAAGTTTGGCATATTTTTATGTGGAATTATAATTATTTTCTCCGATAAAATATTCATTCAAATATATTATTATTATTATAATATAATGGGATGATATAATAGTATTTTTTTAATTGTTTAATTAATAAAATTAATATTATATATATATATAAGCATGTGATAAAAGGGACGGAGGTGAGCAAATTGTATTTGAATGCTTGTTTTTAAAGCAGTATAGCCCTTGTCCTTTTTTTTCTTAAATTAATTGGTTGAGAATTTCTCCTGCAATTCATTTTCCAAATTGTGGCCTTCAACCAATAAGAATTGAAAGTTAGGCAAGAAGAAGGACAGTTACGCAGAGAAAAATTAGGCAGTAAAATTTATTTTTTCCTCCGTGCTGCACTATAAAAAGGGAGGTAACTTTCATCGAAAACACACCAAAATATACAAGTGTTCCTACTGCAATATTGTGAGTATGTCTTTTGAGTATAAGAATACTTTGAGTGTAATTTATAGTGCAAGATTTTCTCAAAATAATATCTGGTATACTAGTCAAATCTAATTTTCTACTAAGATAAAGGATGTTATTTTCTTTTAATATTTGTAAAGGATATTATTTTATACTCTTAAAGGATATCATTTTCTTTCATATTTCATATTATATAAGTGATATTATTTCATTTCATATTCCTAAATTTAAACTTACTATAGTAAGTATTACTTCTATAATTCTTGAAATGATTAAAAATTCCTTGAATTTTGCGCTTCATCTAATATCATTTCATCGGAATATTGGTTTGAACTTTCTTATCAAATTTTAATATTTTTATGTCGGGGTATTATTCATACGGTACTATTAATACGGTACTATTCACGGGATACTATTCACGGGGTACTATTTACAGTAAAAATTAGTTTATTTTCTGTCCAAATTATTTTTGATATATGAATATCATTCTTGAATTTTACTCCACAATTAATTATTATGTTTACAATTTGAACATTCTTGAATTTGGTTAAATTAAATTATAAATATCTAATATTTATCCTTGATCTCAATTGATTTGTTCTTTATATCATTTTTCAGCATCCTTAGTCTTAAATTGTGATAAAAATTATCTTTGGCCCGTAGTGCAAAGATGAACTATTTATTGATGAATATATTTGGCCCGTAGTGCAAAGATGAACTGTAGATTGATAAATATCTTTGGCTCGTAGTGCAAAGATGGACAGGTATTTGGCATGATCATGACCACTGGTTATACAAATGAATATCTTTGGCCCGTAGTGCAAAGATAAATTATTTGTTTAAAATATTTATTGATTGATGTTACAGGGATAAAATATTGATGATGGAGTTTTAAATCATAGAAGATAGTAGACATCATGCTCTACTTGACTCTTCTAATGGATTGCTATTTTCACTGCAGTTGTTGATCAAATATTTGTTGTCTATTGTATTCTATCAGATTTTTCCCTGTTGAGGCCTAAGGATAATTTGTTCTACATTATCTTAGTCATAATATTCTTTACTGGGCTAGTTGAGCTCATCCTTTTCTTTTATTGTTCTCTTCAGAAAATGAGAATATAGCTGGGACTAGTCGGAAAATGGAGTGATGGTCCGAGATAGTGCTATAGTAGTCCTCACTATTTTGTAAAATAGTGTGATAATAATTATAATAAGGATTTAATTTGAGCGTTGATATTTCGTATTATATACGACATAATATCTGTATTGAACTCACAGTTTGTGTGGTCGTATTTTGCATGATAGTTTGAAATAAAAAGATTTGTATTTAGATTCTGTACCATGTATTTGACGACTCAGAATGAGTTGTGTGGACCTATTTTGGGGGCGTCACAATTATTATCATTAGTTGGATGAAAAAAGAGCAGATACATCTTCAAGTTTGAATAAAAGTACCACAACATTTTTTTTGTCAAAAGGTAACACATACCTAAAATAGTGCACATAATCTATCAAATAAACATAACTAATATTTTATCAGCTCTTTCTAAAAATTCTCAATTCAGAAAATAATCATTTTCTTGAATTTCAAAAGTAAAAAAAAGGGCCAAAATATTAAAAATTTAAATCCCAACACAAAAGTCAATAATTTGCGAGTCATATACAATTTTTAGAGAAATAGTGTACCATATAAAACACCCGATTGAACAAAATAAACAAAAAGAAGAAAAGGGTTTGCCCTAATTTAATGCCTCAACACAGACCTTAACGATATCACTAAAAATTAATCTTTTTATAAAAAAAATATAGATTTATTATACATACACGTTGAATATTATTGATGGAGCAAAATAGGGTGAGAGATAAACCTGTAGATGATTTACGACAGAGGCGATAGAGGAAACCAAAATCTAAGTTGAAACCAAAATCTAAGTTAAAACCAGTTAGGGGCTCTCATGGTATTGAAAAAAATGGATCCTATCAGAGAAGAAAGATATAAACTAGAGTGGGATTTGTAGGAGAGGTCAGGGTTTGTAGGAGAATGAGACAAAGAACTCAAAAAAAGCCAGAACCAAAACGACGGAAGAAATTGCGTTTCGGGAAGAAGGGAGTAAAGGAGATGTATGTATAGATTTATCCAATAAAAAAACAACTAACATGAGTATTATGAAAATTATGTATTCTTTTCTCCTTTTGTCATGTTTATCAAACGACAATACTTATATCCTATTAAATCATTTCATGTCAAACCAAATTTAATTACACCATTAACTATTCTTACTTTGGTACCATTATTAACATCCAGTTAATATTAATTTAATAATAATCTTTATTTAGTATTAAATTATTCACAAAGTTAACCAAATTAATGCTTATCCAAACAAGATCTCCTGTCCAATTTTTTTGTCCAATCTTCTATACCATCTTATTAATTGGTGCCAAATAATATGTATTTATTTATTATAAAAGTAGTTAGTAAATAAAATAAAATTATTATTTATAGAATTAAAATTAAATATTTTTATCAGACCTTATTTACATGTTTATAGGACCTATTTATTATTTAGCGAGAAAATTCTTAAATAATGATCAAATTTTCTTATAAAAATATCATTTTAAAATAAAATACACCTAATATCAAATTTAGACTCAGATAGGCTATGTTTGTTTGCAATGATTACATTTGGGATATAACTGATAGTAGTGTGCATACAAGCCAATCATGTATGATGATAAAGCACATACTTTGTAAACAATCTTCTTTATTTATTAATAAAATATTTATTTATTAAAGGCATTTAATTATCTACATGGTGCTGTTTTTATAATATGTAAATAACCCATAGTTTTAAGCAATGCTTTTAGAATCATGATGTTGATCATGCTAATGAGATCTAAATTCTTAGAAAGCTTTAAAACTAAAATAGTTCCCAATCGTGGGATTACTAAAAAGGGGATTAGTAAATCCGGATAGATTGGTACATATGTTGCTTGCTCATTGGATGAGGATGACTGATCTCATGGTCATTTGTGTGGAGACACTAAAGCAAGTATGTAGGTGCTTATTGGAGAATAAGTTCACTGAACGTGACTCGCTATGGAATACCTAATGGAGTTTTACTCGCCTGTCAATAGGAATTCCTAATGTGATAGTAGTACATGTGATCTTTGGACTTGAGATCATCATAGTATCTTGTATGTAACAAATTATACTTTGACTAATTCCTTAATGCCTTTTAAGGCATATATAGGGTATGCTTGGGTGTAATGAGTTACATATGGAGATAATGAATGATCAATAAAGAATCTACCACTTCTAGTAAAAGAGGAGATATGTCCTATGTGATTCGTTAAATGACAACCCAGGAATCCTTGGCCAAGGTAGAATGAAATTAGAAAGAGGTTTCTAATTTGCATTATTTGGAGTTGTGCATTTTCTAATCGAAATACATATGATTAAATAAATTAAGACTTGACAGTAAATCCATGTCTTATATTTAATTGGGACATTGTATGGTGGAAGGATTGAATTGTACGGTAACTATTAACTCACAGGTTCTTTTATGATTAATGTTGAAATCTATATTATCTGGAAAGTCGTTGATCGCTAGGGAGGCTTATCCCTATTATAGAATAAATGTTATTTATTTAAATAGATTATTAGTTTAATTTGTTTATTTAAATAAGATTAGAATTGTTCTAATTGATTTATTCACAACCGGTTTAATATGGAGAACCTAAAGGGTCACACCATAAAAGGAAGAAGAATTATTTAAGAAGAAAATGGCATGATAGTAATAATGCATTAAGTATAATTAATTTAATCTATGATGATAGAATAAATTAAATAGCTTAATGTTTATTATTTAATATTTTAGAAATATTAAATATAAATTAATAAGAGTAGTCTTATTAATATTATTATTATTATTATTATTTTAATTCTAAAGGAGTTTAGGAATTAATATAATATCAGTACTCTCTCTCAATCCTAATAAAGATTAGGATATAAATTAATTAAAATTAATTAATTAATTAATTAAATAAAACCCTATTCTAATTGGATTAGGAGGGTTAACCTAATATCTATATAAGAGAGTCTTATATCAGAAATAAGGTATGATGTGAAATTTTCAAGAGTTGGGAGTACACATATTCTATAGAGATAGAAACAAGGGTTAAGCCAATAACCCATCTTCTTGAGTTCTTCATCTTCCTTGGTGGATCACCGTTAGAGGCCAAACATTTGGGTGGCTGACATTATTCAAGGGAAGGAGCCACTATCAGAGGAATCAAAGGAATCAAAGGAGTAGAACTTGTACCTGAGGAAGCTTAGATCTTCAAAGATATAATTCCATGTTCTCTCTTTTCTGTTATTGATAACAAGCACAAAGCATGATCATGGTTATGGGTTTGTATAAATTTTGAAAACCTAATTTTTACGCTTCCGCCCTATTTATGTGATTTGATTGCATGATTGCGTTACATACAAACCCAACAATAACTATTAATCTCAAGTGTCTTGTTTGTTTTTAAATTTGACTTGAGAGTATTAGTCCAATGATTATAACATGACATAAGATAAGGGACTATTTAATAGCATGTCTAGCTAGGTATTATAATCTCATCATGTGGGATTAAAAATATATGGACAAAACTAAACTTTATTTTTTTTAATATGACTAGTCTAATTATTAATCAACGTATTATTATGCTCTAGGATTTTTTCAATTGAGCTATCAATTTTTCTTTACATGAAAGACATTCACTTCTTCCTCTACACGGACTCTTCCAACCTGCATACTAACAATTTAACGAGACTCTTTTTCTCTTTTTTTTATTTAAAAAAATTAGAATTTTTTGGAGGCAAATTTAAATATAATTTGTTCTTCATTATCACCAGTCTTTATGTGCTTTAATTCAATACAGTTATCTACTTACAAATAATAGTACTCATTTTGAGTAAAAAAGTTTTTTTTATGAGAATAAAAATTTATTTTGAAAATACATCTACATTTACTATTATATATCATTTATTTTTTTTTAAATAATTTTTTCATGACGAGTTTCATCATACTTGTCTCTAGTACGTACATGTGATATGTTTAAATAATTTTTTATTTATTTATAGGCGCCTTTTTGATGTATAAACAAGTTTGATTTATAGTTTATAATATATTATTATTGGTAAGGGTATAATAGTTCAAATGATATTTTTTATCCAATCTTTTAATTAATCTTGTAAAAAACAAACATAACATGATATTATCTCATAAAACACAAACACATGACTAGGACTATTTAATCATAAGATTAACAATCTTGGGATTATAATCCCATAGATTATAATTCCGGGATTATAATTCTTACAAATAAACATACTGTAGGGGTGACCATGGTGTGGTTTGGTGCCGTTTTAAGCTCAAATCGCACACAAAACCACTTACGCGCGATTTGACAAATTCAAAAATGCACATGAAATCGTTTGTGATTAGTGCGGAGCGGTTTTGAACTGTGCGGTTTGGTTTCATTTGGTGCGGTTTCGGTTTCAAAACCAATTGAAATAACAAAACTGTAAAATAGTTAGCAAAATCATCCACGCAAACGTATTACGCAGTGAACACAATCATGAAGCTAATTTAGCAAAATAGTTTCAGGCATCAACAATTATATAGTTGATTAATACTATATTTGTGACGCCCCCAGAATAGGTCCAGTCAACCCAACCCAACCCATTCTGAGTCGCCAAATACATGGTACAGAATTCAAATACAAACTTTTATATCACACGGTCGTGCAAAATACGACCACACAACTGTGAGTGTCAATACAAATATGTAGAAAATATTAACATTCAAACTAAGTCCTCATTACAATTATTCTCACACTATTTATTAAAAATAGTGAGGACTACTACTGCTCTAACTCGGACCATCACTCTGTTTTTCGACTAGTTTCTGCGACATTCTCATTTTCTGAAGAGGACAATAGATAAAAAGGGTGAGCTCAACTAGCCCAGTAAAGAATATTATAACTAAGATAATGAAAAATAAATTATTGTTAGTCTTCAACAGTTCAGATAAAATATTATGGACACAAGTTTTAGATCAATATTCGCAGCGAAAATAACAATTCATTAGAAGAGTTAAGTAGAGAATGAAGTCTACTATTTTCTACGATTTAAAAGTCCATCATCAATATTTTATCCCTGTAACATCAATCAATATACATATCGAATCAAATATTCATCTTTATACTACGGGCCAAAGATATTCATTTGTATCATCAGTTGGTCATGTTCATCTCAACACCTGTCATCTTCGCACTATGGCCAAAGATATTCATCAAGTAATCATTCATCTTTGCTCTACAGGTCAAAGATATTCAGTTATATCACCATTTAGAACTGAGAATGATAAAAAATAATGAATCCAGTGAGATAAAGGACAAAGATTAAGGATTCGCATTTTAATTTATCCAAGTTCAAAAATACTCCATAATAATACTTTGTGGAGCAAAATTCAAGAATAGAGCTCAAAACTTGGATACAATCAAAGATAGGAACCTTAACAAGCAACTTGGACATATAAAAGAAAATTTAATTTTTCCGTGAATAGTGCCGTATACGTGAATAATAACCCCAACGAAAAAAATAAGAATTTCATAATAAAATTCATGACAATATTTTAGTATAATGATATTGAAAAGAATAACAACATTTACGAAAGAAAATAACATCCCTTACAAATACGAAAGAAATAATACCCCTTACCTTAGTAGAAGTTTGGATACTGCAATAGTGTAGTAGCAGAATACTCTTCTTCTTTCTCTCTTATTCTCTCTCTAAAGCTTCTCTCTGTATAACTCTGTGAATTGGTGGTGAAAAATACTGAAGAATTGAACTTCTATTTATAAAAGAACTAAAAGTGGCCCTTGGCTTTAACGAATGCCCAAAATAACTCCTGGTAATATTGAAGAGGCAACTACTATTTGCGAAGATGCAAATAACTCTTGAAAAAACGAAGAGGCAAGTAACTCTTGAAAAAACAAAGAGGCAAGTTACTATTTACGAAAGTGACTCTTAGATGATGACCTATGGGTCCCAACTTACAAAATGCCACATATCACTATAACTTTCCCTAATGGTTATGTTACTCATCACACAATTAATCAACGTTTTTTAATCCTTCCAAATTCTCAATCAAAAATGGCCGAAATTCACAAACGGATGATTTTCCACACTAAAATACTGATAAAAACACATCAGCACTAATTCCTTCTTTTATATCCACAAAATAAATATTTTCTTATCATATAAATCAATAATTAATTATTCACAAATAATATTACAGAATTACAATATTGACAATCAGGTCGTTCCTAGGAAAGAGGGGGCCTTCCGATAAGGATTTTTCCTTACTGGCGCTCAATTAAATAACACCTCCCAAACAGAACTTCCTTAAACATTGTCAATAATGCTATCTAATAATATTATTCAAATAATATACATTATTGATTTGATAATTTGAAATACTGTGCAATGATAATTATTGAATCAATAAAATATCATGCAATTATCAATGTAGCAATTATTAAATCAATAATATAAAATATTGAACAGTAATTACTGTAACAATTATTGAGTAATGACTTCTTACGTAAGAATCAATTATTTGAATTACTGTGCAATACCGTGTGCTACTGTGCAACACCGCATATTACTGTATTTTAACCACCGGGTATTTCAACAGTACTAACGGTAATAACTACGCCGTTATTTTATAAAAAGGTTATTTCTATCGTTTTCTATATCCGACAGTTATTCCGTTGTGGGGCCCACAAATAGCTGCGTCGTCGTACGAATATTCCCCGACAACAAGAATATTCCACGACCAAACGAATATTTTCCGACAACAATGAATATTTTATAACCACTTGCTTATTTTGAAATATTTGCACATTTCACCCCTAACTTTTCACATTTATCAAATCAACACCTTACTATTTCAAAATAATATATAAAGAAAATTAAATCTTTATTCATAAAAGTTGGGGTCTTACAACCTCCCCTCCTTATGAAATTTCGTCCTCGAAATTGACGTACGTACTTGGTATGTCGAAAAGGTAAGGATATCTCGCTCTCATTTCTGATTCCAACTCCCAGGTCATTTCCTCAATAGCATGGTTTCTCCACAAAACTTTAACTTGAGGTATAATTTTTGAGCGTAGGACATGCTCCTTCCTATCCAAGATCTTGACAGGTACCTCCTCATACGTTAAATCTTCGGCTATCTCGTCTGGTTCTAACTCAATAATGTGGTTTGAATCTTTCACATATTTACGAAGTACGGATATGTGAGAAACGTTATGAACACGAGACATGTTTGGAGGTAAAGCGAGTCTATAGGCCACATTTCCTACTCGGTCAAGGATCTCAAATGGACCAATGAATCGTGGGTTGAGCTTTCCTCTCTTCCCGAATCTCATAACTCTTTTCCATGGAGCAACACGTAACAATACATGATCCCCAACATTAAATTTCACGTCCTTTTGATGAAGATCCGCATAACTCTTTTGTCGATCTTGTGTTGTTTGTATCCGTTGTCGGATCATTTAGATCTTTTCAGTAGTCATACGTACTAACTCCGGTCCCAACAATGTTGCCTCACCCACCTCATCCCAACACACTGGAGAACGACACTTTCTCCCATACAACGCTTCGAATGGAGCTACGCCTATACTTGCTTGCTAACTGTTATTGTAGGAGAATTCTACCAATGGTAAGTACTTATCCCAACTCCCTTTAAAGTCTAGGACACAGAGTCTCAATAGATCTTCAAGAGTTTGAATAGTCCTTTTCGATTGTCCGTCCGTTTGAGGATGATAAGCCGAACTGAATCATAAATCTGTGCCCATAGCTTTCTGCAAACTGATCCAAAATCGTGAAGTAAATCTGGGGTCACGATCTGAAATTATGGATACTGGCATGCCATGCAATCTCACAATCTCATTCACATACATATGAGTAAGACGTTCAAGGGAATAAGTCTCTCGTATCGGCAAGAAATGAGCAGACTTGGTTAATCTATCAACAATAACCCAAATCGCATCTGTGCCTTGAGAAACCTTGGGAAGACCCGTAACGAAATCCATCGAGTGTTCCCACTTCCATTTCGGAATTTTCAGTGGTTGCAATGAACCCTTTGGCACTTGATGCTCCGCCTTTACAAGTTGACAAGTTAAACACCTCGAGATAAACTCTGCGATCTCTCTTTTCATATTGCTCCACCAAAATGTATGTCGAAGATCACGATACATTTTAGTACTCTCAGGATGGATTGCAAACGGTGTGTTGTGTGCCTCCATCATGATTCTATGCTTCAAGTCGGAATCGTTAGGAACACAAAGTCTGGAGTTGACTCGAAGTATTCCCTCTTCATCGATTCTTGCTTCTGGAATGGCACCTTCTTGCACCTTCTTCTTCATCTTCATCAGCTCCGGATCCGTAGCTTGAGCAGCTTTAACTTTATCAATCAAAGCTGGTTCCACGCGTATACTTGATATCATCGCACTCGTTCCCGCATATGATCTTCTACTCAACGCGTTAGCTACTACGTTCGCTTTTCCAGGATGGTATTGGATGGTATGATCGTAATCTTTCAACAGCTCAAGCCAACGTCGTTGCCGCATGTTGAGTTCCTTCTGAGTGAAGAAATATTTAAGGCTCTTATGATCCGTATAAATCTCCACTTTTTTCCCGTACAGGTAATGTCTCCAGATCTTCAACGCGAAAATGACTGCTGCCAACTCTAGATCATGAGTAGGATAATTCCTCTCATATTCTTTGAGTTGTCGTGAGGCATAGGCTATGACTTTTCCATGTTGCATGAGAACACATCCTAACCCTTTGCCCGAAACATCGCTGTAAATGACAAATCCATCCGAACCATATGGTATCGTCAGAACAGGTGCCGAAATAAGTCTTCTCTTGAGCTCTTGGAAGCTCTTCTCGCATTCCTCGCTCCAAACGAATTTTGTATCTTTTCGAGTCAACTGAGTTAATGAAGTAGCGATTCGAGAAAATTCCTCTACGAACCTCCGATAATTACCAGCTAAGCCCAGAAATTTTCGTACTTCGGTCACTGACTTAGATTGCTCCCAGCTTTGTATTGCTTCAATCTTCGTCGGGTCAACAGATACTCCACGTTTTGATACCACGTGCCCAAGGAATGCTACTTCCTCAAGCCAGAACTCGCACTTCTTCAGCTTGGCATATAGTTTGTTCTCACGAAGCTTTTGAAGTACTAACTTCAAGTGGTGCTCATGATCTTCACGGCTTTTAGAATAGATGAGGATGTTATCAATAAAGACAACAACGAATTGATCTAAATACTCCTTGAATACACGGTTCATCATATCCATGAAAGCAGCAGAAGCATTAGTCAATCCAAAAGACATGACTAAGAACTCATAATGCCCGTACCGAGTTCTAAAGGCAGTCTTCGGAATATCCTCAGTTTTAATCTTCAACTGATGATATCCAGAACGAAGATTGATCTTTGAAAAGAATTGTGCACCTTGAAACTGGTCGAACAGGTCATCAATACGAGGTAGCGGATACCTATTCTTGATGGTGACATGGTTCAACTCCCGATAGTCAATACAAAGTCGCATACTCCCGTCTTTTTTCTTTACGAATAAAATAGGAGCACCCCAAGGAGACGTACTAGGATGAATAAAACCGATATCTAACAATTCCTGTAATTGGACCTTTAACTCCTGAAGTTCAATAGGAGCCATTCGATATGGGGTTTTAGAAATGAGTTTTGTACCGGATTCAAGGTCAATAAAGAATTCAACTTCACGTTCTGGGGGTAGACCGAAAAGTTCTTCGGAAAATACATCAGGAAACTCATTAACAACGGAAATATCATTCAAATCTGACGTATTCTGGTTTAGATCAGTGACATGAGCTAAGAAAGCTTGACATCCATTTTTCAATAAACGAATAGCTTTGTGACTTGAAATGATATTGACTGATTTTAGTGGTTTGGTGGTTTGGATTCGCACAACTGGTTGATTAGGAATATGAAAACTAACAACCTTACGAAAACAATCAATTTTGGCATGGTAAGTGGTTAACCAGTCAATTCCTAAAATTACGTCAAATGCAAGTATTTTCAAAGATATAAGATTAACAGGTAAGGTAAGGGTACCAATCTGGATTAAGCAAGATTTATAAACTGTAGATGTAACGAAGGTTTCTCCTAACGGAATTTCAACAGATAAGTCAAAGTCTAATTTATCAGAAGTCAAGTTCAAACGTTGAGCACAAGTAGGTGAAATAAAAGAATGGGTAGCACCGGTATTTAGCAAGGTGTAAACTTCGCAAGAGTTTATGATTAGCTTACCCGTAATCACCTCGTGTGAATTCCTCGCGTTTTGGGCTGTCACAACAAACGCTCTTCCAGGAATCACCGACTTTGACTTGTCCGAAACTACCTTTGGAATCACCACCCCCGCTGGACTTGGTTTCGCAACAGGACAATCTCGAGCTATATATCCTTCTTTTCCATAATTATAACATGCTTTGAATTATTGTGGGCAGTTTGGGCTGATGTGTCCCTCTTTTCCGCATTTATAGCATATAACCGGTGGTCGTTCTCCTCCCCTAGAAACAGTTGATGCTGGTGCTGATGTTGACGTCTTCACGTTCTCATTGTTGTACCTTCTCTTCTTGAAATCTCCTCCTGATTCGCTTTTTCTACTATCATGGTCACGATTATCAACGGAGTGGTTATCGCTTCTGTCATACTTTCCTCCCTGCTAGTTGTCATTGCTCCGATGACAGCTGCCACTAGTACGACCCTGGTTGTGGTCCCTTGGTTGAATATAATCATTATCTCGTTCTAACAACTGGGTTCTGTTCACTACATCTGAATATAGAGAAAAATTATGAGAAATGAGGTGTTGACGTATTTCGGGTTTCAAACCTCTCAAAAACATCCGCGTCATACGTTCCTCATTCTCCACCAAATGATGTGCAAACCTGGACAACTCCGTGAACTTAGCCTCGTACTGGGACACCGTCATGCTGTTTTGTTCTAGTCTGATAAACTCTACCTCCTTCATATGACGAATACTTTCAGGAAAGTACTTGTCATTGAACAGTTTCTGGAATGCTTCCCAAGACATCTTGAGTGCGGTATGCTGGGTATGCTTCACGGATTTCCACCAGTAATCTGCCTCTCCACGGAACATAAAGGTGGCGAATGGAACCTTCTGTTCCTCCGTGCATCCCAAGACATCAAATATCTTGATAATTTGCTTAACCCACGTCTCTGCCTTGATCGGATCCGGCTTCCCCAAAAACTCTGGTGGTCCCAATTCTTTGAACTGCTTAGTAGTGACCAGCCGCGAGTTGTTATTATCTCCACCTGTATTTTGCACACGAGTTTCCCTCGTCTGGTTTTGCATGAACTGTAAAAAACTTCTAAACATCTCATCGTTTATCGTCTGATCAGCGTTGTTTTCAGGATGAACATTGCCTTCCTGTTGCACGTTCTCCTGGTTGGTGATTAAAGGTGTCTCCACGGTCTCATTCACTTCATTGTTAACATTCTCAGCTGCCATTCTCAAATACTGCCATAAAACAAGGGTTAATTAAATAAATTAACATATCACATATTAACCCTATGATCCGACTGACTAATTAAATACCACATAAGCTTAAGTAGGACATACTAGTGAAGGATTTACTCATCTCTCTCCTCCTAGTTCTATTCTCCGATCTCCGCCATAGATCATATCTTTAAACTCTGATACCAGCTGTGATGCCCCCATAATAGGTCAAGTCAACCCAACCCATTCTGAGTCGCCAAATACATGGTACAGAATTCAAATACAAACTTTTATATCATACGGTCGTGCAAAATACGACCACACAACTGTGAGTGTCAATACAAATATGTAAAAAATATTAGCATTCAAACTAAGTCCTCATTACAATTATTCTCACACTATTTACTAGAAATAGTGAGGACTACTGCTGCTCTAACTCGGACCATCACTCTGTTCTCCGATAATGGAAAATAAATTATCTTTAGTCTTCAACAGTTCAGATAAAATATTATGGACACAAGTTTTAGATCAATATTCGCAGCGAAAATAACAATTCATTAGAAGAGTTAAATAGAGAATGAAGTCTACTATTTTCTACGATTTAGAAGTTCATCATCAATATTTTATTCGTGTAACATCAATCAATATACATCTCGAATCAAATATTCATCTTTGCACTACAGGCCAAAGATATTCATTTGTATCATCAGTTGTTCATGTTCATCTCAACACCTGTCATCTTTGCACTACGGCCAAAGATATTCATCAGGTAATCATTCATCTTTGCTCTACAGGCCAAAGATATTCAGTTATATCACCATTTAGGACTGAGAATGATGAAAAATAATGAATCCAGTGAGATAAAGGACAAAGATTAAGGATTCGCATTTTAATTTATCCAAGTTCAAAAATACTCCATAATAATACTTTGTAGAGCAAAATTCAAGAATAGAGCTCAAAACTTAGATACAATCAAAGATAGGAACCTTAGCAAGCAACCTGGACATATAGAAGAAAATTTAATTTTCCCGTGAATAGTGCCGTATACGTGAATAGTAACCCCGACGGAAAAAATAAGAATTTCATAATAAAATTCATGACAATATTTTGATATAATGATATTGAAAAAAATAACATCATTTACGAAAAAAATAACATTCCTTACAAATACGAAAGAAATAATACCCCTTACCTTAGTAGAAGTTTGGATACTGCAATAGTATAGTAGCAGAATACTATTCTTCTTTCTCTCTTATTCTCTCTCTAAAGCTTCTCTCTGTATAACTCTGTGAATTGGTAGGTGAGAAATAATGAAGAATTGAACTTCTATTTATAGAAGAACTGAAAGTGGCCCTTGACTTTAACGAATGTCCAAAATGACTCCTGGTAATATTGAAGAGGCAACTACTATTTGCGAAGAGGCAAGTAACTCTTGGAAAAACAAAGAGGCAAGTAACTCTTGGAAAAACAAAGAGGCAAGTTACTATTTGAGTTACTATTTACGAAAGTGACTCTTAGATGATGACCTATGGGCCTCAACTTATAAAATACCACATATCACCATAACTTCCTCTAATGGTTATGTTACTCATCACACAATTGATCGACGCTTTTTAATCCTTCCAAATTCTCAATCGAAAATAGCCAAAATTCACAAACGGATGATTTTTTACACCAAAATACTGACAAAAATATATCAGCACTAATTCCTTCTTTTATATCCACAAAATAAATATTTTCTTATCATATAAATCAATAATTAATTATTCACAAATAATATTACAGAATTACAATATTGACAACCAGATTGTTCCCAAGAAAGAGGGGGCTTTTCGATAAGAATTTTTCCTTACTGGCGCGCAATTAAATAACTTCTCCTAGACAGAACTTCCTTAGACATTGCCAATAATGCTATCTAATAATATTATTCAAATAATATGCATTATTGATTTGATAATTTGAAATATTGTGCAATGACAATTATTGAATCAATAAAATATCATGCAATTATCAATGTAGCAATTATTGAATCAATAATATAAAATATTGAACAGTAATTACTGTAACAATTATTGAGTAATGACTTCTTACTGTAAGAATCAATAATTAAAATTACTGTGCAATACCGTGTGCTACTGTGCAACACCGCGTATTACTGTATTTTAACCACCGGGTATTTCAACGGTACTAACGGTAACAACTACGCCGTTATTTTATAAAAATATTATTTCTGTCTCTTTCTATATCCGACAATTATTTCGTTGTGGGGCCCACAAATAGCTGCGCCGTCGTACGAATATTCTCCGACAACAAAAATATTCCACGACCAAACGAATATTCCCCGACAACAATGAATATTTTATAACCATTGCTTATTTTAAAATATTTGCACATTTCACCTCTAATTTTCCATATTTATCAAATCAACACCTTACTATTTCAAAATAATATATAAAAAAAATTAAATTTTTATTCATAAAAGTTGGGGTCTTACAATATTATCACATTTGATTTAGAAAATACCAATCCACTCTTTGATTTGCAAACATAATTGAAACTGTTGATTCTTCATTCAACCCTGCAATATCTGTCTTCTAAAATAAAATGAGAAGAATATGTTATAGTATAGAAATTATATATACTCGTAGAAAATTTGAGAAAACATGATAATTATTCGGTGCGGTTTCGATTTTATGCGTGCTGTTTTGGCTAGTAACCAAATCGAAACCGTAAATTTGATTTTTCAACCCACCTAAAACTGTCACATATACTAGGAATTGTTGGTGTGATTTACGCAATTTTTGGTACAGTTTCAGTTTCAATTTGATTCCTTACTCAGCCCTAAAACATAATCAGTAGTATACAACAATACATATTAAGAAAGGGTCGTGAGGCATGTATTTTACTAGTATCGTATACATACAGATATACACCGTATACATACACATATACATATATATTTGGATTTTATAGACACAAGCTGAAGAAGGTGACGGGACACAAATACAACCGACCGACTCTCTCTTCTCTCCATATATCAATTTCTTTCTAGAAAATAGTGGTGAGATCCACTGAAATTATAATTACTTATATATAACTATTAATTTTGAGTTAGGGTTTCGTGCTGCTGCTGATTATCAATCATCATCAATGGAGTCGCTTGGTTTTCACGATGGCAACATCGCTCACTTCATCGACCGTCGTACTCTGGATGTTCGCTCTGTAGGTCATTTCTCTTTTTTTCAATTTTTTCAAATTTTCTTTTATATCAATGGTGATGATTATGAAATTAAGTTCAATTCATGGAATTCTTTATCGCTTGATCATGCTTTATGTTTAAATTCTGTTTTTGATACCTCAAATCAGCTAATTAAGTTTGCTGAGTGTAAAATGTGCTCCGTTTTGGAAAAGTGTTGAAAAATTGGTTCAATAGATAAATGTTGTTCGAGTTTATGCAAAATTAGAGTTGTGCTGGGATTTTCATCTGGATGGTATTGGCTGAATAAGGATTTTCATGGATGTTATTTGATTGTTATTGGAATTGTTGAATTTGATAGTAATTCAAATACATTTAGTGATAAACAAGTGCGGATTGTTGTTTTTATTTATTGTAGGACATCAATCATGGATTGCAAATGCACTCATCGTTGGTGCAAAGGCTCTCACGGGAAAGAGTATTGGAGGTTTGTGCAATCTTGAACTCTAGTAGATTTAAGATGGTTGTTCCCCCCAAAACACATAGTTTATGCTCCTTAAGTTTATTCAGTACCATACTTTTTGTCATATATGGCTTCTACTTCTACTTCTACTTCCACTTTTCCTTTTCTTTTTTTCTTCCTTATTCATAAACTAGTTAACTTGTGTATTTCTTTGTAAGTTTTCCTTTTTATGTAGTTAAGGTAAAACTTGAATTAAAAAAAATAAAAAGTAAACATTGAAGTCGTAACAGCTAATTACTAGTGATTGATGAACCCACACTTACTACCTCTGTTGCGAAGAGTAGCACCTTTTTTTCGAGTATTTTTCACATGGATATTAAGATGTGCTGAAAGCATATTTATACGTTGTTTCTTGAATATATTTATATAATTTTCAATATTTTTGTATGTTAGATTTTCAACTGTATAATATGTAATAGACTTGCCAAAAAAATAAACAATTAAAAACTATATAAAATGTAACGTATAAATGTGTTTTTGGCACGATTAGTTCTGTCCTAGCAAAACGGAGGTAGTGATGCAGTGATTTTACAACGTGTAACCTTCTATTGAGCACTATGAACCATGCTATGTTGGGGCGAATTCTTCTTTTTCTTACCTCTGGTGACACGTTAAACGTTATTTGTATTTGATTGTATAAATTCTCCATTTATGTGTCTATGTGATGCTATCATTGGGTTACATGTTCATTTTTTAGTTTGAAGTGCGAAATGCTATACTTGGTGCGAATTGCCGAATCTCATGAACCATCGATAATTGAATTCAAGTTGCGCCTGAAGTCATTAGGCCGAGGGCGCATCTACCTACGTCATGAAGTATCGCGTCGCCAAAAAAAAGAATAGTCAAAATTTTATTTATTTAGTACATATAAATAACCAGAATCTTCATTTCATTTTCCAAAATCTGAGGCTTGCTACTGTGATGATTTTTTTTGACAGCTGTGGCTGAACAGGAACCTTAGGCCAAAGAAACTGGGCTTTCTGCTGTTCTGCAAATTTTATTTTATTTATTATTATTTTTCCCTTTTTAAGTTATCTTCCTACTTTAATCTGCCTTGATGAATTTCAGACATCTCATTGGGTGTTCTATGTTTTGAAAGTATATATTCTAATGTTCTGTGATGTTTCATTCCATTATGCTCTTAGACAATTAGACAAATATATATAGACCATCTTAATAGAAGTTATAGACCATTTGTTCCTTTTGTGACCTTACTTTTTTGGTGGATATATTGGAGTTCCATCTTCTACTATACAAATTAGAAGGGTTCTCTATCTATGAATTTATATGAAGCTTGTAGTTGAATTTACCAATTGACTCTCCATTTCTTGAACTTGGCATTTGCTATAAACTATTTGCTGCAGTTGAACTACTTAATTATCACTGCTTTTGCAGTTGAAAACTTTATCACTTGCAACATGGACTACAGACATGAAATTACCTTATGCATTCTCCATCTTTTATATATACATATAAGTCATGTTCTTACAATATGTTTTCATATTCTCAAATAGGGGCACGGAGGTTGTGTGAATGCTGTGGCTTGGAACTCAAGTGGCTCTCTTCTGGTTTCTGGATCCGATGATACAAGAGTATGATACTCAAGTGGCTCTCTGTGTTGATGTTTACCTGATTGCAGATTGTGTGATAAGTAATAAAAGATGGTCGAAAATTAACGGTGGCCTGAAATATGCACATTCACAGGGATACTCGGGATGATATTTTTTCTGAACTGTCAAGTTGTTTCTGTGTTTAAATCTGCTTTTCTTTTCTAAAGGACAAATCATCATTCAATTGATTTATAACCTTCTGTGCTTACTAGAAGCTTTAGTGTAATGTATAATTGTTTCCTAAGTAATAACTACTATTTGTTGTGAATGTTTCTCGGCTGTGCCTGAGAGTTAGACTCAGGGATGCTTTACTTTCTGCAGATTAACATTTGGAGTTATTCAGGCCACAAACTTTTGCACTCTGTTGAGACTGGGCATTCTTCCAACATATTCTGCACCAAATTTGTTCCTGAAACCTCTGATGAGCTAGTAGTCTCTGGAGCAGGAGATGCTGAAGTAATGTTGTGATGGATTGATCTTTATATTTATATGATAGTCTACTGTAATTAAACTGATTTTGGCAATTCAGGCTGTCTGAAGTTACTTATATTGTTTGACAGGTTCGCCTTTTTCATTTGTCTCGTTTAAGTGGGAGTGGGCTTGCTACAAGTCCATCAGCACTGTTTCAATGTCACACTAGAAGAGTCAAAAAATTAGCTGTAAGATCTCATCAACTCTCTTATGAATGGTATATTCTAACTGAGAGTTTTGAATAAGGAAACTCGGAGTACTAGAACTAGGGTTAGGCCTTTGGATTGGACTTGTTTAAGGAGAGGACTTGAAGAAATCGTATTATCTCACTTTAGGGGAGGTAAAAAAAGTTTGCAATAAGATCAAGTCTTATAAGTAGGTTACTTTACAAGAGTTTTTATGAAATATGGAAACTTGTAGTACTAGAATTTTTCTTGTAAAAATATTTTTTTTTTCATTAACATTAATGGTGCAGACCGAGGTTAATTACTTTCCTTCACTAAATAGAAGTCAGTTTCTGTTTATGTTTAACTGATGTTCCCGTTGCAGGTGGAAGTTGGAAACCCCAATATGGTATGGAGTGCCAGTGAAGATGGCACTTTGAGGCAACACGACCTTCGGGAGGGTGCGTCTTGTCCTTCTGCTAGATCATCTCACCAAGAATGTCACAATATATTAGTAAGTACCAACGTTTTATCTCCCACTCCTTCTGGTCCTTCATTCTTACATATATTGGAAAACAATTTCAATCAGATATTCTAAAGTTAAAAGGTCGTTATGCATCGTACTAAAAATAATCTTCCGCTCTATAATATTTCTTTTGGTATATTATTTTTAGGATCAATGTAACTTGAATTCAAACCATCTGCATTATTTTCTTTGATTAGCTTGAGATTAGAAGAGAAGCTTGGAACAACAGTTAGAATTTTCATTTTCCCAATTAGTTGCACACTTCTCTATTAACTACATAATGTGTTATTTTAGAACGGTAGAACATTGTTAAACGAGTAATTCGGTAGAAGTGCAAGAAAAAAAGTTCACGAATGAATATGTTTCAATAACAATTCAAAACATTCTCTGGCGCCTAGGAAGCAGGGATTCTTCATTATCCTGAGTGCCGACGAACTGCCATATCCCCACACTTGATACTCAGATTCTCGGGGATTCTTGGGTTTCTCTCCTCTTCTATAATTTATGTATTTCGAGTTATTATGATTATTTTTTGGTATTGTTTATGACTTCATGTTTATAAAAACATGAAATTTATATTGTTTGTTGGATGCTTGTTGTTTTTCTCTTGTAGGCTTGTGGTGTCTATTTTGTTGAATATTTTATCACACATATATTTATACCCTTAAATATAAACATATTTAATAATAAAAAATGTGCCGAATCCCCCACAACCGAATTCCCATCTTTTAAGATTTGGCGAATTGTCGTATCCCTATATGGCACACCAATATCCCTGCACCTGTATCCGTTCTTAATCTGGCGCCTAGTAGAATTTCAAATATCTACACTTCGATTCACAACCAGGTTTCCCTAGCCAGTAGCCAGAGATATTTACGGGTGATTGATGAACTTCAAATGTCCACAGGTGAAAGGGATGAAATCGGTCAGCTTGTTTGAATTTTAATATCTTCCTTCTTCTCAAGATTGTATTAGAAACTGCCAAAGAGAAAAATTCATGTACACACTATATGCAATTCGACCCTGGTCCATTTGAAATGGATAATGTAGCTCATGATCTGGATGAAGGTTTACGTCTCACTTTCTGCTATAATCTATTACTGCAGTTTTGACACAACTCGTTATACTTTCTGCTATAATCTATTACTGCAGTTTTGAGAGTCTTTTGACACAACTCACTCCATTTTATTTTCATATATGTATGCACGAGCAAATATTTTTCATACTGGATTTTGATTTCATCAAACTGTGAGCAGTGAAGTAATCACTTTTGTTAAAATTCATATGTATAAAGGATTCTGTTGGTTGATTTCCCAATCAATGAATACGTGCAAGTATACACGGTCAACAAGTAATAAATTGATAAGAAACGAGTGTCGTACCTACGAGGAATCCTAATTAATAAATCCCAACTATTAGTATTGTATCAATCCAATTTTATTTAAACAACCCAATTTTGTGATTTTTCAATTAAAACTAAATTAATTTTAACACAAAGATTGATTCAGATATTAAAGGCTTAAGGCTACAATATCCCCAATTATACAATATAAATCAATTACCCAATTTATCCAATTATTCAATCCACATGAGTTGTTATCAGGAATTCAATGTATTTATAAGCCCTTTTCCAAGTGATCAAATAAAAATATCTAATTCAATTAATTCTGTGATATTCTTATGCAAAATAAAAGAATTAAATTCATTAAGCATCAATTCCCAATTGTTTTATGCAGTGAAAAGAAATATCCCTATTCAATTCACAACCCTAATTATTTATCTCTTGCAAATAACTAAGAATACATGCTATTACATTCAGTTCTACCCCTAGATTTCATCTCCCGAATTCATCTAGTGTAACAAGGTAATTGTTGATCAAACAATTAATCAATAAGCACAAAATATGATAGACAACTCAACTTGAATAATAATTGGATTAATACGGATAATCAATTTATAAACATAAAAGGTTCAATTGCAGCCTTAATTAAAAGTTTAGTTCATCCTGAAAATTGAAACCAAAAATCCCATAACAGTCATCACAATTTAATCACAAATTGAATAATAGAAGAGAAGAAAAACTCTGTGAAAGCTCTCCAATCTCCAATCTTCAATCTAAATCTCCTTGCGGTGCTCTTCTGCAATCTCCAATTCGAAGTTCCAGTTTCTGTCTCCAAGTCTCTGTGTCAAAAGATGTCCCTATCTCCATTAGCCTCCTCTCTATTTGTAACTTTAGGTCTTCAATAAGTCAGTTCCAATAGAAATCCTTTTTAGAATAGAATTCTTTCCTTCCTTTCCGTACAAAAAATCCGCTCAATTGAATCTGCGCCCCGGAGCTGGGGTTTCCTCTGTGTTGAGCGCCCTGGCGCTGGCCTGGTATGAAGAAATTACAGATTTGCCCCTTGCTTTGCCAGAAATTCCTATTTTGCCCTTAATGAACCTCAATCCCCCGTTTTGACCTTCTGTCCACAAAATACGAATAAAACAAATAAAAATATCCTAAAAATACCTAAGAACAACAATAAATCAAGTCTAATCATATCTAATTCATGGGTATATTACCCACTCATCAGATTCTAACTGTGGGGGTTTGCGAGAGTAGGTTTAGTTGGTAAATCACAATGTTCAAGTGCTAGTGAATCTTGTTTAGCCTGTTATTTGGAAATTGGAAATGCATATTGATGCAGATCATGACAAAGATGGTAATTATTATTAAAATTTTATGTTATTATTTAGAGATAAATCATTGGCACTTAATGCAGCTGTTTTTTGAAAATTATATTAAGGCAGATTAATCTGAAATTTTCATTTTTAATTTTAATAAATAATAATTAGGAATGTTTCCTTTTTCCCAAGTAATATTAAGGTCTCTACATGTTTTTAAGCTTTTAGGTTTTTTTTATTCATTATAAACTAATGTAACTATCGTTGGAATGTATTGAATTGATTATATTGGTTTCAAGTATTGTGATTTTTTGATTATTTATATTTTAATCCAACAAATATGTATCATGTGACTTGTATAATGTTAAGTGCATTAAATGACAACTTTGTATGTATGTAATCATTGTTTTAATCATTATTATTTTAGTAATATTAGAAGTAATTTATAGTTTTTTGTTGCGTATCGTCCGATAAGGTACCCGATACCACATTAAGAATTTTGTCCCATACGTCTTTTGATATCGCGGCTTCGACACTTAGGGGGTGTTTGATAAAAATTGAATGAATCTGAATCTGAATGAAAAATGTTGTTTGATAATTGACATGTCTGAACCATCTGAATAACATATTTTTATTATTTTATCCCTCTGAAAAAATTCAAAAAATTGTTGTAAATTTATTTAATATTACTTAATATAATAGTTAATATTGTAAAAAAAAAATCATTCAGCCAAAAAAATGGGATTAAACCTTCAACCCAAATCGTCTGAATGATTGACCGATTCAGCCATTCAGATGATTTTTTTTTCCAAAACAAAAGCACTGAATGGCTGAATCGATTAGCTATCCAGCCATTCAATGCTAATCAAACAGCCCCTTAGTGTAATTGTTTTTTTGAAAATTATATTAGGCAGATTAATCTGGAATTTTTAATTTTAATAAATAATAATTAGAATGTTTCCTTTTTCGCAAGTAATATCAAGGTCTCTACATGTTTTAAAGCTTTTAGGGTTTTTTTATTCATTATAAACTGATGTAACTATCGTTGGAATATATTGAATTGATTATATTGGTTTCAAGTTTTGTGATTATTTAAATTTTAGTCCATCAAATAAGTATCATGTGACATGTATAATGTTAAACGCATTAAATGACAACTTTGTATGTATGTAATCATTGTTTTAATTATTATTATTTTAGTAATTTTACAAGTAATTTATATGTTTTTGTTGCGTATCGTCCGATATGGTACCCGATACTTGTGTCTCATACGTCTTTTGATATCGCGGCTTCGAATCTGGTTCGTCAACTGCTTAATTTAACAATGCTGCTTTTACCCATCAAATGTTATCAATATTATCTTAAGTATTTAGCTCAAATTTTAGATGTTCTTACTGGTTTGTAATCAGTTGGGGTCTGTAGCTAAGGTGCTAGGATGGTTAGAGTGATTTAAAATTAGTTGCATCTTAGTTGTCCTTTTATATCTGCAGATCACTGCTCTATCTAGTTTGAAATTCTAAATTAATGGAATCACTAATTCTAGGGAAAAGTTAACATTTGAATTTTTTTGTTCGAATTTGCAAACTGTATCTTTTTAGTTTCATTATGTCCTTTAGATGGAGTGAATAGTTTAAGTGAATAAAGGAATTTTGTTCCCCTTACTTCCTCTATATTGTAATAGAAATGATCCATGCACATAAAATATAATATAAGAATGGAAATGCGCCATAAACACGTGTGTTTCTACAATTTCATTTAAAAAAAAAAATCAATGAACTCGATCCCTGAATATTCGTTCCAGTGACAATACCAAATACTTGCATTTCTTTCACATGTTTTCAGGCCAATTAGATTAGCTTCTCCGGACCTCTGCTGAAATTGGAAACAAGTGTCCTCTTTGGCAGTCTTTAACCTACACAATTCAAATCTAAAATTTTGTTTTCCTCCTGGACTACACAGTTTATATTCTGCCTTTTTTTTGGTGTGTATACTATTGAAAATTTCCTCACTTCTTAGCATGTACACTTATTTTTTTATCCTGGATAGTGGATTATCTGTATATTTTTTTTCTCTCCTTTTCTTTCCTCGAATTGATATATGTTATATTGTTGTTTTTAAAATTTTTTAGTACTTCATGCCAGCTTGATTTGCGAAGTGGAGCAAAGAAGTCGTTATCTGATCCTCCTAAGCAGACCCTTGTCCTGAAATCTTGTGATATTAGTTCTACTAGGCCTCATTTGCTCCTTGTTGGTGGGAGGTACTTTTCTTATGCATAATCTTACTTGCATAAGTGATTTTAATTATCAATGTTTCTTTTTTCCTGATCTCCATCATCAACGGTTGCAGTGATGCTTTTGCTTGCTTATATGATGGACAGATGCTCCATCATATAAGCGATTTTATGCATAATCTTACTTGCATAAGTGATTTTAATTATCAATGTTTCTTTTTTCCTGATCTCCATCATCAACGGTTGCAGTGATGCTTTTGCTCGCTTATATGATAGACGGATGCTCCCACCACTATCTTCCTCTCAGAAAAAGTTGTCACCACCTCCATGTGTCAACTACTTCTGCCCAATGCATCTTTCTGATCGTGTTAGTACATAATTTCTGAAATATTTTCATTCTGCTTTATCATTTCATGTCAATCCTATTGTTTCCTATTGATTACTGCATAAACTTTACTATCTAAAACTTTGGTGAATGTCAGTTTCTTGTATTTGTTAATACTTTTGAACTACCATGTGCCTTGGGGAAGTTTTACTTTGACTGAAATAGCTTCAGTAAATTGAAGAGCAATCTAGACCTTCTGTGTATTAGAGAAAGGAGGAGTCAATCATAAAAGAAATTTTATTTGTCTAAGGCCTAATTGATCCCCATGCCTGTACTGCAAAAATGCAGTTACAGACACTCCAGAGAAAGGGACTGGAAGTAGGAATAACAAGGTCCTAAATAGAAATATTTCAAGAATTTTGATTTAATGAAGCTGATGATGTCATGAGAAGTTTGTGTGACCAATATGTTGATACCTTTGTGCTGCAAAGATGTGCAATCTTTTATTATTTACGACTAAACATGGTAAATTTAATCTCTCTGAAGGTATAAATTGTTGGTTATTGCAACCAAATGTTTTTGGTGTCTCAGAGTTCAATTGTTATCGCAGAGGAGAGAGGGAATTGAAATGAACAAATTTTAGATTCCCTCCAACCACTACAAATATCACACTTTTGAAGTGGCACAAACTGTAATAAAAATTAGATTGCTTTTAATTAGGGGTCTAAATTTGCCATTATTAAATTTGGAGTAAATTCAAATCTTTATTGGAAAATATGCCTTGAAAAAGAAATGGAGATCCTTTTTGTACACCATGCCTTGAAAAAGTGAATTCTGGGCCCATTTTCCAATAGGCATTACTGGTGTTATTTTGATACTTTTAGTAATCCCAAACAGTGCCACTTAATGTGGGACTGAGGGCGTACTTAATTAAGTGCTTTTTTTCATATGCTTGTTTCACTGTACTTATATCTTGAGTGATCACACCGGTATTTGTATTTCTTTTTCCTTTTATTGTTGGCTAGCCTTTGACTTCTTAAAGCAGTAGAAGCTTAGAAGTTTTAATTTATCTTTTCTTCTTTCAGGGGCGTTCTAGCTTGCACCTAACTCATGTTGTATTTAGTCCAGATGGAGAGGAGGTGCCTCCTAAGTTATAGCGGAGAGCATGTATACTTGATGGATATAAATCCTGGTATGCATTTCACTTTGAAGATATTAAGTAACATTCTTGTTGTTGTGCTAACCAAGGGTTTCCACATGTATACTACTCCCATATGTTACACAAAAAGAGTCCCATTTTGACTTTTTGAAGTCAAATTCACAAAAGCCTAAAATTTAAAATTGCTGTGATTCATGTAAGTTTCGAAAATGATAAATTCCGTTATTAGTAGTACTCTTTAGATAGTTTACAAGAATTACTATTGTATTAATTAAAACAAAAATTTCATATCAATTTTGAATGTTAGGATTTTGCAAAATGACTTTAAAAAATCAAAATGCGACTCTTTTTTGTGTAACAGAGGGTGTATCTGAATAGTTTGAATTATTATTATGTATTCTTAAATGCTTAAGAATTTCTTTGTGGGATGGGATGAGAGAGAGAGAGTGAGATGGAAGGAGCAAGGGAGGGAGGGGATTTAACATGGTCGACCAAATTGTAATATAATAATTTTCAAATTTCATCTTATTTTTTGGTGTTATATGGTTTGGCAGGTCGTGGGAGTGACATGCGATATACTTCAGGAGATGCTCTGAAGCTTATGAGCTTTAATCCCATTCTCAATGGAGGGGAATTGAAGTTATCAGGGTCCAGGGTCTTACCAAATGGTTTCCCTATAAAAAGCAACTTCGTTTCCAGGGTATGTATTCTATGTTTCTCCTGCGTACGTATCTAGTCAATTTCTTTCTTAACTAGATACTGAAGAGGTTCTTAAACGTTATATCCTCGCATGTAACTTGGAGTTTAATGCTGTTGTCACAGCTTGACAAGTGCCGAAAGTTGGTTCAGATTTCAGAGAAATCTTTAAAGGAGGGAACTAACTGTTATGACGCCATTGATGCTTGTAATGAAGTCTTGGATGGCCATGGTCACGAGATTGGATCTATGCTAATGCATGAATGCCTATGTATACGTGCAGCCTTGCTTCTCAAGGTTTATTCATAACTGATTTTGTTTTTAGAGTGCAAACTTTTGGTGACTTCAAATTTTACTTATATCTGCCTATTGATTAAATCCTTCCCTTCATTTTTAGCGGAACTGGAAAAACGATGCTCATATGGCTATAAGAGATTGTCAGAGGGCTAGGAAGATTGATTCTTCTTCGTTTAGGGCTCTCCACTGTATCTCTGAAGCTTTGTCTCGGGTAAGTCCAGTAATGTGTATCACTTTCGCACATTGGAATCCATATGTCCTCAAATTTTTTGTTTTGGGCTTTTAGCTGATTTTGCAGCTACATTAAATTCTCTGGGTAGAGCTACCTTGTTATAAATTACTTAGCTGCTGCTTCTTTTTTTATGTATATTTTTTTTGTTATTAATACCATGTCCAATTGTTTTCATACATAAATCCTTCTAAAAGTTGATATTCAAAAACTTGCAGGACAACTTTTCTGGATGAACTTGCTACACAAAAAAACTTTGCTAGTGCACTGATGTCAGAATCTGTATACAAAGATATTTCAGTGAAATTCCAGTTAGAATATGTTAATTTTGCCTATCCAACCCTTATGCTTTATCAAGGTTTTTTAACTGATAATATGATGGTTGATTATGCTTGCTGGGGTAGAATATATGTTTTTCTTTTTTACTTATATTTTCTTTTGGGTTTTTTTCTTCCAATAATTGCATTATTGGACAAAAACATACATATACCCATGGTTATTGAAAGCTTGCTGTGGGTATCATCCAAGAGTATAACTTCTTATTCATTCAATTGTGCAAAGATATTGAAGGCACATTTTGGTTTTCTTGTACTATTTCTTGTCTCTTATTTTTTTTGCTAATTTGACACACACACACCCTTCTTGGCCACTGCCAAGGATTGAACCCCCAACCTCATGGTTAACATGAGTTGGTTTTCTTGTACTATTTCTTGTCTCTTATTGTCATTATCGTGCAGTTGGGAAAACATAAAGAAGCTCTAGACTTTGCTATTGCGGCTCAATCATTGGCTCCATCTGATTGTGAAATTGCAGGAACAGTGGAGTGTATACGAGAGGAGCTCGCTGCAGGTTAGTTGGTGGCAATGTATTATGTCTTGCACATTCTTCATTATTTGATCTTAACTGGTTCTCATTTTTATTTATATTCATAGAACATCAGCTCTAAGAATTTTTACGAAGTTTCATTTTACCGTAAAGCATCATCTCTTTATGCTTGCAGCAGCCATCACAAGCGTGTTATTTAATGTGATAATGTGATATTGATATTACCACCATCTTCCTTTTAACGATACAAATGAAAAGTTCTCTTTGCTTATATATATGGGAAGTATTTGATCATATTACATTGATCTTACCACCATCTGCCTTTAACTTTACAAATGAATTTCTCTTTGCTTATATTTATTGGAAGAATTTCGCATTGGAGGGTGTGCTAAAAGTTCAAAAAATAGTTCAAGGAAATGATCTCTCTCAAAGTTGTAAAGGGAATGAAATTGTCCTATAAAGAGGTTTTCAATGATTAGCTTATCGAAATAATACATCAAGTTAACTATAGGGTCAACGTGGATCTGCTGATCCATAGGTGATAGTAAGAGATTGGAGATTGATCAGGGAGAGAGAGAGAGAGATTCAATAATCATTTAGCATATCAAAACTCATTGACTGTTATAGTATTTATAGGCCTTTTATTATAGCAGGAAACACTGAAATAAAAAATAACCCTCCATTAATAACTACCACTACTACTGCCGTAGCATGCCTGATCAAAACAAACCCTTCCCCTTGAAATTATCCTCAAGGATCATGACTAATTTTTGTTAAACTAGTCTGTAGCAAATTGCAGTGCTCCTCTTGCGACAACAGGAACGACTCCAGGAGGACCTGGACCAAAATTGAACTTTAAGAACTTGCAAATCTCTGTTGCGGCATAGCTAATTCCTTTTATATTGAACAGTGAAGGTCCTGGACATTGACTTGATGTTGTCCTATGTTTTTGCATTCCGTTGCTTTCAGCGGCAGCAACAACTAGGTTCAATAATCATCTAGGTGCAGCTCCTGATCAGAGGGTGCATTTCTTACTGCTTGCATTAACCACTCCATAGCCTTCTTTAATTTTCCGTCACACACAGACACACATGGGTTTGATAAACTTGGTGTCGAAGATGTTGCTGCCACAACTAGCCAGACAAGATAAATCTTAGCCACAAAAAAACTCATCAAGTCTGCGCATAAAACTAATTGTAATTATTCTTTTTCTAAGAGCCAATAAGATTTTTCCTTGCTCATTAAAATATTCTAACAATTCCCCACAAATATTGAATTAATAGATTGCATATAGGCTTATTTCTTTTAAGAGATGTGCATAGACTTGAATCTTTACTTAGATCGGTCAAAACAAGTGTTGAAGTGTATCAAGAACATAGCCTTGAACTAGCACTTGACAGTTTATTTTGACGCTACTTCAAAGTTTCTTTTGACTATTTTAGAATTTAGACAATACCAACTCAAGATGAGTATGCGTAGTGAAGCACGTCTTGAACTACCGTACCATCTATGTTGCAAACTAACTTGCAAACAATTGACGGCAATGCCGTGCTTCCATTGAATTTCTTTGGTGGTTACATATATGCTGTCTAAAGGTTGTGCTTGCTGCCAGCTTAGCAGAGCTCTTCTTTCTATGGTCCAAGTGACTGACTAGATTGATGCCAGTGTCATTTGTTGTGTGTTTAGCATTTGTAGCACAGATAATTTAGATTGGCCTTGTTGAGAAAATTAATTTAATTAATTGCTGAAAGATAATTCCTATCAGCTTATGCAGACTAAAGTTAACATGCGGAAACAATTGAAATTCTAGTATCATTGAAGGAGTAAATGAGATTCAGTTTTCTCCTATCCCTTAGTTTGACTAATTGTTGGTTAAGTTTATGCATGACATGATATAACTACTAATGGTAATATGGTATATATTAACCATACTGTGGCTTGTGATCGGTTTTAGTAAAGGTTTTTCTGCCTCCTTGACGAGGGAAGTAATTTTTTGTATTTGTTTAACTGTTTATTTGGTTTCAGTATTGTCTTTTATTGGAAGCATTATTCATGGCGTGCTTTTAGTTATTTTCTCATATACTCTACTGTTGCATTATCAGCTAATTCTGATAAACATAACAAGTTGAGTGATGGAGCACCTAGATCTGACCCTCAAGCAGGAAGGGTACTATCATTGAGTGATATCCTATACCTTTCAGAAGCAAATAGTAATGCTTCACAAGATCCAAGGTCTGAGAGAGATGATTCCGATTATGCTGAGGAATTGGAGTTGGATTATGAAACGTCAGTATCAGATGATGAAGGCCTTGATCCTGAACCAAATGTGGTTCACGGAAGTGTAAATTATAAAAATCATCACAGAGACGGACCAGCTAGAGGGACTGATCGTGCAAATGGTTCTTCTGGATCGCCTAGGTCATCTCAAAATGATAGAAAAACTTATCAGGTATTGCACCTTATTTTTTTTAACTTTCATTATGAGATTTGTCTATTCTATGTTTTTGAAGTTAGATGTACTATTTTCAAGTTTGAGGTATCAAGGAAGTAACTACACATTTTTAACAGTCTGAACTTGTGCTCATATGATTGGTGTTGTGTGCCTCTCTCTCTCTCTCTCTATATATATATATATATATATATATAACTGTCCCTGTTTGTTTCTTTTAATCTTTTCATTCTTTTGTCTTTCAAGTTAAGATCTTTTAGCTTCTCTCTGTAGGAAGTCTGATTATGAAATCTCTCGAAATAGGATTCTTGTCATTTTTTTAGCAGTTGTAACTTGTGTAGTTTCTGGAGGCTGGTGGAGGGCAGACTAGGAAAGAGAAGGGGAAAGGTTGGGGTAAACAGTAAACTTGTAAAGGAAGCTTTAAATGGATTGAATTAATAGCTCCTTCTTGGATTAACTAATAAGAAATAAAGTTCATTAGTTCAAGCTCTAGCTAACAAATAATTTTGATTATATCTACAATCACTTTGTGCAAATATTGGTAATTAGTCTGTACCAATATCCATCCCTCTGTGTTCTACTTTCATGGATCCATATTAGAATAATGATCTTCTATTGCCTTTCTATGTATTGAATTATGAAGTTCACCAAGCCTTTACTTTTTCTACCTTCTCTGTGGCATTTGAAAGGTATGTGATGAGGAACGAGCCAAGAAAGTTAATAGACATGGCAAGAGATTGAGTACATATTTTATAATTATTTATGGATAATTTATTTGCAACTAAATTATGTCTTTTTGTCATAGTAGGTGGATTATTCTATATTTTTTATTTGAAGTATATGATAGTTACTAGTTTGTTTCTTAACAAATTAGGTTGCTTAGAATTTGGGTTTAATGTTCTATAGAAACTGATTTTATCTCATCATCCTTGGGAGGATAGATTTCCCCCTTCAACCTTCTTTATCCTTTCCTAAGCCATTTTAGACCTTGTCCTGCATCTGCATCAGTATGTGACAAGGGTAAATTTATTTTTTGCATTTATGTTCTTCATCATGTGGTAGATATATCTTTCTCTCAGTTATTTTGCCTTTTATCTGATCTTTTTCTCCCGTGGATTTATTGCAGCCTGAGGCTGTCATAGATATGAAGCAGAGATACATTGGCCACTGTAATGTAGGGACTGACATAAAACAAGCCAGTTTTCTTGGACAAAGAGGTATGTCGGTATGCATTACAGTAAGCAATTTTAGTTCAACGGTATGTATAAATATGTGTGCGTATATATATAATAGATATATGGGGAAGTACATTCCAAGGCTAGCCTTAGACAAGCTTATCTAAGACCACTTAACAAAACTATGTTTCCTTCACAAAATTTCTTCTTCTCTGTACACTGATAGGGGAAACAAGCTTTGATACTTCTGCAATGATGCTAAGTCCTTTATTCGACTGCTCAATCAGTATGATTAACAGTACTTAATCAAAGCTTTAGTTTATCCTTTTCCGGAGTCATACGTATCAAAATGGGGGTGGGGGGAGAACCCTTAACAGTTTTCCGACAAAGGTGGGTAAATTTCCAAGGAAAAGAGGCTAGTCCTTACCGATTTCTTTCTTTCATTCATTTTTTGTTCGGGGAAAATGGGGTACTTGTTTTTTTTTTGAATTGGGGTACTTATTTGAGTAATTTATGTAATAAAGTTATCCTATTTTAAAATTGAGGGTACCATATTGAAAATTTACAAAAAAAGTGGGTTTTTGAAAAATATTTGGGGGGACAATGGTCCTCCAATCTTATATGTAGCTCCGCCATTGAGTTTCTCGCTAAAAATATGGAAATCGGCTCTGCGGTCGAGAGATTGAACTACCTCTACTTTCCCCTTCATGTTTCTTCTCTTTTCCATTAGCAGTGGTGGGCCTGGTGACAGCGGCAATGGCGACAGCAGACAGTAGTGGATTTGTTCCTCGAAGCCTTTGGACTACTGCATTTTTGGTACAACATTCTTTAGTCTTTTTTGTAGATGGTTGTTCCGGTAGTTCTTGAATCTTAATCTCATTGTGAGGTCAACAATGAGCCTGAATGTAGTGAGTGAGCAATTTATCTTATTCTACAGACCACACAAACCTAGGTTACATGGATAAGAAGACTTGTTAAGTGAGGGAGGGAAAAAGAAGATTGTGATGTCACCTCACATATGCTGGTTTAAGGTTAGCCTTAGAATGACTATACACGCGCACAAAACCAAAAGATGTTATACTGTAATTTATCTTTAATTTCCATATCATTGTTGACCTACAATTTATATCAACAAACTTAGATAAGAACACACACATACATATTAGTTAGGTACATGAAATTGATTACTAACAAAGAGATAACAATAAAGGAGGATATGGAGTCATTCAAAAGTGGAAAAAGGATTCTTAATGTTGGACAATCTGCTAAGCCCTATGGAGGTGTGAATGAGCTTCTCCTCAGAAACCTCATGTAGCCGACAGCCAATAAAAGGTAAGAAATAACACTACCGTAGACAAGCACGCAAGAGGAAGTAAGTAGCCACTGTTGAAGACAAGGGCATGCCTTTCTATTTTAATGTCCCAAAGTATGACAAAATGCACAGATTGTCTCGGTCTGATGCAAGACGAGCCCAGAAAATGTGGTTGGACAAAAGAAGAACTCCAAGAGTCGAACAAGGAGAAATTCTATATTTTGCTTGTGCTTTCTCTTGGATTACCCCCTCATAAAATCCTAAATAGGTCCCCACCTGTTTTATCAGAGAATAATCACTTTCGCAAGATCAGTGTCCCACAATTCCAGTCCCACAAACAGATTGTTGTCGTCTTGTCATCAAAACCTAAACCCTAATCCACCACAGCTGTAAATCCCCAAATACCCAATCCCCTAGCAAATGTTCACGTCACAAACTTAATCATACCATTCATCCTCTTCCAGCTTTAGCCACAAGAAAATCTACCATTCTGTCTACACAACCTAGAGAAAATCTACCATTCTATCGGCACAACCTAGATCGTCATCACCTTCTTTTATCATCATCGGAAAATCCCACTCACATTCCAAGTCTAACTAGAAACCGTCCAACTTTCAAAATCCTTTCATCTGATTTGTATAAATTTTAAGGATACGTGCGAAACCCGAACTTCATCCAAAATGACAAATATGGAGGTGCACTGAGCCCTCATTGAAGAACAATGTAAAATAAAAATGCTCAAGGGATTCCATGCTTTGCAATCTATTAGTGGTGTAAATAGCTCCGCTTTATTGCTTAGTATCCTAGGTGCTAGTCCTTTCATTTTCAATCGGCTTGCAGATAACTCGAGTCAAGGAATAACTTTTTATTAGGAAAAATATACACAAGCTACCTGGTAAGGTTCAACTTGTTTTTTACAATATACTGAGTTTTAAATGGGACAAAAAAGAAAAGAAAAGTACGGAAAATCTAAGATTTTTTTGAGTTTTTGGGTATGGGAGCATGTACAATTTTAGAGGATGGAGAATCATGGTTCAAAGTGGTGGTAGCCTAGGTTACGATTTTATTTTATTTTTACTTTGTATCAGTTTTGGCCTCGGGCAATACAAATAGTTACAATATTAGGAGCTTCAAAAATTTTAGAAAAATTAAAATAAAATTCTAATCAATAAGAACAAAAAGATTGATAGATTACATCAGCATAAACACACCATGTCGTACATATATCATTGTCTAACCACACTGTCTAGTTCTACATTGCATAATAATTGAATAATAAGTTCGTAGAACACTTTGAATTTGAAAAGTACATAAATAAAATGAAAGAAGCTAAATAGTTGTAAATCAATCCTCCTACTCTTATTCTACATTATCAACCTATTTATGTTCCTCAACAATATTATACTTTGGTAAGTTAATAGGTATATATTCATTTTATTTATTTACTATTATTTTATAGGTTAGTACGTACATATAACATATACATATTTATTTATTTATTCATATAAGTATTATTTTTTATAATTATTATTACTCTCTCCGTTACTCATTTATTTCTCTGTTATGACTTGCACCGTTATTTCTCCTTGTTATGGTAAAATTTTGTCTATACACAAAATTTTTACATTGATAATGTTTGAAATAACGATTCATGTATTGGGAAACCAAACCGAGTCACCTATATTTTGGCAATACGGGCACTTCTTTGAACCATTTAATGAATTGAAAGAAAAAGATAGGGATGGAAAAGTTGGTCACTTTTCTTGTCTTCCATAACAAATTTTGAAGTAAAACTAAATAAAATAAACAAATCTTTTATAATCCCTACTATATACTCTTTAGTCTGCTGAGGATGGGATTCTTGTCCCCCATTTATTGTATCCTTTCTTCTCTATTAATAAAATTTCTTCTTTAATAAAAAGAATTTAAAAATAATCCCTACTATACTCTCTACATACAAACACAACGAAATTAACACAAGGGTAAAATTGCAATCTAAATGTAGAACTTAATTTTTCTCACTTTTCATTACAAACTCAATAACAGCATGAAAGAAAACCTGTACGTTTTATATTCTTTTATTTTCTATCCTAATTTAAGTTTCTTCTTTTTTTTCTTTTCCTAGTGTAAGTGGCTTGGTCAATGGTTGTTACTTTTGCACTTCTACCGCATACATGTTTGGAGACCAGCTTATATGGTTTTTGCATCTGCAGTAACAAGTATTATTCACGTGATTGAGGTCTGACAACAAACTCTAGATTTTAGACAATTAGGGCCTTAAGCTCTGAAGGAAAAACCTCACCTTGGCCTAAAGATATACAAGGCTATGTTGAATAAGAACTGCAAAGTAGGACTTAGAAGAGCAACTGCCAGAAGGGTCCAGGAGTTATGATCTCCTATTCTCCTGACAGTAGAGGATGATAATGGGCAAGATGCGAGCAGCGAAAGATATATCCTCCACTTCCTAGTACTTTAATTTATGGAAAAATGATAATCACGAGAAATAAATTGCTATCTGAACGAGTGAAATTGTGGATCGATGTCTTGTGAAGTGAAGGTAGATGAGAAAGACTAAGAAGAATTCATAAAGAAAGAAGTTCACCTGATGAAATGTCCTCCCATAAACATTTCAAGTCTTACTGGACTGTCAATCTGATCAAAGACAAAAAGGAAATAAATTCTTAAGATAAAACTTCCCATGGTTAGTGACCGACTCCACTGTGAGAAGGAATAACATTCCAGCCATTCATTTGGAGACCACACTTGCTTCTTATCACTTAATGACAAAGAGAATTCGGCTCTAAAGGAAAACCTCATAGCCACTTGCACATTTGAAAATAATGTAATTCGACATCTAAAAGAAAGTAGGAGCTTATTGAGTAATCCACTCTCTTATCCCTCTCCACCACTGGGTCAACGAAAGCAGTTGGCTAAGATTAGCCCTATAAAGTCCCTACAAGTGATGCCGGAGCATATGTTTGAAGCACCAAGTTTGTCACGTGTTAATGGGTGCTCCTCTCAAGTCTCAAGCAGAGAGGCTTTAGTTTCATGGTGTGGAACTTTTTGGATTCTTTCTCATTGGGATTTTTGGATTTCAGATCCTAATTGCTGTAATCTAGGTCCCCACCACACTCCGCCCACCCCACCCCTATTGAAGAAAAACGTCAATCAACTTTGGATTTGCTCATTTATGTTTTCTATGCAAGCTAAAAATAATATTCGTGGGTTATTTGCAGGATGACGTCTCTTGGGCTCACAACCTTCTTTAAATATCTATTATTTATTTTTGACCTCTTTGGATACGTGTTATTTATTTTTATATTTCGTGTTCTCTTTTAGGGCGTCAATATGAACCCCTCAAGTTCAGTTCATGCTATGGACCGTGTGGTCTATCTTATTGCTCTTTTGGAGCAGCGAATCAGAGGAAGATTTAATTCTACTGATCATTCTTCCAACCATGTTTTGGTTATTTCTGGTTATGAACACCAAGATATACAGCGATTTGGAACATGAAACAAGGTTGCTAAGAATTTTTGTAGTCCTTGGGACTGATCACTCCAAGTACCCCTCCATGGGTTGCATGCATAAACTAGGAAAGAGAAATATCATTGTGTTAAATTCCTAAGTTCTTATTAGGAATGTTGCATACATAAATCAGGAAAGAGAAATATCATTGTGTTAAATTGCTTAGATCTTAGGAAGGATGTGGCATATTTTATGTATTGATCATTAAAAACATTCCTGATATTTGTAGACCTGCTGTTATCATAAGATACCACAAGCCTTGTAATCTTACCTGAAATATTTATAGTTTCCTGTCAACGTTTCTTAGTCTTCATGATATTTCTCTTATAAATGCAGGTGATTATGTTGCTAGTGGAAGCGATGATGGAAGATGGTTTATTTGGGAAAAGAGAACTGGTAGACTGATAAAAGTGCTTGTTGGAGATGAAGCTGGTAACATTCTCTTTTCCTTTTATGTTATTCATATGGTATAATTTTGATAATGGTAATTCTGTGGACTGTGGGTTATTCTATATTACTTATCTCCCTCTCCAGTTGTGAACTGTGTGCAGTGTCATCCATTTGATTGCGTCGTGGCTACCAGTGGTATCGATGATACCATAAAGGTGAATATTACAAAAAAGGAGTTTAGTAAAATTAGCTATCAAAATGAACTAGTTAATTAGTAATATTAACTTTACAGATTTGGACTCCAAGTGCTTCAGTCCCATCCATTGTGGCTGGTGGTGCAGCAGGACCAGAGACTGCGAATGTCTTGGATATCATGGAAAGCAATCAGCGAGGTCTGTGCCGTAACCGTGAAGACTACACTGTAAGGCCTTTTTATATATTGTATTTATGTTCAAAGATATTACTCCCCCTGAACACATTTTCAAGTGATCTCTTCTTTGCTGATATCCAAAATGGAAAGGCCATTTGGGAATTGGGATGAAGGGAGCAGCAGTATCTTATTTTATCGTTATGCATGAAGTTGATTATTTTACATAAGATGGTAGTGAAGATTCTACATGTTCTATTGATTTATGTTTTTTGGGGTGTAATTTGTCTAAACAAATGTGTTTTTCAACACACTACTGCCTTAAATTCTGTCCCCTCGGTCTTTCCTTGCAGTTAGGGGTGTGCAATGGTATTCAACTGCACCGACCCATATTGAAACAGTTACCAGTACTTTAACCCAAAAATGGGTACCAGTACTGATTTACCTGTATCTCGGACTAGTTAGGGCCGGTCAATCCATCTTGCAGATACTTACTTCTGTAATTTGTTTTAATGATTCATTCTGCAGACCCTTTGAAATTTTTGAGACGTTCCGGATGCACGAGTTTACTGAAGGGACCTTGCACCCATTTGAGTGTACACAGAGCTAAGCTGATGCAACTGAGTTGAATAGGTAATGAACATGTT
The DNA here is from genome assembly GCA_020205555.1 of Panax stipuleanatus. NCBI lineage: Eukaryota > Viridiplantae > Streptophyta > Magnoliopsida > Apiales > Araliaceae > Panax > Panax stipuleanatus. Next base: position 126,489,907 of record CM035122.1, on the reverse strand, counting down.
GTTTTTAGATGACTTCTGTTATATTTTTCTCAGTTCTAGCATCTTCTAGAAGTCCCATCTCTCTGGTTTCATATGCTGAATTAACACCCAAGTTTGGATTACAATTTTGGAGGCAATACTTTTCGAAATGACCCCTGGAGTTCTTCTAAATCTTTATATGCATGTCATATTAGCATTTAGCACAGGTAGTAGTTTGAACATTAGATTTACGGAAGAGCTACTTAAAAGTCGAAACAGTGTTAACAAAGTATGGAAAAGTCTTGTGTGATTTGTGCTCTCTGCTAAAACAATAATCTGTAACAAGAATTACGATTTTCCAAAAGGGTGTCTTGAGTTGCTATATAGCAAATTTTATGACATATACTAGAGCTGTGAATCTTTATTCAGGTTTGGATCAATCTCAAGTTATGTATTTATCTCAATTTAGGAAAACTATAAGTTATGTATTTTTTTGTCAAACAACAATATACAAAACTAATTAAATAACTTATTACACAACCAAATAAAGGATTAACTTATTACTAATCTATACTATAATTAAATAGACAATTTAGTTGGTCCTCTTTTTTTTTGGTTCAACCTTTGACGTTTCCTACATTAAGCCAATTTTTATTATTTATTAATTCAAATTAGAAATTGAAATTAGTATATCGTAGTTTTAAAAGGAAACAAGAATTAATAATAAATATAGTTTTATAATAAAATTATCAAAATAAGATCATCTTCTCTAATAGTATCGTAGTTTTACAAGAAAGCATGAATTCATAAAATAGTTTTATGAGAAAATAATTAAAATAAGATTAATTTACCTGATATTAATTATATTACCACTTAGATAATATAGTTTGAGAAGTAAAGAAAATTGTCATAAAAATCGTCACCCTAACTTAAATTTGTTACCATTATTAAAATATAAGTATATTATAGTTTTGAGTATAATTAAGATTTAATCATTATTTAGATAATATAATTGTTATTATTATTAAAATAAAAATATAATATACTACTAAACCATATAATTCAATTATTAAATAAAAAGATAAAAATTAATTACTCTATCCGATAAAAATTTGTAAAATTAATACTCAAAACATCCATAATAACATAATAATTTTACAACAAAACCCTTTGTTAAAAATAAAAATAGTAATATAATTTACAAGGAAACAATCATAAGTTTGTCTTACCTGATATTAATTTGTTAATGTTATTAAATATATTTTTATTACAACTTAGATAATATAGTTTGAGAAGAAAATATTTTTCAGATCGTCTTACTTACTTTGAATTTGTTACTCTTGAATTTGTTACTTTTGATTATATATAAGTGTAATTATATTCAAGTATAAGTAAAATCTTATTATAAGATAAATAATATAATTTTAGAAGAAAAATATTTTCTTGTTATGACCATTTAAATTTAGTAATATATTTATAAAAAAAAGTTAATTAAATATTTACAATATCATAACTTATAATATTAAGACCCCATTGCAAATAGATGCTAGTCAACGAATAAATAATCGATTTCATATTCTCATTAGTCCACCACTATCAGTAAGTGGAATAATTTATTGTAATAGTGAGATAATAAATTAACAACTTACATAATTTAAGTATTCTAATCAACATTTGAAAATGATCAAATCTTTTAATTCGACACACCAATTAACAACAATATCCTAAATAAATTAAATATACCAGTAATGTGATATTAGTATGGTTGTAGTGATATTATAAAGTAAATCTGTTATATAGTCGTCTAGGACTGATGGAATGCTTAACCTCGTTATGCTTGCTAGTGGGAATGAATGAAATTCTGCCCTATTTTTCATTGTCTGATGGATAGTTCCTTTTTGCGGAGCCTTACTGATCTTCCTTATCATTGGCACAGATTCTGGCATTGCGTAGAAACTGTGGTGGAAACTATAGAGGAAAGCTGATTCGCATTCAACACCCCCCCCCCACCCCCACCCGGGTACAGTTGAGGTTATAAAGCTCATCACCAGAGTTGTATAGTCTACAGTTGCTTCATATAGCATGCAATGAGTTATGTTTGTTTCTGAGTTTATAATCACAGCGGGTTTACCGTAGATGTAGATGGAATTTAAGTTTCGCCTTTTTGGTATGAATTGTTTTTCGGATTGAATAAGGCGGGTGGATACACATGCAGAGTGTAGTTAATGGATGTTAATTTGTTGTGTATAGATAGATAGTTCTGAGCAAGGAACATATAATAAAGAAAGGGCAAGTGTCCCTCTAAATATTTTGTATTTTAACTAATTATCTAAATATATTTTAGAAAGATGGAGTAGTTAAAATTTTGAACAGAGGGGAGATTTCAAAATATGTTGCACACTTTGATCCGTGCCGCAAGATAATAATCGGTGTTTGATAAAAATTGAATGAATCTGAATTTGAATGAGTTGATTTTGAATGAAAAAAATTGTTTGATAATTGACATGTCTGAATAAAATATTTTTATTATTTTACTTCTCTGAAAAAATTCAAAAAATTGTTGTAAATTTATTTAAATATTATTTAACATAATAGTTAATACTGTAAAAAAAAAAACAGCTCATTCAGTCCATTCAGCCATAAAAATGGGATGTTTGTTTAGGGCTAAATATATCTGAATGGTTGAATTGGTCAGTCATTGAGTGCGCTTGTTTTAAAAAAAAATTATTTGAATCGGTCAGATGATTGAGCTAAATGACTAAGTCAGATTTTTTTGACTGAATGAGCAGCTGAATAAAGTAAAAAAAATAAAAAAAAATATTAACTATTATATTAAGTAATATTAAATAAATTTACAACAATTTTGAATTTTTTTAGGGATAAAATAATAAAATTATGTCATTCGGATGTTTCGGACATGTTAATTATCAAATAATTTTTTTCCATTCAGATTCAGCTCATTCAGGTTCAGATTTATTCAATTTTTATCAAACACCCCCTAAACCATTCAGCTCAAATCATCTGAATAGTTGACCGATTCAATCATTAGACGATTTTTTTTCTTCAAAACAAACGCACTAAATGACTGAATTAGTCAATCATTCAACCATTTAGTATTAATCAAACAGCCCTCAGTCTGATGCACAACACCGCTAGCTTTATTTAATTTACATACGAAAACCTTTTGGACTTTTTGAAACAAATTCAATTTAACTGCCGTTGGAACAGAGAGAAGAACCAGACAGGCGTGCCATTTGACTTTAGGCCGTATGAAAGTTGAATTTAATTTACAACGAAAACCTTTTGGACTTTTTGAAACAAATTCAATTTAACTGCCGTTGGAACAGAGAGAAGAACCAGACAGGCGTGCCATTTGACTTTAGGCCATATGAAAGTTGAAAAGTTGTAATTGTTGAAATGGGCAGCCCATTTGGAGCAACTTCAAACCGTCCAAAAAAAAAAATCGATTAGTATTTTCTTTGTCTTGATTTTTTAATTGATGTGAGATGGTGTTAATAAATACTCCCTCCGTCCCAAAATAACTGCTCAGTTTTGACTTTTTTTAGTCAAATTGACTATTTTAAAAATTAATAATTAAGCATGTATAAATATATTTTTAACATTATAAAAATTGGTATTAGTAGTAAATTATATATATATTTTTGTTATAACCTCTGCACCTATATTTTGACAAAAATAGTACAAAAAATAGTTTTAAAAAATAGTCAATTTAACTTTAAAAAGTTAAAACTAAACAGTTATTTTGGGACGGAGGAAATACCAAATTTACGACTATAATCTTAGATAGCATTACTTGAAAAAAGAGTATTAAGAGAGTATATATCTTTATCAAAACCACATGGGAAATGATAATTTTAGTTGAATATAATAATCCCATCCACCTTATGCTTCATCCCTATCTAAAGAAAACGTGAAATCTTATCTGTTAACGCTAAAATTTCACCATGAGTCTCAATCATCAAAAGCGCGTTCAATCTTGTACAATAAACACGTCAGTATCGGATTTCGACGGCTTGGGCCGCTGGGGATCGCTCCGGTGTGAAAATAAGTACATGCCGGGAAAAGGATTAACAATGGAGGTTGTGTGCTCTAGTGTCTGGAGAGTAAAAAATGTTCAGTTACCTTTTTTGCGTAGTGCTTTGTACTCATATATTATCTCACCACCTTGCATGTCACCTCCCTGCTGATGTCATCAGATTTCATGCAGGCTTTATGATGTGATAAAAATATGTAACTGCAAGTGCACAGTATCAAGTTGAAGAACTGGCAAGTACAGGTCGAACCCACAGAGACTAGATTAATTTTAATATATCTTTAATATCTATTTTAGGCGAATTAGAAATAAATATCGAGAGTTGATTAATTAGAATATGAAAATTAATAATGAGAAAACAATCTAGGAATCCGAATCCATTAAATAATAAACATAACATAAAATTCAATCTATTCTATTTTTATAACTTATTTATGATTTTGATCTCCCTTCCCTTTAATTTAATAATTTTATAATTAACGTGGGCAAGCATAGACTATGAAAATTTAAGGATTAATTATAACCCATCAAAACTTCTTTGAGCAAGCATGGATTATGAAAAACTCATATCTTAACAATAATCTATCAAAACCTCTTAATTAATTTAAAATCACATATAAACTATAAAACGAATGTATTTCAATAACGAAATATGAAGGCGAAATCAATTAAACATAAAGGCATAAATAATAGAAGAGATGAAAAATATTATCATGAATAATTATTTAATTTCATCTTCATCCTAGATATAAAAAAAATTAACTAGACATTAAAAATAAAATAACTAACTAAAATAAAGAAGAAGAAATAAAATAAGAAAACTCCATTTATTGATGATTCTTCAACAAGTGTATAATAAAGAAGTAATTTAATCTACTTCTACTCCTAACCTAAACTAATACAATATCTAATAATCCTTTCTCTCTAAAACAAGAGACCTATTTATAGGAAAAATAAATTTGTGCCCTAATTTAGATACATTGAACTTGGACACTTTTGTTCCCTTTACATGTAAGTTTTAACTTCCTAGTGGCAATCAACTTCTCAAAGAGATCTTCTAGATAGACTTTTCTTTCTCTTGTTGGATTTGACTTGCACACCAAGATTGTTCCACCTCTTTCCTTCTCCTTGTAGGATTCTTCTTGGATATTTCTTACATGAATAAGAGCATTAAATATCACTTGATCACCAAGATTTTGATTTTATTGCAATAAATATTAAACCCTACAAAATAAAATAAAACATATTAATTTAATAAACTAATATAATTAAAAGGACAAAATTAGGGATAATAAAATGTATGAATTATGTGTCTATCAAATACCCCCATACCTAACTTTTGCTCGTCCTCGAGTAAAATAAAAATAAAATAAAATAAAAATAATAATTATACTATCTCATTTTCGTAGGAGACACGATTGCACTTAGCATGTGCAATAAGACTTTAAACCCCAAGGTTACCCCAAGTGGACGAGTTGTGTCTCGTGAGGGTTTGCAGTGAATATTCCCACAAAATTCAAAAATATTTTTGAGTTCAACAAGTCATGAAATTGAATTACAACTTCTAAATATCCATGGGCATACATAAGCAAAATTAAATTCAAAATCACACTTTCATCTTATCAAAAATATTTAATCTTCATTCTAGACACCATCCTTCATAATATTAATTCCATGTGATGTATGCATGTGTATATAATATAACTCTTAGTAGGGATTTTACCATAAAAATCAAGCAAACTCATTTTTTTTTTCTTGACTTGTGCAATGTCTCATTTTCTTAGGCTTTTCAGAGTTACTCATTTAACGAGCGTTGGACCAATGACTCCCAAATCAGTTGATTTTAGGGCACTAGGTGTAGAGACACCCCTAAGGGCTTACTAACTCGAGTAACAAAGGCCACAAAATTAGACTAGTCAAGCTGCTTTTATCCATCACACTTTTCAGCGTGAATATCGATGCTTTATAAGGCTTAGATACCCAGTTATTTCGTTCAATGGACATTGAAGCAGTTTTTTTTTCTTTTCTTTTTTTTTTTAAATTTTTTTATCTTTTTTTTTTCTTTCCATTTTTTTTAAATTACTCGAATCATAGTTTATATCCACAACTAAGAGTTAGTGCGATCGTGAAGTGCAAAAATGCTTTTGAAATCAATTTTAGTCCAGATGGTATTTCAAACTAAGATTTCGTACCTCATCAAAGATTTAAGAGTTCTAAATCTTTCAATCTTACTCATGACTTTTAACTCCACGGACACTTATTAGAATAAATTCAATCCATAAAAAGTCAAACAAAATTTTCAAATTTTTTATTTTTTATTTTTTTAAACAATATTTTCCTAAAAAGAAAAACAAAACAAAAATATCTAATACAATAATACAAACAAACTCCCCCCATACCTAAATCATGCATTGTCCTCAATGTATGCAAATGAAGAAAAGAGAACAAAGATGTGAAAGAATTGTACCTTGTATGCGGGACATTTATTCTGCAAGAAAATGTGGTGAGAAGGAAAACAAATGTACATACATACGAATTTTATAAATCTTAAATATTATATGATTATACATGAATGATACAAATGGGTAAGTGAGTGTGAATTTGTCATGATTTTCAGGAGGTCTAGAAAATTGAAAATAGTTATAATTTTTATCAGAATTATGCTTAAAATTTACCTCAAGAAATTTTTTACTAACATGTTCAAATGATGGAAGAATTGGTTCACATACATGTTCTAGTTTAGTTGACTTATTTGTAGTGGATCTCAACAGCTCATGACCTTATCTAAATATTCAGATTCATTCCAATTTTGGTGAAGATGATTTAAGAAAAAATCAATTGGATCTTTTTCAATCAAAAGTCTATTTTCAATTATTTCTTGGGTCATAGACAACTCTTGGATCATATTTACTTTAATGGGTTGATCCAAAAAATCACTAGGTGGTTTTTTTGGAAAAAGTCTTTTAGGGTACGGAACTTTAGGCTTATAGACTTTTTCAACCGACTCATTAAATGTGACATGATCAATTTTAGGCATAGACTCATAATTTTTAGATTCCTCAAATTCGCTTGACTCAAACTGTGTAGAATTGAATACAAAATTTTTATTTTCATCATCATTTCCACAACTATCAAGATTTTCAAAATTAACCTCTGAGTTACTAGAAAATTCACCCACCTCTTGTTCATTTATTATGGTTGCTAATCGACTCATTTGAATTTTTAGACGAGATATAGTTTGATCCACGCTAAATTGATTTTTCATTAAAATTTTCATAGTTTTCTCTAAGACACTAAGTCTTTCCTCTTCTTCATTTGATAATTCTTGTGGATATTGAGGTTCTGGATCCGAATATGGATATGGATATGGATATGAACTTAGATAAGGATTTTCATAAGTTGGAAAAAATTGATTTACTTGGTGTGCATTAAAATTTTCATAGTGTTCTTGATTCCAAGCAAAATTATTATTCCAACTATAATAAGAATCCATCTTTCCACAAATCACAAAACAAATAAACAGCTAACCACGAAAGTCACAAAAAAAATAAAAATAAAAATAAAATAAGAATCCTAATTCTAGGGTTAAATAAAATAAAATAAAATAAAAAACCTAAATAGGATGTGCTCTACGTGAGTGAATGTATAAATGCGACAATTAATTTTCTAACTAACAAAAAAAAGAAAAACTAAGCTACTTACTTTTTAAATTTTTTTTTTGAGTTAAGATACAAAATACCAGAAAAAGCGCAGCAATAGTCTTGTCTTTCCGCACTGTTGATCCGCTTCGATAATCCTAAAAACAATAAAAAAAAATTAGAAAAATAAACTAACTCGAATAAATAAAAATTAAGGAATATAAAATTAAGTCTAGTCCCCGGCAACGACGCCAAAAACTTGATGTGATAAAAATATGTAACTGCAAGTGCACAGTATCAAGTTGAAGAACTGGCAAGTACAGGTCGAACCCACAGAGACTAGATTAATTTTAATATATCTTTAATATCTATTTTAGGCGAATTAGAAATAAATATCGAGAGTTGATTAATTAGAATATGAAAATTAATAATGAGAAAACAATATAGGAATCCGAATCCATTAAATAATAAACATAACATATAATTCAATCTATTCTATTTTTATAACTTATTTATGATTTTGATCTCCCTTCCCTTTAATTTAATAATTTTATAATTAACGTGGGCAAGCATAGACTATGAAAATTTAAGGATTAACTATAACCCATCAAAACTTCTTTGAGCAAGCATGGATTATGAAAAACTCATATCTTAACAATAATCTATCAAAACCTCATAATTAATTTAAAATCACATATGAACTATAAAACGAAGGTATTTCAATAACGAAATATGAAGGCGAAATCAATTAAACATAAAGGCATAAATAATAGAAGAGATGAAAAATATTATCATGAATAATTATTTAATTTCATCTTCATCCTAGATATAAAAAAAATTAACTAGACATTAAAAATAAAATAACTAACTAAAATAAAGAAGAAGAAATAAAATAAGAAAACTCCATTTATTGATGATTCTTCAACAAGTGTATAATAAAGAAGTAATTTAATCTACTTCTACTCCTAACCTAAACTAATACAATATCTAATAATCCTTTCTCTCTAAAACAAGAGACCTATTTATAGGAAAAATAAATTTGTGCCCTAATTTAGATACATTGAACTTGGACACTTTTGTTCCCTTTACATGTAAGTTTTAACTTCCTAGTGGCAATCAACTTCTCAAAGAGATCTTCTAGATAGACTTTTCTTTCTCTTGTTGGATTTGACTTGCACACCAAGATTGTTCCACCTCTTTCCTTCTCCTTGTAGGATTCTTCTTGGATATTTCTTACATGAATAAGAGCATTAAATATCACTTGATCACCAAGATTTTGATTTTATTGCAATAAATATTAAACCCTACAAAATAAAATAAAACATATTAATTTAATAAACTAATATAATTAAAAGGACAAAATTAGGGATAATAAAATGTATGAATTATGTGTCTATCACTTTATCAAACCCTTGTTCCCCACTCAGCCAATATTATGTCAAGTCCTCATTAATGAAGACGGCTGGACCAATCAGTCAGCCGCCTGTTAATTTTATAGATTACAGCTAATCCATAATAGCTAAGTTATTGGGCCTACAAGCTGCCACCTGTCCACCTCCCAAGCTTTGTTTGGGTCACCAATTGAATGATAGCCCATCACTCCAAATATTAAAATTAATTTGATCCGGAAGTTCCAAGATGAGTCTGACCTGACCGGCCCAAATAGTCACGGCCCAACATTGCCCCCCCAGTCTTTTACCAAACAGTATGTTTGGTGAAAGAGTATAAGAAATTGGCCCAAAACACCGAAGGAATGCAAATAAACTCGGCAAAACCCATTCAATTAAAAGGCCCATGACCGGATACGGACCTCCCAAATTCAAAAGCAAACGACGGTTTCTTCAATTACTAGAACGGACGCCAGCCTTTTCCAGCATTATCTTCATTAAATGTGCAGCCCTTGGGTTTTGTGAATCACCGGAAAGACAACCCTATAAAGCCTCAAACCCTTCATTTTGGACAACTTTACCTGTTCACTTGAGATTCAAAACTCTCTAGCTTTCTTCTTCCTTTGGCTTTCTTTTTCAATCAATCTGTCAACAATGGCTTCCTAAAACACAGAAAACACTACTCTGACTTCTGAGATCCCTCCATCTACCAATCCGACCGCTCCATACCCTAGGTCTGTTCCATCTTCCGGCAAAAATCCTACACCCCCCATCCCTGTACCTCCTCCTTTCAGCTTCGAGGATGAGGAACAACACCCCATTGCCAACAGCCCTTCTAATCTTACAGAGGATGATATCAACATCATCCGTGAGCGTTATACCATCCCAGATACTCATCATTTGAGGGTGCCAGCCCCTATTGAAAGAATGTACCAACGCCCTGAGGGCTGGACCGCCATGCCCCTCACCTTTCTAGAAAAGGAGTTCGTTTTCCCCTCCATTCCTTCCTCATCACCCTTCTAGGGTTTATGGGTGACGGGTTTGCCCAATTAGCCCCCAACTCCTATATTCACATTCTTGCCTTCATCGCTTTCTGTAGTGAAATAGGGGTTTCCCCTTCTATTGACTTCTTTTTTACCCTCTTCACTTCGGGTAAGTCTCGCGAACGAGGTTTCAAGGTGTTAGGAAAACAGGCTCCAAAACCTAACTCCAAGTTCGAGAAACGCCCTTTGATGGACACTCCTTCGAGCAACAAAAAGTGGTATGAGAAATGGTTCTTCGTTAAAGGACTTGAGATGTCTTCTATTCCTGACTAGACCACTTCCGCGCACACTACCGCAGACCTTGGTGACATTCCAGAGGAACGGGTGAGGGAGATAGCAAAGTTTATGGAGAAGCTCCCAATGGAAGAATGGAGCTTTACCCTTCTGAGTAAGCAAGCGTGGTTGTACCACCACAAATGTAAGTCCGAAGTCAATACTTGTATAATTTCTCCAATCTTTTTTAATAATTATACTGAAATATCTTTCTTCAATTTTTGTAGTATCTCCCATCAGACCCACTTCCTCCGATATAAAAGAATTAGAGGAATTTCTTTCTGTCAAACCAACCCAAGATCCTCTCAAAAACCAAGAAACCGAAGCACAAACTTCCGAAGTCCAATATACCGAACCCCCAACGGCCGAATTAAACCCTGCCGAAGGGTCTAGCCAGCCTCGCCGAAAGAAGAGAGCTGCTAGAAAGCCCAGACATACTCCAGCCCCCATCCTCACCGAGAGCCTCCTCGACATGCCTATTGCTGATCGTACCAAGGTGCTCCTTACCAAAAAGCGAAAGGCTAAAGTCAAAATTATCCCTTTCACAGCTAAAGAGTTAAGAGTACCTACTGGCCAATCCCGTCCTTCACCGATCGAAGCCGATGAATTTTAGGCTGAACCCAGTTCTCCTCTTGTTCGAAAAAGAAAACCCTCTTCGGATAACCAGTCACCCCCACTAGTTAACCCTCCAACAGCTTCCGACTCTCCTCTATTTGAACAACCAATAAATTCACCACCATGACCAACCCCTTCCTACTTTGGATCAACGCCTGGACTGTCTCGATCACCCAGCCTATGGCCTGACCAGAACGAGGAATTCCCTCTGCACCTCTACAACTCTTTCGTTCTGGACACAGACAACCATCGGTTCGGCAACAGTTCCATTTCAGATCTGATGGAAGAAGGCCTAGCTAATCAAGCCCGAGTAAGTAATTCATTACTTATCCATTTTTATACATGAATTTCCTCTTACGACTTTTCTCCTAATTCTGAATAATTGCAGGCAAATGGAGTCTTCGGGCGTCTTTATCAAAGATATAAAGAAGCTGAAGCCGAAGAAGAGGCGACCAGAAGAGAAAATGCCATCTTAAGATCTGCTCTGGCCAAGGAGAGAAGCGAACATGAAAATACCCTCTTCAACTCCAAGGGTCTCCAGAATGACCTCCTCAAATTAAAAGAACAATTAACTGCATCCGAAGCTTTGCAACGAACAACCCTCCAACAAAACCAAGAACTTCAACAAGCCAACGAACAACTAACCCAAAACAACAAAAGCCTGACCAAAGCGGTTGCTGAAGCCAAGATCTCTGAAGAACGACACCTTGACTTCCGGGGCAAAGTCGAGAAGGAGCTTCGTGACCTCAAATTGGCCGGCCCCCCACTTACTGAGGATCTCCGCAAACAAATACAAATCGACTATCGCAAATCTACCCATCTTACAAACGAAATAGTTCAAATGTATGCCGAAGGCTATGAGGCGGTCCGAAGCAGCGGCAAAGCTAAACTAGCCACTGTTGCTGTAAACCCATTGCTCCTTGATTCTTCTGAAGACGAAGACGAGGAGTAATGCCGAAAACGACCCACCTTCACCTTAGCTTCATAAACTTGTAAACTTTCAACAATATTGTAACTCCCTTTTTGTTTATTTAATGCAATATATTTTATTCCTTATCACTCCTTTTCAATTTAAGTTATATTATTATCCAAACAATATATAATTTGAACTCAAGACTTTAAGTAGAATCAAGTAACAATGTAAGGCAAGACTTACTCATTACCGAAGAATGATGTAAACCACCGTTAAAATGAACAAATTACCGAACTTCCAATAAGAATAGTTGTTCCGAAGAGCTTATAATATCATTTACCCTTATGACTGGCAACCTCGTTCTCTCCGAGAGTCGAACGGGTTTAACCCAAAGATATTCCACTTTGCTACGAGGAGTCGAAGGGATCCATACTTATAACAATTTGGTAACCTCGTTCTCTCCGAGAGCCGAATGTGTTCGAGCAATCAATATTTCACTTCGCTACGAGGAGACAAAGGAATCCAACCTTATTCCCAGCTGGCAACCTCGTTCTCTCCGAGAGCCGAACAGGTTTAACCCAAAGATATTCCTCTTCGCTACGAGGAGTCGACGGGATCCATCTTTATAATAATTTGGTAATCTCGTTCTCTCCGAGAGCCGAACGTGTTCGACCAATCAATATTTCACTTCGCCACGAGGAGACGAAGGAATCAAACCTTATTCCCAGTTGGCAACCTCGTTTTCTCCGAGAGCCGAACAGGTTTAACCCAAAGATATTCCTCTTCGCTACGAGGAGCTGAAAGGATCCATCCTTATAACAATTTGGCAACCTCGTTCTCTCCGAGAGCCGAACGGGTTCGACTAATCAATATTTCGCTTTGCTACGAGGAGACGAAGGAATCCAACCATATTCCCAGCTGGCAACCTCGTTCTCTCCGAGAGCTGAACAGGTTTAACCTAAAGATATTCCTCTTCGCTACGAGGAGTCGAAGGGATCCATCCTTATAACAATTTGGTAATCTCATTCTCTCCGAGAGCCGAACGGGTTCGACCAATCAATATTTCGCTTCGCTACGAGGAGACGAAGGAATCCAACCTTATTCCCAGCTGGCAACCTCGTTCTCTCCGAGAGCCAAACAGGTTTAACCCAAAGATATTCCTTTTCGCTAGGAGGAGTCGAAGGGATCCATCCTTATAATAATTTGGTAACCTCGTTCTCTCCGAGAGCCGAACGGGTTCGACCAATCAATATTTCGCTTCACTACGAGAAGACGAAGGAATCCAACCTTATTCCCAGCTGGCAACCTCGTTCTCTCGGAGAGCCGAACAGGTTTAACCCAAAGATATTCCTCTTCGTTACGAGGAGTCGAAGGGATCCATCCTTATAACAATTTGGTAAATAAATTAATCTTGAAGAAGAAAGCCATCTTTATTGATAACTGCTATCATTATTACAGACTCCTGTACTTCGACGCTAACCCTATTGAAAATATTTACGAAGTCTTCCAGCATGCCAAGTGTTCCTTATCTCAGACCCATCTAACGCTTGCAATCGGTAAGTCCCTGGCTTTGGCACATCAACAACTTCATAAGGGCCTTCCCAATTTGGCATGTGCTTCCCCATATTCTGAGGTGTAGAAGCTTCTACCTCCCGAAGAACAAAATCTCCGACTTCAAACCTTCGAAGTTTTACCCCTTTGTTGTAGTGTTTAGCAACACGACGTTGATATGCTGCCAATTTTATCAAAGCTGCCTCCCTAACTTCTTCAAGCAGATCCAAATTGACTTTAAGTCCCTCATCATTATACACATCCTTGAACTAACTGACCCGAAGACTTGTCGACCCAATTTCCACGGGCACTAAAGCATTTGAACCATAAGCCAGTCTAAAAGGCGAATCTCCTATTGTAGTCCTTGTCGTGGTTCGATAAGCCCATAATACGCTAAGCAACTCCTCAGTCCATCTTCCTTTTGCATCATCCAATCTTCTTTTATTCCCATTTAAAGAGTATTCTGTTGGTTACCTCAACTTTCCCATTAGACTGAGGATGAGCAACCGAAGTCTTTTTATGCTGAATACCCAACTTTTTCAAGAATGCTTCAAATTTTGAACCAACAAACTGTCGACCATTATCCGAAACTACTGCCATGGGGATGCCAAAGCGAAACACCATGTTCTCCTTTAAAAACTTCAAGCATTCTTGCTCTGTAATCAGCCGAAGTGGTTTCGCCTCTACCCACTTAGTCATGTAATCAATCGCCACAATAACAAAGCTAACTTGCCCTTTTGCCTTTGGTAGTGGACCCAGTATATCTACCCCCAGATAGCAAAAGGTATAGGAGATAAAACTGAGTATAGCTCTTCTGGTGGCTAATGTGGGATCAGACCATTTAGTTGGCATTTTTGGCACTTATTCACATATTCGGTAGCTTCCTTAAAAATTGTAGGCCAATAATATCCTTGACGAAGCACTTTATATGCTAACGACTTCGTAGCCATGTGATCTCCGCAAATTCCTTCATGAACCTCCCGAAGGGCATACTCAGCCTCAGATGGAACCAAACACTTCAGCAAAGGAGACGAATAAGCCCTTCGATAAAGATCTCCATCAATAAGCACAAAGTTTGTGCTTTTATACTTCACTTTCTTTGCTAACATTTGGTACGAAGGTAGTACGCCATCTGCCAGATAGTTTATATACTGCGTCATCCAGCAATTAGATCGCTCGATGCACATCACTTCTCCGTACTGGAAGCTGGGTTGCTTTCAAAACTTCTAAGTAAACTGACCCATCAAAAGCACTCGATTTAGTTGTAGCCAGCTTTGACAAAGCATTGACATTTGAATTATCAGTTCGACCAACCCCTTGAAACTCGTAAGAGTCGAAGTATTGAAGCCGATCTTTCAACTCTGCAAGATATTTAACCATTTTCGAGCCCCGAGCTTCATATTCCCCCGAAACTTGTTTGATGACGAGCTGGGAATCACTATAGATGATCAGTTTCTGAACCTCCAAGCTCTTTGCCAATCTCAACCCGTCTAACACTGCTTCATATTCAGCCTCATTATTTGTTGCCCTGAACCCAAATCTGATATCCTGCTGCACTTTGAATCCTTCCGGACTCGTTAGAATTATCCCAGAACAGCTGATGTCCGAAGTAGAAGATCCATCAGTATATAATGTCCAAGAATTGAGTGACTACTGAAGTTTTACCACCGTTTCCATAGATCTCTCAGCTTCATTCAGACTCTCATTAGCTTCGGAGAATGAGCATTCTATCAAAAAATCGACCAAGGCTTGACCTTTAATAGCTGCTCGCAGATGATACTCTATAAAGAATTGAGATAGCTCCATCGTCTATGCAGCAAGTCTTCCCGAAACCTCTGGCTTCCCCAACACCTTCTTCAGTGGTTGATCTGTGTATACCACTATTACCCGACCTTGAAAATATTGCCTAAGCTTTTGACTGGCTATTATCAAAGCGAAGGCAAACTTCTCAAGATTTGGGTACCTTGTCTCTGCATCCCTAAGGGCATGGTTCACGTAGTAAACCGGGTGCTACTTACCCCCAACTTCAAGCACCAAAACTGCTCCTACTGCCAATGAACTTGCAGCCAGATACAAATACAAAGGCTCGGCAGGAACCGGCTTCACCAACAAAGGTGCCAAAGACAGATACCTCTTGATTCCTTGGAAAGCATCCTTGCACTCCGAAGTCCACTGGAATGTTTTCTCGTTTTTCGGCCCTTTCAATGTATTAAAGAACGACAAGCACCTTTCTGCTGACTTAGACATGAATCTCCGCAATGATGCTATTTGATCAGTTAAACGTTAGACATCTTTGTACGACTGTGGGGATTTTATGTCCAAGATAGCTTGAATCTTCTCTGGATTCACCTCGATACCCCTCTTGCTAACCAAATAACCCAAAAAATTTCCTGCTCCGAGCCCGAAAGTGCACTTAGTAGGATTCAGCTTCAGATCATAGTGACGGACCGTTTGGAAGCACTCCTCTAGATCGTCCAGATGACCTCGAACTGACATGCTCTTCACTATCATATCATCAACATAGACCTCTATATTTTTCCCAAGCTGCTTCGTAAGGACGCGGTTCATCATCCTCTGATAAGTAGCTCTCGCATTTATTAAATCAAATGTCATCTTCTTATAGGCGTACACCGAGCGATGAGTAATAAAAGCTGTCTTCGGGATATCCTCTTTGCACATAGAAATCTGATGATATCCTGAAAAAGCATCCATAAAACTAAGTAAGGCATACCCGGAAGTTGCATCAATGAGTTGATCGATGTGAGGCAAAGGATAGAAGTCCTTCGGGCACGCTTTATTCAGATCGGTATAATCTATGCAAACCCGCCACTTTCCATTCTTCTTTTATACCAGAACTATATTGGCCATCCACTCTGGATAATCAATCTCGAAGATGAAATCCGCAGCCAGCAGCTTTGCAATTTCCTCATCAATTATCTTCTGTCTCTCTGGTGCAAAGATCCTCCTCTTCTGCCAAACTAGCCTCTTCACCGGATCCACGTGCAGTCTATGTTCGGTCACCATTTGGCTCACTCCCGGTATATCACTAGGAATCCAAGCAAAGATATCAGCATAACACTGAAGCAGCTCCATCAGATTGGTCCGAAAAGGCTCCGGCAGTCCCGAACTGATTTTCACAGTCTTTTCCTTCTTCCCTGGCATCAGTTTAATCTCCTCAGTCTCTTCGGCTGGAATAACCAATGACTCTGTGCTGCTCTCTGTAAATGGCTCAATCTCGATGGCCATGGTCTGCTTTTGCCTGTTGACTCCTACTCCCGAAGTGATTAAAATATTTCGATAACACCTTCTGGCTAAGTCCAGATCCCCTGCAACTTCACCAACTCCATGTGGTGTCGAAAACTTAATTTTGAAATGGGGAATTGATGCAACGGCCTGAAGAGCTGTCAAAGTAGGTCTCTCCAAAATAGCATTATATGCAGAATCCACATGTACAACATAAAATTTACACATAATTTGAACCTGTTGAGGAACCGTCCCGAAGACAACTGGAAGCTCGATAGTCCCCACCACTTTGACTGGGTCATTGCTGAAGCCGTATAGAGGAGCCTCCTGCCCAATTTCCATCTTCTGGCCATCCAAAGGCATCCTATGGTAAATATGTGCTTACAAAATATCAACTGAAGACCCATTATCTATCATCATCCTCTTCATATCCACTGAACCCACTTGCGCGGTAATCACCAGAGCTCCTTCGTGCGGTTCGATTGGTTCAGAAGGGAGATCATCATCTGTGAAGGAGATGACCGACCCGGGATACGCCCTCTCAGCCTTCAGAGGCTTACACGTCACTGCCATCATTGAATCCAGATAACCTCGACGCTTCTTCCTAGTAGCCTTGCCGAAGTTACCTCCGGTAATCACGTCCACCACATGTCTTGCCTGTTGATTCTGAACTGGTTGTACTGGCTGATTAACTTGAGATGGCTCTTTATTCCTCTATAGCTCCCTTTGCTGCTCTCACCTTGCCACGTACTGAACCAAGACTCCATTTTAAACTTTCTTCTCAATGAACTCCTTCAGATTCCAACAGGAATTAGTGTCATGCCCAACTGCCTGATGGTAATCACAAAACCTATTGGGGTCTCTTGATCCTGGCCTAGGATTATTTTGGGGTTGCTCGAAGTACGGCTGGTTCTTTATCTGCTCTAGAATATTAGCCCGATCTGTATGAAGCTGGGTATACACCTTGTTTACCTTCTGGTTTGGGATAGGCTCCTCTAGTTACCGTTAAATCGATCATTGTTGCCACCATTCTTCTTATGACTGCCATCGAATTTCTCCTTATCTTTGTCCTTTGCCTTCTTCGTAGAACCACGCTTCAGGCTGTTCATTGCCTCTTTAACCACTATGAACCCTTCCGCCTTTTCAAACGCTTCGGCTAAGCTCTTCGGATGATTGAACATCAGCTTTTTTACCAATTTCTCAGACTTCACCAAGTCTAAGCCGTTCTAAAATAACTCCACAGCCTGAAGATCGTTGAGATCTTACACTTGCCCCACCGCTTCTTTGAATCTTTTCACATACTGACCCAGAGTCTCGTTCGAATACTGGCTAACCTGTGCCAATGACCCCATGGGTTTTTCTCTTCTCTTATTGCTGCCGAACCGAGCATGAAACTTATCACACAAATCAGCCCATGATGAGATCGAGTCCGAAGCCAAAGTCCCCATCCATTGCCTTGCATCTTTTCTTAATGTCATCCCAAAGGTCTGACACTTTGCCGCATCAGAATAGGCGTAATAATCCATCAACCTTTCAAACGCCTGGATGTGGTCATATGGATTTCCTGAGCCATCATAACTTTCCATATGAGGCAGCTTCTTATTAGGATCGGCCTTCTCTTGAAGGATTTTTGCAGAGAAGGGAGATACCTTCTTTCCCGAAGTCTCTTTCCGTTGCTGAACTTCGACCAATTACTTCTGAAGTTCTTTGAGCACTTGGGCTAAGAGTTCAACTCCTTCTGGCTTCGAGTTTGGCTTTGGCGAAACTTCCCTCTTTGGGGAGTACTTCTCCCTTAAGGACCGCTTCTTCTTACGATCAATTCGGTAGAAGCGAGAATCTACAGGGTGGTGTGCCCTCTTCAGACTTCTCGGAGAATGACCACTTGATCGGCTTCGGCTACTATCCTCTTCACTATACTGAGAGTAATATTCAATACAAGGTACCTTCTTAGAAGCTTTAGGAGAGCGTCCCCTTAATCTGCTTCGTCTCCTGTCATCACCTTCACCTCGAGAGTCCTCATGGCGAGATGCCCTCCTTAGATCTTCAGGAACACGACATCTCCCACCACTTCGGACAGGAGAACGGTTTCGAAGCCTATTTTTCGAACGCCTAGAATCTTCCTCTCCTCTTGTTCGCCTACCCAAAGATCTACCCTGCTCTTCGGGTTGAGTGTGACTGGATGCTCCTCCTTCTAACTCAGCCACGAGAACCAGTTGTTTAGCAGTCTCTTCCCATTGCTGCAAAAGTGCCTTCAAACCCATGTCAGTTTCTTGTGCCATATTTGCTAAAGTAGACGCCTTGTCCACATGTCCTTCTTAGTACTGAGTTCTTGGCGGTGTGCCTTCTACCCTTCTCCGATCTTTATCAGGTCTTTTACTGGTAGTAGCAAATAGCTTCCTTTTAGCATCACCCTGATCTCTTGTGTAATCTTTCTGGAACATCTCGTGACCCAAGCCTTTCATGAACATTCTTTGAAGGACCTAACCTATCTTTTACAGATACCCTCTGTTTAGAAGAACTTGCAGTAGTGACTTGCCCCTCAACTGCAACTGTCTTACTTTTCTCCATAAATTCCGATGTAGGATGTTAAATAACTGTGATTGAAGACCAGAATCACTAGAACAAAAGCTCCTCCTTCTAGCACCAATGTTAATGCGAAGATTTCACCACGCGCCTCAATCACCAAAAGCGCGTTTAATCCTGCACAATAAACACATCAGCACCGGATCTCGACGGCTTGGGCTGCCGGGGATCGCTCTGATGTGAGAATAAGTACAGGCCGGAAAAAGAATTAACAATGGAGGTTGTGTGCTCTAGTGTCTGGAGAGTAAAAAATATTCAGTTACCTTTTTTGCGTAGTGCTCTGTACTCATATATTATCTCACCACCTTGCATGCCACCTCCCTGCTGATGTCATCAGATTTCACGCAGGCTTTATCAAACCCTTGTTCCCCACTCAGCCAATATTATGTCCAAGTCCTTATTAATGAAGACGGCTGGACCAATCAGTCAGCCGCCTGTTAATTTTATAGATTACAGCTAATCCATAATAGCTAAGTTATTGGGCCTACAAGCTGCCACCTGTCCACCTTATAAATAATCAGCCCAAGCTTTGTTTGGGTCACTAATTGAATGATAGCCCATCACTCCAAATATTAAAATGAATTTGATCCGGAAGGTCCAAGATGAGTCTGACCTGACCGGCCCAAATAGTCACGACCCAATATTATCTAACTAATTTCTTGTCTATGCTTAATTTGTCCTTGTGATATCAGTCATTAACCTAATAACAATCAAAGATAATTTAAATATGTTCTCCCTCGTTCTAAAATACAAAATATAAGATCATTATTAATTTTTAAAAACTCATTTATAATATTCTTAAATTCAAGATTAAAATAATTCTTTTAAAATTCTACAATCATAGTATGTCTTATAATTGATCATTTTTCTTAAGTAGTTTATAACATTTATTATTTACAACTTATATTAATATATTTTATTAATTTTGAGTTTGAAAGTTCTTCAAATTAACTTTTAAAATATCAATAATCATCTTATATTTTAGAACAGGAGGGAGTATGTTAGTTCCCAAAGGCACGTTAGTTATCTAGAAGGGGGGTTGAATAGATATTTTAAAATTTCTTAGGTCCAAAATACTTAGTCAGTATTGATGATACTGACTGCAGCAGAATATATGTTTTGTTCTCCTGTAAGATAATGCAGTTAAGGTTAGATAAGCAGTTATAGCAGTTATAACAGATATAGCAGTTATAGTAGTTAATGAGAGACAATGAGACACAGGGTTTTAAGTGGTTCAGAGCCAACACGACTCCTAATCCACTCTTCTACTCCAAAAGTAGGAAATTCACTAAGGATATCTTCTTACAACTGGATCACTCAGATCCCTTCAAGGCCAGCAGCCCTGGAACTTCGCTTAGTTCACTTTTGAACTCTTCAAGTCCTTTGACTTGGATATGCTCTTAGTTCACTTCTGAACTCTTTAAGTCCTTTGACTTGGATCTTCACTTAGTTCACTTTTGAACTCTTCAAGTCCTCTGACTTGGTTTCTCACTTGGATCGGCAGTTGATAGTTGAGGTGTGCTGCTCAGTTGCAGTTTAGCTTTTGTCTTTCAAATGACTGAGTAGCGAAGCAAGCTTTCTTTGATATCGTAGTGTTCTTGAGATTTTTCAATGTATTCTTTCTTTATACGTCTTGCTTACTTGGTCTGAATCCTTGTCTGATTTCCTTATAAAAGAGCCATTCAAAAATAGCCGTTTTGAATGCTCCCGTTGCTTCATTTAATGCTCCAGACATTTTCTGTGCAGTGATGTTGACGTCCTGCTTTTCTGCTGCTCTGCTGCCTGGCTCACTGACACTGCAGACTGTATCTTTCACCTAACACCTGAAAAGGTGTTTTCTGCAGTCTACTTTAGTCCTATCCTTAGCTTCTACAATACGCTTCTTTGATTTGGACTAAGGATGAATATGGAAGTATTGGGACTATCACTTTGTCAACGGCTATAAGCCTTTCTTCATTTGTTGCTCTTCCTCCCTTCATTAAATCTTTAATCTTTGATGTTGACTGGAGGAACACTACGAGTATGGTCATTGTGACACAATCGTTGTGTGTTGGCTTTGCACAGCGTGATTCAGACTTTTTCGTAGAGCACACTACGATTTTTCTTAAGCTCTCGGTAGACTACGATTCTTTGCTTGCTTGTCTTGCAGACTTCACACTTCTGATAGCACTCTGCGATTCCTAACTGGGCTCAGCAGATGCTTTTCAACTTTTATGACTCTCAGTGTGACTTCTGAGGCAAACTACGATTCTTTGATGCTTTCATTTAAGCTCGACGATTCTTGCCTTAGCCTTTGCAGACTTGATTCTTCGGCAGACTTCTAGTTTGTCTATCTTCACTCAAGCTC
Source organism: Panax stipuleanatus (assembly GCA_020205555.1). Classification (NCBI taxonomy): domain Eukaryota; kingdom Viridiplantae; phylum Streptophyta; class Magnoliopsida; order Apiales; family Araliaceae; genus Panax; species Panax stipuleanatus. The sequence goes on along the minus strand of CM035122.1, from coordinate 126,468,301 downwards.
CACGTTTTTTGCCTTAACTTCTGTAGGCTTGAATCTCTTGGCAGACTATGATTTTGATATCTTTGCTTAAGCTCCATGATTCTGCCCTGTCGTTCGAATGTTGTCTTTGACGGACTACGATTCTGTCAAGACTTTAACTTTTACAGCTCAAATAGATCAACCTAACAAGTTTGATATTTTCTTTTATACATTCATTTACATAAATGATAATCATTAAGGCTCAGATCAACCTAACACGTTTGATCTATCATCTAAGTCCTTGTATAATGATTCTCTTAAGGATTGTACACTTAAGCATTTATATTAACTTTCACTATCAAATCTGAATATGCAATTCCCAACAATCTCCCCCTATTTGATGTTGACATAATCAAGGAGATTTAGATCATAGCATCATTTTCTAAATGCAAAATGCTAGAAAGTAAATATGGCTTAGTGTTTCAGTGAGCAACTGAAATTTCTAGAGAATAAGCATGAATTTATTGATGTTTGAAGAGATATTACATTCAATCATAAAAACATCAATACAAAATTAAGTTTAGGCTTATCTCTATTTTCTTTGTCTCTTGTTCCTCAAAGACTCAACAGCTCTCATCCTTCTGGTTTGCTCATCTCTCCATTCAATATCTTCTTGCTCATATCTGGACTGTGCAGAAGTCATGCCTTGTGAGCCAGACGTTTGACCTTGATGTCTTTGAAAAGGTATTCCCACTGGAGGCTGCTGCAGATACTGATCAGATCGTGGAGGTTGAACATTTGGACTCCTGGAGTTGCCACCCGACGATTGACCAGTACGAGTTTGCCTTTGCTTTTCCTGCTGCAGAGGTGGTGGTTGAATGTGCGTCTGCCTCGGTCTTCCACCTCTGCCTTTATCTCCTTGCCCAATCTTCTCCCCCTTTATGTTATCATCAAGGGTTCGAATATCGTCTAAGAGCCGTCTGATTCCGTCTACCAGGGCATGCATTTGAGTTCTTTGTTGAGAAATGTCACTGGTTTGTTCAGCAACTAAAGCCTCAGTGACCTTTCTTTGTTGCTGAAGCATTTTCACGGCATCGTTGTTCTGGGAGATTTGAGCAGCACTGCATTCTTGGAATTGGTTCAAAGCAATACACAGTGCTGAAATCTGTTCCGCCATCAGCTCATTTTGAGTTTGCTGATTCTTTTGCATTAGCAGCAAGGCTTCTTTCTGCTTCTTGGCCTCGACAAAATGAATAACATTTCTTGCCTTGATGCTTTCAGCCATTTCTCTGAAGATCGCCCTTAATAATTTAGTCAGTTCCGTTCCCAAATGTCCTGGCAGAGTCTTGACCGAGTCGAGAATGTTGTCGAATCTATGGTGAAGAGCAAGAGAATGTTCATCAATGACCTTTTCAGATTCTGACCCTATTTGACTCAGTGTGGCAGTCAGCTCCTCCTTTGTTGGCATGAGAGCCAATTGATCTAGAATTTGTTGTGTTTCTGGAGGAGGAGGAGTAGCTGTAGTGTGTTCATCTCTCCTTGACAAACTTTCGAGAGCAAGAGTTATGTCAAAGTATTCATTATTGGAGGATGATGGAATGTCTGCTTGGGTTAGAGGGTTAGGAGTTTGCTGGAAAGGCGTAGTGTTTGGCTCAGATGTATGTGTTTGTGTCTCTTTGAGCTGTTCTGGACACTCTACGATTTCTTCTTCGAATTGATCAGTATGCTTGAATCGTAGTGTGTCATCTAAGGTTGGTGTTTCACTGATTGAGTTTGCAAGCATTTCCTTGACAACTCGTGTGATGTGCTTAATCATTATTGGATAGTTAACGGGTCGCTCGACGAAGATGAGTTGGTTATGTGGTTCATCAGTCACAAAGTTTTGGGACTCTGTGACTGGAAACTGATTTAGCATTACTTCATTCAGATTCTCTGGTAGCTGCCCCTCAATTTTTGCATTTTCTGGCTCCCCCTCAGTTGTAGCATTCTCTTGATTCTGAGCTTCCTGAGTTTCTTCTTCCTGCGACTCAGTAATTTGTTTATCTTTCTCATCAGCCCTTTTTCTGTCCTTTTCCCTCAATACTTCCTCATTGATAAGAATGTATTTCTTGACCAATGTCCTCTTTCTCTTGGGCTTGACTGCATCTTCAGAACTTTTTTCAGCTTCAGCCATGTTTGTCTGTTATGGCTGAGAGACTGTTGCAGAATCTTCTTCCATACTAGCAGCCTGCCTGGACTCTACGATTGGTGAAGACTCCTCAATCGTAGTAAGTGTAAGCTTCCTTGGTCTGTGACTGCGTTTCTTCTTCTTTTGTGCTTCAACAATTCTTTCAGCCATGTCCTCACTTGATTCCCTCTTCTTCTTCTTCTTCTTCTTCTCTTTCTCTTTCAGAGTCTACTATGATGCTTGAACTGCCTTAGGAGTAATAACTCTTTCAGTCATTAAGCCACTAAACTCTATTTCAGCATCAGGGCATGCTTGAAGTGCATCAGTGGTTGGGTCTTGGGGTTCCTTAGCCATTGATACATCTTCATTCATCTTCTTCTTTCCTTTCCTCCTTCTGATCAAGGCTTCAGCATTTTCTTCAGTTACTCCTTCTTCTTCTACCTCCCAGGCTTCCTCCCTTGCAGTAGATAGAATTTTAGATTTTATCTTTACATTTTCTGCCTGGTTTTTCTTCCAGTTTTGAAATAATTGCTGGGTTATCTTCTGGTTGGGGACAATGGAGACGCCTTCTTCATCTTTAATCTTGTCGCCTAGTGTAGCTTCTAGTATCATGATGATAAATCTCCCATAAGGCATTTTTGCAGTACTCTTGGTCTTCTTGGAGCTTTCCATCCATTTTCCAAACCATTCCATTAGAAGAGCTCCATAGTTGAGTTGAATCTGCCCGCCCTTGACTTTGGTGAGGATGAAGTTTCCTTCAACAATTCCATTTGTATAGCACTCTTTCACCAGCTTTGTGAATACAAGTGTGTCGGTATTTAGGGCATCCTTGAGTCCAGCTTTATTTAGCAAGGAAAGAATTTTATGTATTTTCCGGACTAGCATCTTCAAATTCGTCAAATCATAGCTGAAAACCCGAGACAATTCTGGAAGCAGCCATTGATTTAGATTGATTTTCCTGAAATAAATGAACTTGGCTTAGCTTTCTGAAACTTAGGGGTTCGTTTGAGAGAGAGAGAGAAAGATAGTCTTTTGAAATTCAAAGATGAACTCACATATAATAGTTTAAAATAGTTTTAAACACTTCCCTCTATATGTTCAGCGTCGTGGGACACGTGTCAGATTTTGCAAAACTCCACGATTTTAATCTATGTGGAAATCTCTGTTCTGCCCTTAGCTCCCCCTGAGCAGGAGTGCCCTTGTGAGAAGACTACGAATGTCTAGATCCACTCCACGATTGTTAAGTTCAATCCTTTGCTCGCTTCTTGATCATTGACTCTATGACTTTCTATGATGCCTTCTGAAATGGCAAGCCTTCTAGGTTAAGGTTGCTCAGGAAGGGCCAATCGCTTAGCTTGACACTAAGGATCAGGTTTGTCCCTGAGACGCTTATCAAAAGGGTTGCTTGGCTTGTTGCTGCTATCACAGTGAGCCTTTATGTCTTAACTGAATCACTCCACGATCGTGGTTCCTTTTAGTCATCTCTACGATTTTGACTTAGCCTTTACATCTGCAAGGTTAGCACCATCTAGAGCATAGAATTTATGGTTGTAAATTTAACATACCTAACTTACTTATTAGTTTATTAAATCTGGATTCATCTAAGGGTTTTGTAAACACATCAGCAAGTTGATTTTTAGTAAGAATGTATTGCAAGGATATTGTCCCATTTTGAACATGATCCCTAATAAAATGATATCTTATTTCTATAAGCTTGGTCCTAGAATGCATGACAGGATTATTTGTTATTGCTATAGCACTTGTGTTATCATAGTGTATGGGTATAGATTTGAAATCAAACCCATAATCTGCTAGCTGATTCTTCATCCATAGGATTTGAGCACAATAGCTACCAGCAGCAATATATTCAGCTTCTGCTATTGAAGTTGATACTGAGTTTTGCTTCTTGCTGAACTAGGACACTAGTCTATTGCCTAGTAGTTGACAAGTGCCACTGGTACTTTTTCTATCTATTTTGCATCCTGCAAAGTCAGCATCTGAATATCCCGTCAGTTCAAATGAGGACTCTTTGTGATACCATAGACCCAAATAGGGTGTACCTTTAAGATACCTGAAAATCCTTTTTACAGCAGTTAAGTGTGATTCCTTAGGATTAGCTTGAAATCTAGCACATATACATGTTGCAAACATTATATCTGGTCTACTGGCAGTTAAGTAGAGAAGGGAACCTATCATACCTCTGTATTGAGTAATATCAATTCCTTTACCTTTCTCATCTTTGTCAAGCTTAGTTGCTGGAGCAATTGGTGTTTTCATGGGAGTAGCTGATTCCATGCCATATTTCTTGAGTAAGTCTTTAATGTACTTGGCTTGGCTTATAAAAATTCCTTCATCGGTTTGTTTTACTTGTTGTCCAAGGAAGAAGTTCAGCTCACCCATCATGCTCATTTCAAACTTGCTCTGCATAAGCTTGGCAAATCTCTTGCACAGATTTTTATCAGTAGAACCAAAGATAATATCATCTATATATATTTGAACTAGTAAGACTTTATCTTTGTGTTTCCTAAGGAATAATGTAGTGTCTACTCTACCTCTAGTGAATCCTTTTTCAATAAGAAAGTTTGTTAATGTTTTATACCATGCTCTAGGTGCTTGTTTAAGTCCATATAAGGCTTTATCTAATCTATTGACATAATCAGAGAGGGTTGGACTGACAAAACCTGGGGGTTGCTCCACGTAGACTTCTTCTTGAAGTTCACCATTTAGGAATGCACTCTTGACATCCATCTGGAATACTTTAAACTTCATGTGAGCAGCAAATGCAAGGAACATTCTGATAGCTTCAAGTCTGGCCACTGGTGCAAAGGTCTCATCGTATTCTATGCCTTCTTCTTGAGAATAACCTTTGGCCACCAGTCTTGCTTTATTTCTAGTGATCGCCCCATCTTCATCCATTTTATTTTTGAAAACCCATTTGGTGCCGATGACTGAGTGACTCTTTGATCTTTGAACTAATCTCCAGACTTTGCTTCTTTCAAATTGATTAAGTTCCTCTTGCATGGCTTCAATCCAGCTTGCGTCTAGCATGACATCTTCAAACTTCTTGGGTTCTATTTGAGATAGAAAACTCAAATAGAAGCATTCATTCTGAGTTACAGATCTTGTTCTTATTCTGGCAGTTGGATCACCAATAATTAAATCTTGAGTGTGATCTCTTTCCCACCTGTTCCCTGTTGGAACATCAGTTCTGGTGCCTTCTTGTCTGAACTCCTCAAGATTGACTTCTGGTTCTTGTTGTTCAGAATCGTCGTTTGGTTCAGCTCTCTCTACGATTTCTTCTTCGGACACTACGATTCTTTCTTCAGGAACTGCTGTCGTAGTGTTGGGTTCGATCACTTCATTCGTAGTGTCAGTATCGTCAATCGTAGTGTTTGGTGGTGCAGACTTATCAAAGTCTGTTTCATCGAAGATGATATGGATTGAGACTTCAACACTTAGTGTCTCTTTGTTGAACACTCTATAGGTTTTGCTGTCTGTAGCATAACCAAGGAAGATTCCTTTATCTGTCTTAGGTTAGAACTTAGTCAGATATTGCTTTCTATTGTTGAGAATGTAGCATGAACAGCCGAACACATGGAAGTAATTGACATTTGGCTTTCTTCCTTTCCACAACTCATAGGGAGTCTTCTTTAGCGTAGAGTGTACAAGAGATCTGTTCTGTGTGTAGCACGCAGTGTTGATGGCTTCTGCCCAAAAGTATTCAGGCAGATGAGCTGCTACAAGTAGAGTTCTTCCGGCTTCTATAAGTGTTCTGTTCTTCCTTTCAGCTACTCCATTTTGCTGAGGAGTTTGTGGTGCTAAGAAGTTATGAATGATGCCATTGTCTGCACAGAACTGGTCCATTTCTGAGAAGTCAAACTCTCTGCCATGATCACTCCTTATTGCCTTGATAGTCTCTCCTTTTTCATTCATCACCAGCTTGAACATCTTTATCAGTTGGGAGCTTATCTCATCTTTTGAGTTGAGAAAGAACACCTATGTGTATCTGGTGTAGTCATCCACCACGACTAGTGAGTATCTCTTCCCTCCTAAGCTCACAGTCGGAATTTGCCCAAAGAGATCCATGTGAAGTAACTGTAGGGGCCTGTCAATTGAGTTGACTGCTTTGCCTTTGAATGAGCTCCTTGTTTGCTTTCCAAGCTGACATGCATTGCATGGTCTTTCTTTGATGAAGTTGAACTTGGGTAATCCTGCTACCAGATCTTTGGAGGCCAGTTTAAACATACTCTTGAAGTTGAGATGAGATAATCTTATATGCCAAAGCCAACTTATTTCTTCAGTGACTTTAGCAAGGAAGCATACTGTCTCATCAGTTGTGAGCTGAGCAAGATTGACAATGTATACATTTCCTTCTTTGTTCCTGTCAGCTTGATAGAGGATGTCTCCAGATCTCTAACTTGACATTGATTGTTGAGGAAGGTAACTAGATGGCCTTTATCGCAGAGTTAGCTGATGCTAAGAAGATTGTGCTTTAGACCATCAACATAAGCCACTTTGCTGAAGGACACTGCACCATTTCTAACTGAACCATAGCCTCTTGTCTTGCCAGAGCTGTTATCTCCAAAGATAACTGTTGGTCCCTCATTCTCTGTATAATTTGACAGGAGGGCTTTATTTTCGGTCATATGCCTTGAGCAACCACTATCCAGATACCATGTGGTAGTCGTGGTGCTCATTTCCTGCAAATATATTCAGCTTTCATTTTGGTACCCAGACTAGCATGGGTCCTGCAATGTTAGTACCCTTAGGTACCCAAATCTGCTTGACTTTGGGTCTTCCATGCACAGTATTATGAAAGCATGATGCAATTTTATGACCAAACCTTCCACATGCAAAACATCCAATATAATTTATATTTGTGTGTGTGTGTGGATGCTTTCTCCAATTGGATTTGTGTGGATATTTATTGTCTTTACCTTTAAATTGCATCTTACTTTTCCATGTAGCCCTGGAGTTCATGTTCTGTGTTGAGTGAGTCTCAACACCACGATTCCTTCCAAGTTGATCGGTGGAGTCAGTTTTACTCGACTCTATGATTCGTCGAGGTCGGACAGTGGTGACTGAATTACTCTTCAGTTTTCTGAACCCTAAGCCAGCATGAGATCCGTAGTGTTTAGGAACACGTCTTGGTGCAGAAGAGTAAGGTTGCACTGGTTCATCCTTTTGTGTGGACTTAACGAATGTAATACTTCTATTTAAGTTAGAAGCATTACTTACATTAATCTCTTTAGTCTTTCCCACACAGGGTTCTGAGGTTGATTCCCCAAACCCTAAGCCTGTTCTATCAAAGACACTTCTCTGATTGGATATCAGGGAGTCCATGGATGAAGAAAATCTATTCTATGTAGAGATAGTCTTTTCTAGCTCTTCAATCTTAGAGGTTAGATCTGACTCTCTGTGTATGGTCAGTTCATTTGTCTCTCTTAAGATTTTATTCTCATCTTCAAGTTTAGAGAGAGAGTTAGAATTTAGTAGAGCTACTTCCAGCTCTTTCTGAACCTTTTCTTTTTCCTTTTGAAGTTTAGTATAATCTTTAGATAGAACTTTTAGCCACTTCATATGTTGATATAGATCAGTTGACATATCACGAATGCCAGTTCTTAAATCATCAATGTCTATATCAGGAGAGTTAAAGTCAAATACCTTGTCTATGACTGCTTCAGCTTCTTTCCTGCTTAGTGCATTTTTGGCCATCAGACATAGGTTGGCTTTCTGAGGTGCTTCATCATCTTCAGACTCAATGTTAGTGTCATTGTCTGAATCACTCCATGAACTTCCAGCTACAAGCCCTTTGTCTTTCTTCTTATTCTTTCTGTAGCCTTTGAGCTCCTTCTTTTGATTTGACTTTCTCTTCAGCTCTTCCTTGATAGGCTTGTTGCAGTTGACAATGAAATGCCCAGGCTTTTTGCAGTTATTGCATAGGTCATTGATCTGCTCCTGACTACTGCTGTTGTTGAACTTCTTAGGTTTGCTGCTTCTACCTTTGAGCATAAGTCTTTTGAATCTTCTGGCCAGCATTGCAGCTTCATCATCATCAATGTCATCCTCTTTGTCAGAGTTAGACTCATCTTCCACTTGTGCCCTGGAGATTTATTCCTTTACTTTGAGAGCAACTCCTTTGTCCTTCCTTCTTCCTTCTGATAGGGTTTCTACTCGTTGAGTCAGTTCAAGCTCGTATGTAAGAAGGTTTCCGTAGAGCTGTTGAACTGTCATTTCATGTAGATTCTTTGACTCTCTGATTGCAGTGGTCTTAGCATCCCATCTGCTTGGCAAAGGCCTCATGAACTTGATGACTAGATCTTTGTTTGGATAGGTCTTTCCATAGGCTCTGAGAGAGTTTAGCAGTGTAGTGAATCTTTCATAAGTGGAAGTGACATTTTCTCCTGAGACATGAGCAAACATCTCATACTGTTGAGTCAGTAGAGATTGCTTGTTTTCTCTGACTTCTTCAGTTCCTTCATGCATGATGAGTAATGCTTCCCAGACTTCCTTTGCAGTTTTGCAGTTAACCACGTTTTCGAACAGACTGTCTTCTAAAGACTGGAACAAGATGTTCTTAGCCTTCTTGTCAAGCTGAACATCTTTCTTCTCATTTTCAGTCCATTCAGATTTGACCTTGACCACCATGTTGTCTGGATTTTCTGGAGTTGGAGCAAGCCTTCTTGGAATATAGGGCCCGTTCAGAACAATTTCAAATAGATTGTCATCTATTGAATCCATGTACGCCTGTATCCGAACTTTCCAGTTTGTAAATTTATCTTTGTTGCACATTGGTGGTTTGCTTTCTCCACCTGTCTTGGTTTCGCTTATCTGTTGTGCCATAGGATCTTCTCAAGCTTGTATGCTTAGATATGAGAACCTGCTTTGATACCAATTGTTAGTTCCCAAAGGCACGTTAGTTATCTAGAAGGGGAGTTGAATAGATATTTTAAAATTTCTTAGGTCCAAAATACTTAGTCAGTATTGATGATACTGACTGCAGCAGAATATATGTTTTGTTCCCCTTCAAGATAATGCAGTTAAGGTTAGATAAGCAATTGTAGCAGTTATAACAGATATAACAGTTAATGAGAGACAATGAGACACAGGATTTTAAGTGGTTCAGAGCCAACACGACTCCTAATCCACTTTTCTACTCTAAAAGTAGGAAATCCACTAAGGATATCTTCTTACAACTGGATCACTCAGATCCCTTCAAGGCCAACAGCCCTGGAACTTCACTTAGTTCACTTTTGAACTCTTCAAGTCCTTTGACTTGGATCTGCTCTTAGTTCACTTCTGAACTCTTCAAGTCCTTTGACTTGGATCTTCACTTAGTTCACTTTTGAACTCTTCAAGTCCTCTGACTTGGTTCCTCACTTGGATCGGCAGTTGATAGTTGAGGTGTGCTACTCAGTTGCAGTTCAGCTTTTGTCTTTCAAAGGACTGAGTAGAGAAGCATGCTTTCTTTGACATCGTAGTGTTCTTGAGTTGTTTCAATGTATTATTTCTTTATACGTCTTGCTTACTTGGTCTGAATCCTTGTCTGATTTCCTTATAAAAGAGCCATTCAAAAATAGCCGTTTTGAATGCTCCCGTTCCTTCATTTAATGCTCCAGACGTTTTCTGTGCAGTGATGTTGACGTCCTGCTTTTCTGCTGCTCTGCCGCCTGGCTCACTGACACAGCAGACTGTATCTTTCACCTAACACCTGAAAATGTGTTTTTTGCAGGCTACTTTAGTCCTATCCTTAGCTTCTACAATACGCTTCTTCGATTTAGACTAAGGATGAATATGAAAGTATTGGGACTATCACTTTGTCAACGGCTATAAGCCTTTCTTCATTTGTTTCTCTTCCTCCCTTCATTAGATCTTTAATCTTTGATGTTGACTGGAGGAACACTACGATTATGGTCATTATGACACAATCGTTGTGTGTTGGCTTTGCACAGCGTGATTCAGACTTCTTTGTAAGCACACTACGATTTCTCTTAAGCTCTCGGTAGACTACGATTCTTTGCTTGCTTGTCTTGTAGACTTCACACTGCTGATAGCACTCTGCGATTCCTAACTTGTCTCGGAAGATGCTTTTCAACTTTTATGACTCTCAGTGTGACTTCTGAGGCAAACTACGATTCTTTGATGCTTTCACTTGAGCTCGACGATTCTTGCCTTGGCCTCTGTAGACTTGATTCTTCAGGCAGACTTCTAGTTTGTATATCTTCACTCAAGCTCCACGTTTTCTGCCTTAACTTCTATAGGCTTGAATCTCTTGGCAGACTATGATTTCGATATCTTTGCTTAAGCTCCACGATTCTGCCCAGTCTTTCGAATGCTGTCTTTGACAGACTACGATTCTGTCAAGACTTTAACCTTTACAGCTCAAATAGATCAACCTAACAAGTTTGATCTTTTCTTCTATACATTCATTTACATAAATGATAATCATTAAGGCTCAGATCAACCTAACACGTTTGATCTATCATCTAAGTCCTTGTATAATGATTCTCTTAAGGATAGTATACTTAAACATTTATATTTACTTTCAATATCAAATCTGAATATGCAATTCCCAACAGAGTATATCCAAAATGTCATGGATTGTACTTTGAAATATTATTAATTAACTCTATGATTAGTATTAATTGAGAGAGATCTAATGATATCACTTCAACTGATTAGTACCTTCATACATCCCTTTCCCAACTAAAATATATATTTGATTGCTAAGCTTCAAAAGAAACATGGTTATATATATATATATATATATATATATATATATATATATATATATATATATATATATATATATATATATATATATATATATATATATATATATATATAGGGGACCGTCTATAGCAAACGTTGTAAAAAAGAGTATAGCTTTACAATACATCGCGACCCTCCATCTTAAGATCGAACGGTTTAATAGGACTCCCGTCCGCAATTTAGTTTTTAGTATTCCATAGTTTAATACTGCGGACGGGATGGATGACCAAAATGCCCCTCTTTATAAAAATCAAACCACATCCGCAGTGTTAAACTGCGGAGCCTTTCACTGCATTTTTTTCTCTCTCCTCTATATTTCTCTCTCCACATTCGGCCATAGTGTGTGTGTGTTGTAAATTAAGATTCTTCTTCTTCTTCTTCAGAATGGAATGTAGCAAAACTATGGCTAACAACTGAAAATCCCCCATCCACATCCAAATTATGTCCACTAATATAAGCAGATTCATCAGAAGCAAGAAACAGGGCAGCCTCTGCAACATGCCTAGCTTTCAAAACAATCCCCTTCAGATTAGCCACTTGACAGCTATTAGCCTCAACTTCAATTGGTTCCAGATTATAGGCCTTACATGAAAGAGGCGTGGCAATCCCAAATGGAAAAACACAATTCACCCGAATCCCATAAGCCCCAAGCTCACTGCACGCTGTCCAAACAAGCCCTACCACGACATGTTTGGACGTGGTGTAGACGTGTGGTCCGGCCCCTCCAAGGTTTGACGCCACGCTTCGGCAAAGTCTCGGATCATTTCGGCGAAGTCTCGGACCACTTCGGCAAGGTCTCGGACTACTTCAGCATGGTCTCGGACCACTTCGGCAACATCTCGGACCATTTCGGCAAGGTGAAAGACGCGCACATTCGCATATTCAGACAAAAAGAGGAAGAGAAATGGACACTGCATCTTTTATATGATGTATCCAGCTATTCTCTTGTTAAGCTTACTCGTGTCTGATTTCTGCAAAGGATTTTCAGCAATGTTAAGCTTACTCGTGTCTGATTTCTTTATCCCAGAAATTTTTCATAAATCACCAAATTAGATTGCTAAATTCTGTAGTCTTATCATAACACTCGTCGCCGATGAGTACTTATTTGCGTGATGACATTAAAACAGAGGGTTATTGTAACAGGAGAAAATATTGTAACAGGCTTCGCAGTTTAATACTGCGGATGCCAAAGTTTTTTTTTAATACAAGGAGGGGTATTTTGGACATTTGTCTCGTCCGCAGTATTAAACTGCGGAATATTATAACTAAACTACGGACGAGACCTCTATTAAAGCGTTAGATCATCGAATGGACGCTTACGATGTGTTGTAAGGATAACTTTATATTGACAACGTTTGCTATGGATCGAGACCATCAGCAAATAAAGACATGTTTTGCATTTTGCTAATTAATAGTACTCCCTTTCTCCCGAAACATGCTGATTAATAAATTTTTCTTTTTACTTAAATTATTATTTTATTACTTATTAATTAAAGTATTTATTCATATTTTTATGACCTCATTAATTACTCTTTTTTATGTCATTTAATTCTCTAGATACATTTTTTTGTAACCCACTCCCTCAATAACTACATGTACATTAAATAGAAAGAGATGTTATAATAAAAATAGCAACTCATACACTAGTTTCCACTGTAAATATTTTTGCATTTATTTAACTTCCAATAAAATGTGAGTAAAAAAATATGAGAGTATAAGAGAAAGAATAGAATAATAATAATTACTAATATAGAAATAGAATATTTATTTTGAAACATTCCAAAAAGAAAATTAGGACATTTATTATAGGACGAATGGAGTATTCATTAGCTTCGTGACGTGTGTATTGCTCAAGTATTATGTTTACAAAATTTCCTTTTTAACCTAGCTAGGTCACCAAAGTTGGTTACTTTTGAAAGAAATTACAATAATTAACTTGTACAAAATGGTTAACAAAATTCATACAAACTCTAAAAAAAGCCTCATAAATAAATAAATCCACACAAATGTAAAAATTCAACCTGAAACTTAAATATCAAATATTCACATTATCTTGAGAAGAAATGATCTTGTGATTTTATGTATCTATTTTTTGTTCTTAGTTAAGTGGATAAATATGAATAGTAATTTTTTTTAAAAAAAACATATGTAATATGATTGACAATCTTTATAACCTTATCAAATCTCATGCATTAATTGTAATTTTGTATAAAACTTTTTAATGTATTGCTGTCTTTTATAGTTATAATTTAAAAAGAAATTTGCTATAACAGAATTCTTATCCTAAATCTAGGTGTGCTAAAAACCCACTAATGGCTGAAAATTTTGTTTTTGCATCTTTCTATTTTCTATCTTCTGTTAGGTCATGTTTAAGGATGTAAACGAATCGAACCGAAGCGAATAGAGAGTTGTTCGAATTTGACTAAAAATGTTAAATTCATACTCGAATTCGAATTATATTTGAAATTTTTTACTCAGATTCGACTCGACTCGAATATTTATTACTCGAATTCGATCCGACTCGAATCGAATTATATTCAAACTACTCGCGAACTTCAAATTCAAGTTCGAATCCGAGTATCCACATAATAACTAATTTTATAATAAATATAATTATAAATTGAATTTGTTGTTTAACTTAGAAATGAGAAAATATATTTACTATTACACTTTACAAATATAAAATCACAATTAAAATTAAAAACAAAATAAAATAATAATAATTAGTTATCCTAATTTGATTTAATTTTGTATATATTATAAGAGAATGTATCGACTCACAATCGAGAATTCGAGTAATTTGAATAATAAATGAGTCGAGTATAACCTTGCTCAGATTTTATTCATATTTTTATTCGAACTATTTTTTATGCTCATATTTGGATCATATTATTAATGAATCTGAGTATCGCCCATATTTTTTCGAGTCGAGCCAGAATTGAGCCTAAATTGTTTGGTTCGTTTACAGCCACAGCCATGTTTGTTTGTAGAGAATTATAATCCCAGGATTAATACATGGTTGAACATGATATTAAATAATCCCCATATTAAGTCATTTTATAATCTCTGAATTAAGAATTCAAATATAAATTTAAAAAACAAACAAGACACTTGTAATTAATAATTATATCCCAGTAAAATCCTTGTAAATAAACATAACGTTAGTTTTCTCAGTTATATAAACAATAAACATTTATATTGTCTAATCATTCAAATTAATATAAACCACTTTTTTTAAGCAATATGCAAATCACTTAAATATAGTATTAATTTTCTATTCATTCCCTTATTTGATACTATGTGTTTAGAGTTGTGCACAAGAATTAAAAAAATGACTGTATAACATTAAATATAATATTAATTATCTATAATACTCTTTACCATATATTTATCTCATACTCTCTCATATTTATCATTTTTTTAATAAAGAATAATTTTAAAAAAATTATAATTAATTCTTTTAAATTATATAAAACGTCAAATAATTTTTTAAAAAATAATATTATCTAAAACGTCATAATATTAGGCGAGGGGGAGGGGGAGGGGGAGGGAAACTACTTTTTTTATTGTTTTCATTGATATCTTGCAGAGTTAAGATTCTTATTTGTAGGGGGGAGACCTTTCAATTGGTAATGGTTACCCATTTGTAGGAAACAAAGAATAAAGATGAGATCAGACCAACACTTTAAAGCACACCACCTAGCCCATCTCTCTTTAATACCATCGTCACCAATATATAATATAAATCTCTCTCTCTCTCTCTCTCTCTCATGTCAAAAACAATAAAATACTAGTAACTCCTACTCCCGTGCAATGGAATTATATAAAATAAATAATTTATAAAAATAAATTATATTTATATAACTGATAATTGCATTTCAAATAACAATTCTTATACAAGTATTATATGATTACAATTCTTTATATATATTCTCTCATTTTCATTATATAAGTCGTTTTAAAAGAATTTTTTTTTCATAATATAAAACGTTTTACATATATTTAAAAAAAAAACTAATCATTTTCTACTTTGTCCATAATAAAATAGGGTAATCGAGAGAGGGAGAGAAGAATGAGTAATTAATTAGTGCATGTGTAGTAATGAAATTTTAAATAAACATTAATTAACTAACATTATAATTAATGAAATTGCTTAATATATGTAATTATGTCTTAAAAATCATATACTCCATTTAATGAAAAAGAAAAAGAGGGAATAAAATATAACTAAATTTTATAAACTACTTGATGAAGTGTACATTTTAAACTGCCTTAAATCGAAATGAAGTTGAAACAACCTATATATATATATATATATATATATATAGAAGACCCTTGAATTAGAAATATTCCACGTATTAAATACATTCCCACCTCTCTCAAAAGCTGTGAAAAAGACCAGCCGGTCTGGTCGCCCCGGTCCTTTACCACTTTACACCACCAAAGCAACCATTACTCCTTAATTCCCAATTTTTCAGTCTTGGCCTTTCCCTTTCTCATTTCCCTTTCCCTTTCCATTTCCCATCATTTTCTCTCCCCCCTCTAAATCTCCATCCCCATCTCATTTATGGGTTACCTCTCTTGTAATGCAGACTCTGCCATATCCACATGCGATTCTTACAATTTTGACTTCATAACCAAACAAAAAAACCCAAAAAAACCCTTCAAAATCACACACTATTCTTACTCTGATCTTCATAACTCCACCAATGGCTTCTCCAAAACTAATTTTCTCGGCAAGGGCAGCCACGGCTCCGTCTACAAAGCCGCCCTCAATAACGGCAAACTCATCGCCGCCGTCAAAAAAACCACCATAACTTCCGGCCACAGCAACACCAACTGTATAAATTCTCCGGCCGAGAACGAGATCGAAATTCTGTCTCGGGTTCGGAGCCCCAGGCTCGTGAACTTACTAGGTTTTGCTGTGGATTCAGGAGAGAGAAGATTAATTGTTGTTGAATTCATGCCAAACGGCACCTTATACGATGCCCTGCATGGTAAAGCCACTAGACCGCCCGGTTGGAGTCGTCGACTCCGGTTCGCTCTACAAGTAGCGAAAGCGGTTCAGCACTTACACTCGTCGAACCCGCCGGTTATTCACCGTGACATAAAGTCGTCTAACGTTTTGATAGACGGAAACCGTAACGCTCGACTTGGGGACTTCGGCTTGGCTTTGAGAGGACACGTGGAGGATGTACGGGTTAAGTGTACGCCACCGGCGGGAACTTTAGGGTACCTCGATCCGGGCTATCTTGCGCCGGGGGATCTCAGCACCAAGAGTGATGTTTTTAGCTTTGGTATACTCTTGCTGGAGATTATAAGTGGCCGGAATGCGATTGATATGAATTATAGTCCGCCGTCGGTGGTTGACTGGGCGGCGCCCCTCATTAGGTCCGGTGATTGCGTTAAAATTTGTGATCCGAGGATCGGAAAGCCGGAGAATGAGTTGGCGATGCGGCAGCTGGCGGTTCTGGCGGAGAAATGTGTGAGATCAAAGGCGGAGAAGCGGCCGGCGATGTCGGAGGTGGTGGAATGCTTGAGCGTCTTGCAGAAGCGCGTGGCCCCACCGATGTGGAATAATATGGGGCGGCGCGCGGGGAGGAAGACGGCGCGTGTGGTTAAATACGAGACGTTGGATGAGAGTACTGAGATTATCAAGAGGGGCGGGAGTAGAAGGAACAGGAAAGTATCCAGTGTTTCGACTGTAGAACTAGAAAGCCATACGATTGGATCGGGTTCGGATCGGGTGGGAAGGTCAAAATCTATTGGTTCTGCAAATGAGATCAATTTTGGTCCGTTGGATTTAAACTTAGGGAGAAAGAAGGTGGGATTGGCTGTGAAGATGCCTACCGTAAGATTGAGAAAGTCAAGGTCAACAGGGGTATTGCTAGGGGTTGACAATAACAATAACAATGGCCTTGTGTTACAAATTGTGAAGAACCCTAATGGTAGAGAATTGGAGGAGTCTAAATTGTTGATTAACAATTTGGGAAAAGAGCTCAAGGAAGGAAATTAATGAATTTGGGAACTCAATTTTTACTTTACTTAAACATGTTGTATCATTTTTTATGTGTATCTTAATTTATTTGTTGTAAAATTAAATTGCTTATTTGCATCAATTTGTCATTGTAGATCAATCCTTTACTTTTATTGATAAATGATATTGTACAATTTTTTTTTTGAGATTCTTCATTCTCGTTTAGTTACCCAATTTCCTTTTTACATATTCTTACATCCTAAGTTGTTGATTTTTCAATTCAAAAATTAAGATTACATACACACATTAATGAGTTTAAATTTATAGTAGTGTTAAGATCCTAACACGTTTATAAAATAAAGTTAATTTTGTTTAATAGTTTTTTTTTATTAACGATGTATCATTATTCTAATATTGCTTGTATACAAATTAATAGCGTGTCAAAACTTTAATTCCATTTTAATATGATTCTATTTTTTAATAACCTTTCATTGTAACTAATATTATATACAAGTAGCATCATAATTAAAAGATATTTTAAGTGTCCGTTATATAAATATTACGTATTGCGAAAATTTTCGATTAAATTACAATTGTGAAAGACATCAATAAATAGAGTCGGGTAAAATTATAAAAATGACCACCATATTACAAATCAAATTTATTCACGTGACATTAAAAAAAATTGATACATCAAGTCCTTAAATTTATCATTTTTTATAAAGATTCAGGAGATACTGTTTGTGTGTGTGATTTTCCAAATATGTGGTGTTAACGTTAAAATTCGTATACGCGTCAAATCACAAAATAATGTGTCAAATCCTGCAAAGAAACGGAATCACACGTAGGAGACTTGACGGCTTGAGCCGCAGGGGATAGCTCCAGTACTTATTCTCACACTCAAATTTTGGTAGAGCTTAACCAGAAAAGAGATTTGCAGACCGAAGAATAGAGGAGCCGAAGTTTTTTGAAAACCTTAGATCTTAAATGTGACGGTTGTTTTTGGAGGTGGAGGGTTTTTGAAATGACAGACCATTTATCTTCGCACGATTATATATGTACAACGCAATAAATGGGTTGATGTTAATGATGATGGGGACTAGTGAAGTGTATGAGACACGGAAGCATTTTGTCTGACTTCGGTAACCGTACTCTCTCATTTATTATTTAATTATTGGACTTATTAAATTCAGTACTCTTTTGTTATATGACCCATTATGACAAAAGTGGGGGCAATGTTGGGGTATGATTGGCTGGACCCAGGTGATTTGGTGGGCTCCATGCCATGTGAAGAATTCTTTCCTTTATAATGGTATATTCCGGTCAATGGTTTGGACTTCAAGAAATCTATAATTCTTGATTGTATTTAATTTCTAACTCCTAAGGAAATAAGTCATAAATAGATTCGACTTCCTTTCTTTAAGGAGATTGACTTATATCCTAGTATGGTAGTTACTATGATAAGGAATTTTATTCCAATTCAGGGCAAGATGATAAAGGTGGTGTGATCAACTATAATATAAGGTTATACCCTATTTCATAGGTACATCATATTTTACAATTCATTGAGCACTAAAATTATAAGTCTCCATTGTTAACCTATTTTCATTTAAGATCTAAGGCTTGAGATGATAAAGGTGGTGTGAAATACCGTCACATTTAAGATCTAAGGTTTTCAAAAAACTTCGGCTCCTCTATTCTTCGGTCTGCAAATCTCTTTTCTGGTTAAGCTCTACCAAAATTTGACAAAATCCGATCAACAATGGCAAACAACACCCTTCCAACCACCGCCATCTCCACCCCTGAAGTTACTCCCGCCGTCGTCGCTAGCGTCATTGCTGAAATCACTCCCACCATTACCACATCTGTTCCTACTGACCAAAACACAGAATCGACCCCTAGTTCCAGCGTCATCCCCACACTCACATCCTCACCACGATCTTCAAACACCCCATTGGCCACTTAAACTGAAACTGAGACCGCTGAGACCCAAATGTTGAAAGAATATTCATTTGAAAAGTCATATACCCACATCAACACCCGTTCTTCTATCACCAATCAAAACTTCATGATATCCGCCAACAATATCTTGTCCCAAGCCAGTACGAGCTATGCGTCCTAAATCCCGATGAGAAGATGTATCAACTTCCTGATGGCTGGACCGTCGTCCCACTTTACGCCTTGAAATATGGGGTCAGATTCACTCTTCACGAATTTATAACCGCCTTCCTCAGTCTTGTCGGCGTTGGGTTTGCCCAACTAGTGTCGAACACTTATAGTCATTTAATATGTTTCATCGCATTCTGCCACGAATGTGGTGTCTCCCCTCGCATGAATTTCTTTCTTGCAATGTTCAGTCTAGGCAGGTCAAAAGAACCTGGATTCTGCTAGTTGAACAAATGTTGATTAATTTAGCAATCAATAAATACGTGCAAGTATACACGGTTAATAAGTAATAAAGTGTAAGTAGAGTATCGTTCACACGAGAAATCATTCCTAATGTTTTCCCAAGTACCAATTTTATATCAAGTCAATCTTATTTAAACAGATGAATTAATTAAAATTACTAATTTAACTAAACATAAAAAACTAAATAATAAAATATAATTACATAGATAGATACATTTAAGAATTTAATTTCATCTTATGATTCATTCAAATACCATAACTCTCCATTTAATTAAACAGTCACGATGAATTGTTAACCGAGAATTGTTTAGTATTTATACGCCTCTTCCGATGGTCATATAAACATATCCTTTCTAAATCCACCACAATGGAAATAGAATCGGAAAGAAACATCCTAGCTAAATAACTCACTATATTCCTATGTGAATTAAATTAACAAAGATTTTAAGCACAGATTCTCCAATTGGTTACACAGGGCATGTAGGTATATCCCTATCCTATACACGAATTATGAATTTCATCCTATGCAGAAAACACAAACACATATTATCATATTTAGATCTAAATTTAAATTTCATCTCCCGAATTCATCTAAAGTATCCCGCTAATTGTTGGCCACACAATTAATCAATATGCACAAAATATGATAAGCCAATTCATATGGTGCCAATCAAATAGAAATAAATTAAATTTAAACTACACAAGGGGTTCCATTAAAATGTTAAATTAAAAACATGTTCATAGTAGATACAATTATAATCACAAAATATTCAACATTAATGAAAGAAAAATAAATAAAGGTTTAGAGAAGAAAAAATATCTCCCGCAAGTCTTCTATCTCCAAACTTCATCAATCGATGACCTCCATCGTTGATGATATCTTGTTTGCCTTTGAACTTGAAAGAGAATTAGCCTCATATGGTGTTTATTGGTCTTTTTTTCAATACCTTTTAAAATCCAAAATAAGACTATTTATAGGAGTTTATTTTTCTTAAACCTAATATAATTACAATCCTAATTAAAAATTACATACACAATATCTTAATTTTAATAAACTTCTATAATACAACTCCTTTTCCAAATCTACTATTAATTCACATGCAAAAAATAGGTTCTAGATTATCCAAATTCGACTAGGAATCACCAAAATTCAATACAGCCAAACCAGCATGCGGCGACCTTTCTGCATCCCAGCGCCCTGGTGTTGGATTTTGTTCATATTCTAGAGCGCGACGCTGAACTTCCATTTAATTACCAAAATGCCACTGCTTCACCAAAAATTCTAGATTTACCCCTCCTTTGCATTGTCCTACAAAATAACGTAATAAATAAATAAAATACACTAAAATTACATAAAGATAGCAAAATACTAAATATAAAAGTATCCAAATAATAGGTTTAAAACTCACTTATCAAATACTCTCCAAACTTAAATATTTACTTGTCCTTAAGCAAAACACACAAAAAAACTCTAAAAATAAAACTAATCACTAACTATACAATAAACAATGAACCAATTTGAAATTGGACATGGTCTCAAAGATTTAATTAAATGATAACTCCTAAAAAATTTCAAAAATATGTAAAGCCTAAAATTACAACATCTCATTAGTCATACTTCACTCAAGACCATTTGTGTGTGTAAATGCAAATGAATCAAACTAGTGGAAAAAAACACTCAAAATAGCTCATGTAATCAAATGCATCATAAAAGATATCAAAAATGTTATTATTACAACAAGAATTCTATACGCTTATCGTCCATATCTTAAAGAGAATAAAGAAAAACATAAATAGAGGATCTCAAGGTTTTAAATCATTTAAGCCTCTTCTCTTTTGATACCCATACCCTTTCACAAGAAATCAAAAATACAAATATTTTATTTTATTATTTTTTAGTGAGTGCGTTTTACGCTCCATCTCACTTTCCATTGAACAAGTGCGTTTTACGCTTCATCTCGTTGCATGTGTTTATGAGTGAGTGCGTTTTATACTCCATCTCAACTTACTACATGATCCATTCTTTCAACTGGGAAAAGTTCAATTTTTATAACTTTTTTTTTTCAAATTAACCAAAATTTCCCCCAAATTGTATTCTCCTTCGTTTTGCACTTTAAGTTATGATCAAACAAGATATAAGTTCATAATATCTTCCACAAACATTTAACATATAAACTTTCTCAAAGTTAAAACTAGCTCAACCAATTGGATATGTGCATAAAAGAATTAACGGGTTTCAAACAAAACAAAAACTAACAAAAAGTACAAATTCAGACTAAGCAATATTTATCCCCTTTTCTAAGAATTAATAAAAAAAAATTAAAATTTTATCATTGACCAAAACTCTTCAAATTAAGTTAATTCATTACCCAAAAGACACTATCTAAAAATAATACAACACCATTTTTGTAGGAAACACGATTGTACTTAGTATGTTCAACAAGCCTTTAAACCCTAAGGTTACTCCAAGTGGACGAGTAATGTTTCGTGAGGGTATATACCCACAAAAATCAAAATAAAAAATAAAAAATAATAAAAAAAATAAAATCACAACATATATCTACACATCAAATCAAAATATAGAAAGACCCTCAAACTTGAAACTAACATTATCCTTAAATAATGCAATAAAAGAAATTAATGCAAGAACTTCCTTGAAAAGAGGTCAGTTGTCGCTCTCCGCAACCATCTCCTTTTATCTACTAAGATGCGTGATCTGAAAAACACAAAAATTAAACAAATTAATTACAACAACAATAAAAGTTAAAATAAGATCAACTAAATTGAAATCAATATTGGAAAAATATTAGAAAAATAATTCTCCGGCAACGGCGCCAAAAACTTGTTGATTGATTTAGCAATCAATAAATACGTACAAGTATACACGATCAACAAGTAATAAAATGTAAGTAGAGTATCGTTCCCACGAGGAATCATTCATAATGTTTTCCCAAGCACCAATTTTATATCAAGTCAATCTTATTTAAACAGATGAATTACTTAAAATTGCTAATTTAACTAAACATAAATAACTAAATAATAAAATATAATTACATAGATAGATACATTTAAGAATTTAATTTCATACTATGATAATTCATTCAAATATCATAACTCTCCATTTAATTATACAGTCACGATGAATTGTTAATTGAGAATTATTTAGTATTTATATGCCTCTTCCGATGGTCATTTAAACATATCCTTTCTAAATTCACCACAATGGGAATAGAATCGGAAAGAAACATCCTAGCTAAATAACTCACTATATTTCTATGTGAATTAAATTAACAAGGATTTTAAGTATAGCTTCTCCAATTGGTTACACATGGCATGTAGGTATATGTGACAACTCAAAAATTTATAAGATTTTAAATGATTAAAATAAAGGTTAAAGAATAAAACCTAAATGGGAATTTGAGGATTTACTTAAAATTTTTAAGTAAAACCTATATGGTTTACTATTTGAAAGAGAATAAAGAAAATATGGGTTACAAAATTTCAAAACTCTAGAAATGAATTTATATATACTTGAAGGAATATTAAAGATAAGGTACTACGATACCTATAAATTTAATGCGAACTAAATAGTGTAAGAATCTTTATATATTATCATTATTGTTATCAGTAATATTTTGAGCATGCGTGATATGAATTTCGCAAGTTAGTCAATTTATTTATTGACTAAGAAATGTCAAGGAGGTAAAGGTTAATAGCGAATCAAAACCCTAATAGGGCTTTGTATATTAATACAGTTATTATTATAATTGTATTTAAGATTATGTGTATGTACATTATGTGATTAATGTTAAGTATTGATTAGATGGAATGCAATTATGTAAACCTAATTAGGAAACCTTAATGTTTAATTAGAAAACCCTAATGTGCAGTTAGAATCCCTAATGTTTATTTAGAAACCCTAATTTAATATTTGAAAACCCTAACCCTAATTTACAAACTCTTATGCTAATTAGCAAATCTTAAGGGTTAAAATTTAAGGAAAATATATGAAATGACTAAACTACTCTTAAAATTATTTGTGAAATGACCAAAATACCCTCTAATCCATGTGAACTTTAATTAACCAATCAGAGAAGAGATGATGGAAGCATGATGTAAGCATGACATCATACTTAAAAAAACACAGATGATGCAAGCATGATGTAAGCATGACATCAGCATTAAAGAAACACAAAGATGATGTCATCATAATGATGTCACCTGGTGGATATTTTGAGATGACTTAAAGACCATTTTACCCATTCCTAGTGATGGTTAAAGATTACTTTGCCCTTGGTCTTAATTTTCTAAACTAACTTGACAAAGTAAAAGAAAGAAAAAGAAAGAAAGAAAGAAAAAAAAAGAGAAAGAAAGAGAAAGAAAAGTGAGAAATCATTCTCAAGCTCATTCTCTCATTCCACCCGAGAATAGAAGAGGAAAGAAGAGAGAGAGAGAGAGGACAGCCATAGATGAGGGGGGAAAGAAGAGAGAGGAAGAAGAAGAGAGGAGAAGAGAAAAAGAAAGAAGGGGAAAAAGAAACCATAGGTTTCTCCCTCATTCTCACCCAAAATTCTTAGAGAAAGTTTGATGGCTTGAGAGGGAATGGAAGAGGAAGGCCACGGTTGGGTAAGAGGCTAAGAAGGAGTAGATCTAGCAAGCCAAACTATCAGGGAAGATCATCCATCATCCAAGCATAGAAGGTTTAAAAGTTTCGTAAATTTTAGCTTTGAATTTTTTTTGGTTTAAATTATGTTTTGCTTGTTATGGTAAAAGTTTGATGAAATTAATCATGGATTATATTAGATTCTTGAGTATAAGAAGTATTAGGATGTATTATGATGGTTTATAATGGTTAATTTTGGATTAATCAAGAGAACATGGAAGTTTTCTTAGAAAACACAAAGGTTAGAAAAATAAGATTTTAAGAAAATGAAACATGAAATTCAAACAACCATATCTCTCATTATATTTTGAATTTTTGAGTGTGGTCAAGTCCTGGAGTTAGATCTATGAGTCCTCTAACTTTTTCAAGTGGAATCAATGAAAAATTCCTTGTAGATTTTTGTGTGGACTATTTTTAGCAAAGTAGAAAAAAATATGAAAAATAAGATAGAGCAAGCTGCCCAAAACTGTTGGGGGCAGTTTCGGCCACTTGTAACATGAAATAAATTCCCGCCTTTTGGGACATGGAAATATATGATATAAAGTAGCTCCTGTCCAAAAATGAGCTTATTCCGATTTAAATTGATCGAGTTATGGTCATTTTAATTTTTAGGTTTTTCTTACAAAAATCGCTATAACCGGAGTTCTATAACTCTGATGGCCACGAAATTTAAACTGGAAGTTCATGTTAATACGTGTAAAATTCCGCCAAGAGTTGGGAATTGTTGGAGTTAAGCATGTTGTAGCTAATTTCTTAAGCTACGAGCTAAAAACGAATTTTTGAAGAAATAGTAAAGGGAATTAAAAAATTCCAAAAAAATTATTTTTGTGTATGAAATATATGTATATATGTGTGGCCAAAGGATAGAAAAATAATAAGGTGATTTGGTATTTTCGTGATAAGGGTATTTCAGCTTGCTGAATTGAAAAATTCAGGTTGTTGAAATGGAAACTGAAAATGTAAGGAAGGGAAGACAACTTATATTCAGCTTGCTAAAATAATGTATTCGGTTTGCTGAAATAGTAAACAGATTGCTGAGTTATAATAAGAACTTATAAGTGTTAAGTCTACAGTAGTACAGTCGTACTCTGTAATAGTTTGATGTATAGTATCTAGGCTAAACAATTCCTTCAGAGAGCGGAGGTATATACGAATTAGCAACCGATCTAACTCGCTATAAAAATAATGTAGACGAGACGGAAACTAATTTGTTGGTTGTTTGTGGAAAACCACTCAGTATACTATATTCAATGCTATTAAAGATTCGATATGTGCTAGGTTTAGACTTGTTAATACATCTGATGTTAAGGTTATCTAATAATTGACTATGTGCTTAAGTGTTAGATAGTTTACTTATAAAGTAATAGTATTATGGGATAAAGTATGTTATGCTAATTGAAAGATCAATCTTAATAATGATAGGTCTTTTTAATAAGGAGATTAAATTAGATTGCGTAGCAGTAATCGACGATACAAGCAAGTTACCTAACTCAAACTTGAGTTATATTTTCAAAGCATGTTAGTGAATAATTATTGTTGATTATTCACATCTATACTGATTATTGATTCGCACTTAGTGCATGTTGCATATGTTCATCAGGTAGGAAATGCTGATCACCTTCATTACCCTAAGGTTCAGTTAAAGTTATTCATGGTCCTTGTTGACATTAAACATTATTGGTTCAGTCATTTATTTATTGAAACTCTGAATTATGCTCTTTCACAATTATTATATTGTTATAAATTCGAAAGCTTATCCTTTCTTTCAATCATGATATATCTTCATTGTATTTAAACTTGCTGAGCAAAGTAGTTGCTCACCCTTGCCATATCATGATAACAAATTTCAGATTAAGACGAAGGCTTGAAGAAGGACAGAGGCAAAGACAAATTCCAAAGAGTAGATTATTATGCATTCATAACTACTTAGTTATCATATGCAAGTGATGTTGTAAACCTTTTTAGTTACTTAAGGTATGTATTCAGTTAAGGTTAATAGACCTTGAAAATGTTATAGAATCATGTGAAATAAACAATATATGTTTATATATTCTGCATTAGATGATAGAATATGTATGATAATGAAGTACCGTAACGTACCAGGTTCGAGGTTCTAGAGACCCGGTGGGCGTCACAGTATATCCCTATCCTATACACGAATTATGAATTTCATCCCATGCAGAAAACACAAACACATATTATCATATTTAGATCTAAATTTAAATTTCATCTCCCGAATTCATTTAAAATATCCCGCTAATTGTTGGCCACACAATTAATCAATATGCACAAAATATGATAAGCCAATTCATATGGTGCCAATCAAATAGAAAGAAATTAAATTTAAACTACACAAGGGATTCCATTAAAATGTTAAATTAAAAACATGTTTATAGCAGATACAATTATAATCACAAAATATTCAACATTAATGAAAGAAAAATAAATAAAGATTTAGAGAAGAAAAAATATCTCCCGCAAGTCTTCTATCTCCAAACTTCATCAATCGATGACTTCCATCGTTGACGATATCTTGTTTGCCATTGAACTTGGAAGAGAATTAGTCTCATATGGTGTTCATTAGTCTTTTTTTCAATACCTTTTAAAATCCAAAATAAGACTATTTATAGGAGTTTATTTTTCCTAAACCTAATATAATTACAATCCAAATTAAAAATTACATACAGAATATCTTAATTTTAATAAACTTCTATAATACAACTCCTTTTCCAAATCTACTATTAATTCATATGCAAAAATTAGGTTCTAGAGTATCCAAATTCGACTAGGAATCACCAAAATTCAATACAGCTCCAAACTAGCATGCGGCGACCTTTCTGCATCCCAGCGCCCCGGCGCTGGATTTAGTTCATATTCTAGCACGCGACGCTGGACTTCCATTTAATTACCAAAATGCCACTGCTTCACTAAAAATTCCAGAATTACCCCTCCTTTACATTTTCCTACAAAATAACATAATAAATAAATAAAATACACTAAAATTACATAAAGATAGCAAAATACTAAATCTAAAAGTATCCAAATAATAGGTATAAAACCCATTTATCAAATACTCTCCAAACTTAAATATTTACTTGTCCTCAAGTAAAACACAAAAAAAACTTAAAAAATAAAACTAATCACTAACTATACAACAAACAATGAACCAATTTAAAATTGAACATGGTCCTAAAGATTTAATTAAATGATAACTCCTAAAAAATTTCAAAAATATATAAAGCCTAAAATTCCAACATCTCATTAGTCATACTTCACTCAAGACCATTTGTGTGTGTGTGAATATAAATGAATCAAACTAACGGAAAAAACACTCAAAGTAGCTCATGTAATCAAATGCATCATAAAAAAATATCAAAAAGGTTATTATTACAACAAGAATTCTATATGCTTATCGTCCATATCTTAAAGAGAATAAAGAAAAACATAAATAGAGTATCTCAAGATTTTAAAACATTTAAGCCTCTTCCCTTTTAATACCCATACCCTTTCACAAGAAATAAAAAACACAAATTTTTTATTTTATTATTTTTTAGTGAGTGCGTTTTATGCTCCATCTCACTTTCCATTGAACGAGTGCGTTTTACGCTTCATCTCGTTGCATGTGTTTATGAGTTTGTGCGTTTTACGCTCCATCTCAACCCACCACATGATCCATTCTTTCAACTGAGGAAAGTTCAATATTTATAACTTTTTTTTTTCAAATTAACCAAAATTTCCCCCCAAATTGTATGCTCCTTCGGTTTGCACTTTAAGTTATGATCAAACAAGATATAAGTTCATAAATATCTTCCACAAATATTTAACATATAAACTTCCTCAAGGTTAAAACTAGCTCAACCAATTGGATATGTGCATAAAAGAATTAAAGGGTCTCAAACAAAACAAAAACTAGCAAAAAGTACAAATTCAGACTAAGCAATATTTATCCCCTTTTTTAAGAATTATTAAATAAAAATCAAAATTTAATCATTGACCAAAAATCTTCAAATTAAGTTAATTCATTATCCAAAAGACACTACCTAAAAACAATACAACATCATTTTCGTAGGAAACACGATTGCACTTAGTATGTTCAACAAGCCTTTAAACCCTAAGGTTACTCCAAGTGGACGAGTAGTGTCTCGTGAGGGTATAAACCCACAAAATTCAAAATAAAAAAATAAAAATAAAAATAAAAAATAAAATCACAACATATATCTACACATCAAATCAAAATATAGAAAGACCCTCAAACTTGAAACTAACATTATCCTTAAATAATGTAATAAAAGAAATTAATGCAAGAACTTCCCTTAAAAGAGGTTAATTGTCGCTCTCCGCAATCATCTCCTTTTATCTACTATGATGCGTGATCTAAAAAACATAAAAAATTAATTACAACAAAAATACAAGTTTAAAATAAGATCAACTTAATTGAAATCAATATTGGAAAAATATTAGAAAAATAATTCCCTAGTAACGGCGCCAAAAACTTGTTGATTGATTTAGCAATCAATAAATACGTGTTAGTATACACGGTCAACAAGTAATTAAGTGTAAGTAGAGTATCGTTCCCACGAGGAATCATTCATAATGTTTTCCCAAGTACCAATTTTATATCAAGTCAATCTTATTTAAACAGATGAATTAATTAAAATTACTAATTTAACTAAACATAAATAGCTAAATAATAAAATATAATTACATAGATAGATGCTTTTAAGAATTTAATTTCATCCTGCTTTATTCAAATATCATAACTCTCCATTTAATTATACAACCACGATGAATTTTTAACCGAGAATTATTTAGTATTTATACGCCTCTTCCGATGGTCATATAAACATATCCTTTCTAAATATCCACCACAATGGGAATGGAATCGGAAAGGAACATCCTAACTAAATAACTCACTATATTCCTATGTGAATCAAATACAAAAGGATTTTAAGCATAGATTCTCCAATTGGTTACACATGGCATATAGGTATATACCTATTCTTTACACGAATTATGAATTCCATCCCATGTAGAAAATACAAGCACATGTTATCATATTTAGATCTAACTCTAATTTTCATCTCCCGAATTCATCTAAAGAATCCCGCTAATTGTTGGTCAGACAATTAATCAATATGCACAAAATATGATAAACCAATCCATATGGTGCCAATCAAATAGAAAGAAATTAAATTTAAACTATGAAAGTCCAATAATAATCTAGAAGGGGGGTTGAATAGATTATTACAGATGAAAAAAAATTTTCTTAGGCCTTTTTGAATTTTTAGATAATTAATTTGCAGCGTTAGAAATTAATATGCAAGACAATAAAAATTCAATCACACAATGCAAAAAGATTTGTCTGGTTCACAACATACATCCTAGGTATGTTGCTACGTCCAGTCTCAAGCTCCTCTCCAG
The DNA here is from genome assembly GCA_020205555.1 of Panax stipuleanatus. Classification (NCBI taxonomy): domain Eukaryota; kingdom Viridiplantae; phylum Streptophyta; class Magnoliopsida; order Apiales; family Araliaceae; genus Panax; species Panax stipuleanatus. Next base: position 126,438,934 of record CM035122.1, on the reverse strand, counting down.
GACTTGAGATTCTATTACTTCCTGTAATAATAACTCCTTCAACAAGCGGAGAAGACTTTACAAAGTTTTATAGACAAACTTCCAACTATTCTCTACTAATCTATCTTGGACAACAAGCTCCCAGCTCCATCCTCAAGCTTAGTTGTACCTTCTTTTGAGTTCAGTTCTATTCTATGATTTGGTCTTGAAACAACAGTCTCTTCTTCACCTCACAAGTACACTAGAGACCCAACTCCCAACTGACCTCTCTAAAACTCTGGTCTTGATGGAAGAATTACTTGTCTTTCTCACATATAAACAAAATAAACTAACTTTATCTTTTCCTTTTTTTACAAAAGATTTAATGATTGGTGAAAATTTCTATAATATTTTTGACTTTTATTTTTTTTGATAATTATAGAACTCTTTCCTTGTATTTTTAATGTTTGATGCATTGTAAGTTTCTTTTGGTACCCAAATCATTTTTCTTTTATAATTTTCATTTCAATTATTACACATGTGAAAAAAATGACCATTTCTGTTACAGTAAGAGCATTTAGTAAAAGGAGATGTATGACTTTTTATTTATTTACTTTTAACATGATAGAGTCCTTTATCTTTTTTTTAACTAAATTCTCCAATATATCCTAATCCTTCTTTTTTAAATCCACATCTTTGTTGATTAAACATGACATCAAGGTTTTCTTTTCCTTGTGTGAACTTAAGAACTATAACATTTAAAATCGTCACATTTTTTTAGTTAAAAAATATTATTTTGATTTATTAAAGAAGAATCTTCACTTTGTTTTTCTAATTCTATATTTAATGATGATTTTCAAGCTTATTTTAGGCCAATAATAATCTAGAAAGGGGGGTTGAATAGATTATTACAGATTAAAAAATTATCTTAGGCCTTTTAGAATTTTTAGATAATTAATTTGCAACGTTGGAAATTAATTTACAAGACAATAAAAATTCAATCACACAATGCACAAAGATTTGTCTGGTTCATAACATACATCCCGGGTATGTTACTACGTCCAGTCTCAAGCTCCTCTCCAGGATTTGAGATCCTATTACTTCTTGTAATAATAACTCTTTCAATAGGAGGAGAAGCCTTTACAAAGTTTTATAGACAAACTTTCAACTATTCTCAACTAATCTGTCTTAGACAACAATCTCCTAGCTCTCTCCTCAAGCTTAGTTGTACCTTATTTTGAGTTCAGTTCTATTCAATGACTTGGTCTTGAAATAACAGTCTCTTTCTCATCTCACAAGTATACTAGAGACCCAACTCCCAGCTGACCTCTCTAAGACTTTGGTCTTGGTCGAATAATTACTCGTCTTTTTCACAGGTACATAAAATAAACTAACTTTATTTTTTCCCTGTTTACAAAAGATTTAAATGAATATACTTCTGAGTTAAGCAGATAAAATTTAGTACATAAACAAATAAAAGTTTAAATAACTTTTATATTTTAATGTTTCTTAAATAAGTAGCTAGTAATTAAAGATCAAGTATTTATATAAAAGTTCAATTACCTTTATATATGTGAAATGTGCTTTTGTGTAAGCAGGAGTAAATTTATGCTCGGTTATAAAAGTTTATGTAACGACCTCAAAATTCATACAATACAACTCTCGACATCGGTCGTTAAGAATACATCCTTATTCAGACTTTACATCATAAATCAATGATACAATCACTAAAAATACGGAATATTTAAAACTTTTATATTATTCCTTCTTTATTATCCCTGAATCTCAACCTTTATCATTACATAACTTTGATTCAACCTTATTTCATGAATCGCTTCGTCAGAGTTATTATAAACTAAAACTTACAACCACGTTCAATAACCCTTATACATCGGGTAAAATTTAAACTTTACAACTCAACATCTGTTAACCATCATACATTATCAAATACATTATCTGAAACCTTAAACAGGGTCCAAAATAATAACAATTCAGCCAAAGTATATAAATCTTCATGCATTACATCTGATTCATTTCTTTCAAGTAGCACATAGCATTACCTTGAATCCTTAACCTGCAAAAGTGATTATTTGCAAGAATGAGCTCAACAGCTCAGCAAGATCTAACAACTTTCATGCATCACATAGCACATAAATGCATGCTCAACATACATCTCATAATAATTAAAGTAACATGACATATATGCTTTACGTCACATAACAAATATAAAGATTGAGTTCCTTACTCAATCAACATTCTTTAATCAATCAATGTAGTCATAAATTGACTTTAACATTTCATGTTTACAACATATCATGCTTTTTGCAAAACAATTTAAAAACAGTTCATCATCAAGTTCATGTAGAAAATAGGAACTGAAAGACTTGCCTTGATCGTTGTTTACCAATAACAGTTTAACAGCTTACAGATATTTGCACTTCACGTGCCCTACACAATTATAAAATCATGTACATCAACTATTAGTCACATAGTAAAGCATATTAGTTATAATGTAAACTTTACTCTATATCTCATAACCCTTCCTATTATCAATACACAATGTTCCACTTGATTGTGTTAACTATCGACTTATATTTCACTATAATTATTTTTTTAGTAATATTCGAAATTCATTCAAGTGTTTAAGTCCTGCTAGGACTACCTATTGGTTTTATATTAACCACATTTCATATATAATAATGTTCGTTACATTAGAATCGAAACACTATTTAAGTGTATTACCACATTACACGGCGTTTCGACGTTTATACGTCACACGCCTAACTCTCCTCTTTTGCATGTGTTTTGCATACTCCTATATTGGGTTAAATTACTCTATAATGTTTCATTCTTATTGAAAATATAATATTAAACAAGGTCATACACACTCGTTACGGCGCTGCGACGTTTGCACGTCCGTACGTCAAACTTGCCTATTCGAACGCCCAAACGACACGCATTTGTGCACGCTTAGCACGCCCAACCGAATTGTCTAATACTCAAGTGTTAATGTTAAGTATCATTATAATACCTAATAGTCATGTTATGAAAGTTAGAACATCATTTTACATGGTCAGGAGCATTACATGTGCTTACGTGCATGCCCGACGCCCCCCGATTGCCTCTAAAAACACATCAGTCCCAAAAATGACCATTTTGACCTTAGCTAAAGACCTCAAATTGAAAAACGTAAAGAACGAAAGTTGTAGGTCTACTCGTGCTCGTTCCGGATCATCTTGAATCACCTAAATCCGAGTTCGTATGAAAAAGTTATGACCGTTTTACCACAGGAGGTCAAAATAGTCCCGGACTGACTTTTCCTCCCGGCGCAGCTGCGCCCCAACCAGCCTTGGGGTCAGCGCAGCTGCGCCCCTGGCAGCATGTTACGCGACTTTTTTTTTCCAGTTTGTGGTTCTAGCGAATTTTCTAACCCTTTCCTCCTTCCAATCATCATAAATCAAGCTATACACATCCGATTGAGTCCGTTTTCGACTCTATGGATTCGTGAAACACTGAACTACTCATCTATATGATAATTATAAAACTTCAAAAACATTAACAATTCCTTTTAAGGGCTACAATTTAGTGTTCATGCTAATTTTTCATGTTTTACATATATTTAGCGAATTCATTCACTACGAATTCGTTTTACATCCGTTTTGACTCGTTCAACTTGGTTTGTTTTCGTTTTTTCGAGTACTATCATAATACATCATGAATTTAAGGTTATATACATGATCTAACCATCAATTTAAGCCTTAAAATAGACTAAAATACATATACTAAACCATAACCCAAATTTCTTCATCTTCCAACACATCTTTATGAATTTGATTTCTTAAAAATCACTTTTAGATGATATAAAGCATATTAAACTTATCCATTAACATCTATAACCAATTCCTTAACGAATTAACCGTAGAAATCCAACTTTTCAAGGAATACTCAAGAAAATAAAACTAAGAACTCAAAGCTAGATTATTACCTTTGATTCTTGTTTAGATTATCTAGATGATTAGAGTAACTTTGGTTGAATCATCTTCCTTCTTTGATTTTACAAAACATCTTCTCAATTTTTCCTCTAGGCACTCTCTTCTTCTCTGTTCTTCTTCTTCTTAGCCTTAGGAATATTTTTACGTGAATAAAACTGACAAAGCCTTAATAATATTTTTAACGCATCAATTAAAATACAAATAGCTGTTTAAAATACCAAAGGTCATAAGACCTTGTTTGGCTGGCATCAAATAACACCTTTCTAATTTATTATTATAAATCTCTTATTATAAGGCCCATTTGTCATACCTTTATTTTATTGTTAAACTATTTAGCCTCATTAAGTAATTATGCAATTATAACATGTATAATTACTACACTATAAATTATGAAATTACCTTTGTAACTAAAATAAACATCTCTATTAGAATAAATATTTCCATTAAAATAGTTAATATTTATTCCCTTTATTTTAATTAACTCACATGAATTATATAATTATAATATATAATTATTTAATTCCTTTCCTCTCATAAATTGTCTCAATACAATTTATTTAATCCATACATCTAATCACTACTTAAATATTAATCAATTTATTTAATATCATCATACTTAAATAAATTATTCCATAATAATTTCCATTGAATATTTATTTTATTCATTAACCCTAACACCAATATTTATTTATAATTATATTGGTTCTTCTCATTCTCATACCCATTTACATTCACTTGGCTAAATATAATATATTAAGCCATTACATAAACGTATTACTCTTACATGTAATATATTACCTTCATATTTTATTAAAATAATTGTATTTATATTAATTCACTATTTTATTTAAGTGAATACTCACATTATTTATGAGATTTAATTCATAATAATTCCACTGTCAACAAGGAATAATAACCAAATTATATTATTTCATAATATAATCTTTAACTTAATTAAATTAACAAATAATATTCAGTTAATTTTCTTTTCGTAATAACTTCATTTAATTTCTTCAATAGTTAAATTAACTATTAAACCTCATCATCCCAATATATGAATATATATATATATATATATTTACTTACACGCAAATATGTCATAATAAGAATTTCATTCATTAAATTCTTATTTTAACGATTTCTAAAAATCCGGGTTGTCACAGTTTATATAACTTTTTTAATTGTGTAAATATGCTTCTTGATTAAGCAAATAGATCAATTTTAGTTTAGCTCAAGAATGCCTCTGTATAAGTAAATATATGGTTTAATGCAATTTTATAAAGAATTATTTATTCTTTATAATAAAGAGTGTGTTTCTATGGATAAAATAAATTATAACTTTAATTTAATTTTTATCCAACAAGTATTCTATGAATAAATTTATGTTCAAATACTTGTAATCAATAAATATAGTGAATAAATCAGCTAAACAATAAATATCAAGTATCACGAATGAATTAGTTAAACAATACTTGATATAACAAATATATTTGTTTAACTCAAAGAATATATAATAAATATTTTATCTATTATGTGAATAATTATAAATAAAGCCACTTAGGACTTTGAGATATCGCACGGTCCAATTCCCTCACTTAAGCGTAATTTCTCCATAGTCTTGGTGTCTAAGTAATGACAAAATTTATAATTTCACAATTGATATTTATATAAATATTTTCGATAGATCACTTAGATTTTCAAATCTGGTTCCGATGATTCACTCTCTATTATAGGAATATCTCGGGGTTATTTTGAACTATCAAGTGGATCTACTTTATGATATTTATATAAATAATATCAATAAAAGGCCACTTAGGACTTTGAAAAATTGTACGGTCCGATTCCCTCTCTTAAGAAGAATATCTCCGTAATCTCGGTGTCTAAGTACTTATTTTTTATTTGATAAATAGATGAAATATAGATATATATAATTATGTATAACAATTTATATCCGTATATTTATAAATCTAAATAATCAAGAGATAATTCAAATAAATCAAATCAAATAACTTATCTCAAATACTTAGACCAATTTCCTCTCCTTAAATGATTAGAACTTTGGTAAGAAGAGATAAAACTTATTAGAGAGAGAGTATGTAGGCAAGAAGAATAAGTTTTTTTTCAAGTGTGACAATTTTAGAATGAAGGAAAAGCCTCCTATTTATAGATTTTTGAAATCAAGGTCAAAAAGGTCATTTTGTATTGAAAATTAAGTGCTAGGATGTGTTGATTTAAAATTGGAAGACCTGAAAGATTTTTCTTGCAATGAAGCACACAGATTGGGAAAGGGAAGAAACACAGATTTTACAAAATCTTTGGCATTTAATGAATAGGCCAATGATTTATTCCTTTTTGTTAGGAATATTTATAAGAATGGTATTCCTATTTTATATGATTTGATTATGATACAAATGAATGAATATGCAAGTATGCTTGCATTGATAAAAGCTGTAAAGTCCTTTGATATATAATAGAAATATATGTACAAGGACTTAGACTGAAATGATCAAATATGTTAGGTTGATCCTACATAAACAAAACATCTTTGTAAAGTCCTTAAAAAGAAATGATATACAAGGACTATAAATATAGAAAGATCAAACTCGTTAGGTTGATCTTATAAAGTGTAATAGATAGGCTTGTCTGATTGTTGAGCCCTGCACCAGCATCGTAGTCTGCCAGGAGAGACAAGAAAGACTTAAGAACTATCAAGGCGGAATCGTAGTCTGTAAGATAGTAGATCTCGGAGTTTGTAGTCAGCCAGGAGAAACGAGGAAGGATCGTAGTGTGTCGAGAAGAACTTTCTCAGAGCCGTAGTCTGCTAAGGAAGTCATGTTCAGAATCGTAGAGACAGCCTGTCTATGAGCCGACCGAGCGTCTGCCAGAGCTAAGTCAAGAATTGTAGATCACACTTGAAGTAGTGGAGTCTACTGATCATATCAGAGGCAGAGATCGCAGTCGAGCCAGATCAGACAAGGACAGCAAGCATGAAGGCAAAAATCGTAGTCTGTCAAGATCTGATCTCGGAGTCGTAGTGTCTGCAGAAATAAGGCTAAATCGTAGTCTGCAGGACTAAGGCGTCTACAGAGGTTGCTCACAATGCTAAGGCAGAATCGTGGTGTCAACACGATTCTCAACAGATGAGCACTCCCATAGAATCCAAGGATGAAGCTTCTGGTTTGAGCTGCAAAGATGCATTCCACCTGAAGGAAACTAGAGAGCACTCAACGAATGGCATGCAAGCTAACGGAAGATCTAAGAACCTACTTAATCGTCATCCAGGATGAGTTGTGAAGCCATTCGAGATGAAGTCTTCCACAAGCCGATCAGAAGAAGACTTCAGATAAAGTAACTGACTAGAGAAAGTCAACAAGTGTAGTAGCTGTCAAGTGAACAGAAGACAACGATCTTGGAATTAATTAGGATCGTAGTGTTTTCCAAACGAGCAGGAACTAATGCAGTTTACACAGAGATACTGGCCAGCTTATGAAAAATAAGACAAAAGTGATTAAGCATGGGTCAGACCATTGTTGATAGGTGAACGGGAGATCACCAGGAGAAAGAGAGCTGGGTATGCCACAAATCTGATGTGTCTTACTATTCAGAAGGAGGCCAGAACGATAAGTCAAGCTATCAGTTCCTGAGATCAGTCAAGGCAAACAAAAGTGTTGAAGCACTGCACAAGTGAAGGAAGAGGTGTTCTATAATGCAGAACCAAAGAACACTCTTCAGAATAGTAGTGTTGTCTTAATTAGTCAAAGAGCAACATTCGAAAAGATACACTACGATCAAGGTCCAAGAACATTTGCATCAGAATCATAGAGTTCGGGCATTTAAATGTTGAAGCACTGGCAAAGTCTCATTATGAAGACTGACATCCGAACGTTGCTAATTGAGAGCATCGATGCAAAAGGAAAACTCCTGTAGATTCAAATCAGAGAATCAGAAAGGAGATAAAAAGACTACTACCAGCCTGACACGAAACAGTGACATCTCTGAGGCGGTAGGTGAGAAAGCAGACTGCTGTGTCAGTAAAGTCAAAAAGGAGCTGTCACGTCACATCAGCAGTCTGCACCAAATAACTCGAGATATGCGAAGCAATTCAAATAGCTTCCAATGGCTACTTTCCAACGGGAAGATCATGGAAGGGTATTTAATGGACAGAGCTTCAAGGATAAGAGTGGTTTCTGCGTTGTAGAATCGTTGAGTTGTTGGAATGCTATATTGTTTACTCTACGAGTTCCACCAAGGCAGAACAGAACAAGTCTTTAGTGGCAGTAAGACTACGAAGGTGGAAGTGAAGCAGACTTGAAGAAGGATTGAACAGATTAAAGCTTCACTCAACAAGGATGAGAATGCCATTGAAGATGGCAGCCAAGCTGAGAGCTGAGAAAGCCTTGAAGATAGCATTCAAGAAAGTGGCTAAGTATAATCAAGATCAGAAGAGCCACTCTATGGATCACCATGAAGAACCAGAAGCTGAAAAGGAAAAGATGCAGAACTATGTCTGCTTATCTATGAAGAAGGGTTCAAGGAATGCTAAGGACCAGAAGAAGGTGACCCATAATGAAAAGCCTTAGCAGTCCTATGTGGTGATGGTGCACAGCTGACATCGGATGAAGATGGGATGAACAGAGTGAAGATCAGCTGCACCAGAGAAGAAAAGGTCCAGACTCAAAGCAGAATGCTGAGGACCAAGCCAAGCTGCTAAGTGCAAAGATGATCAAGCTTAAAGATATCTTAGCAGCAAAGCACAAACAACAACAACAACTTCAACAACGAGTAGCCAGGGCCTGAGGGGTCCTTGTCCAGAGGGACTAAATAAGTTGAGGGACTAAATAAGTTTCAGGCCTGCGGGGCTTGAAGAGTTCGTAAAGAACTAGAGTTCCAGGGCTGCTGGCCTTGAAGTGTTCTTAGTGAACTAAATGAGTTCCAAGTCGAAGGACTTAAAGAGTTCTTAGTGAACTGAAGTATGAAGGCTGCGGGCCTTGAAGGAATCTTAGTGATTCAGGGTGTTGCCCTTCCTTACTGGATTTCCTGCGAGAGTGCAGAAGAGTGGATTAGGAGCTTGAGTCTCTGAACCACTTAAAACCTCTTGTGTCTTTTACATTCTGTCATTTACATTCTGTCTTTACGTTATGTACTTAACTGCTATAACTGTTATGTTTGTTTTAACTACTTACATCTAAATTAACTCCAAGAACAATGTATCAATGTTTATCAATATATCAATGAAGGAGACATTTAACTTATTTCGCTGTGCTTGAAATGATTTTTATGTTTGTCATGTGCTATCTTCTTAACAATACAAAATAAAATGGAAAAGAGTTTAAAAACGCAAAGGATCTATTCAACCCCCCTTCTAGATCTATTATGTGCCTAATAGGAACTAACAATTGGTATCAAAGCTGGTTCTCATGCTATATTCAAAAGCTAATCGCTTTGAGTAGGCACAAACATTGTTCTAAACTTAATTTAGTAGTAAGTCACTTGTAAATGCAGATGAGCTCACAAGTTGAAAATAATGTGTATAGGTAAATGTGTATATACACCTGAAGCTGCTCAGATTGTTCTATGTTCTCAAATGCTATAGCAACAAGTCCAATCCTTGTCCACGGTCAATCTTGTAGTCTGAAGACCAGAAGTGGGAAGTCAAGAGGTATCAACAGCAAAAGAATCAAGCATCCTCCATTTTGAAAGATGAAAGGCCATACATGCTAAGAAACGCTTATCTAGAGGAGAAAGAGGACTTTCTCAAATATGTATTTGGCTAACCAGTAGTTGGATGTGAACCCTGAGGTTCAAGGTGATTAAAGAACTAAAGATGCCAAGACGTTCTTAGCTTACCTATTCAAGGCTATGACTGATTGATCGAAGGACAACTGGAGCAACAAGCTGTCAGAAATAAATATAAAGATATGCACATCAATGCCTAACCTCATTATAGCAAGGTAAATGACTGTCAAGAGACTGACAGTGTAAAGGTACAGTTCCTCATTCATTATAAATGTGTACATCATGTTGCATCACCTTATGTACTATAACAGTATTCTATCAAGAGACCATACTCGTCCTAAAAAGGGGAAGAGAGAAAGTACACTAAGATTGGAAACTTAATTGCTAACAAACTTTCTCTCCATCCAAGTCTTAGGTTGAAGATAACATCTTGAAAGATGTCTGAAATAGGTCATAAGCATATCAAGATTTAATTAATCTTAAGTGGAGTAATCCCTGCTGAAGGGTTTGTATGTATATACACACCTATGTTCTAGGTTTTTGATAATACATAGAGTATGATCAGTTCTAGAGGATTATCTTGAAAATTCTTAGAAACTGATCATCTCCATGAATCTATTACATACAAATAAGTAATAGAGTTGATTCTTACTCTGCGAATATTCAAGATCTGTGAACATAACCAAGCAATGGATGAAACCATCAAAGAAAAAGAGTGTATTATTAAAATGATTAATCTTACATACACTCACCATCATGCATTTTAAATGTCATATCTAAATCTGATACATACATGGATATGATCATTGATGCTAAATTTGATGTAAATTGAAATATATGAGGAATAGGGATTTTGAGAAAACTAACCTAGCAGGACCAAATCAAGCTTGGGTACCAAAATAGAAATTATCTAAACCTGCAGGTACTTGGTCTATCTGACCACACTAAGGAATGCTGAAGCAAATGGCTTCAGTCACGAAGATTTACCCAGCTGGAGGCTCAAGACACTTTAGCAATGTTCTTGTCAAAATTCATCCTATGCTAAAGCCGGTTTCTGAAGATTTGCTGAGCCCACATGAACGAAGCTCACAAGATTGCTGATCTACATATGGAAGCTGACCATTCATGCCAAGATGAAAAAGATCCTCTATGCTTATTCATACAAAGCATATCAACTCAGAGGGAACATCATAGAAGTTCACATCAAAGGATCATCAAGTATTGATCATGAAGAATGCATCATACAAGTAGAACTCCATGAGTGCGGTCTATTAAAGAGCTTAAAAAAATCGTAGTGTTCTTGATAAGTACATAATATTCATTTATTTTTATTCCTTTATATTTAGTTTACTATATATTTTATAGTGTATATGGACTTATTGAGATGTTTATTATTTTCAGGTGAATTAAAGCTAAAAGGATGGAAACAAGTTGATTTGGAGTTGAATTGAAGAGGAGTTTGACCAGCAGTTGACTTTCTCAATATTTGGAGATTCCTACATGGAATTGGATTGATATTACTATTAGAATTAGGACTTCTTTGGACTGAGATTTTATTTCCTTATTAGATTCTATTTCTTTATGAAAACTAGTTATAATTGCAATTCCTTTTAGGATTTGGATTCCTAGTTCTCATAGGATTTAGGTCTTTGTCTAGCACTATAAATAGAGGATGATAGTCAAGGTTTTATTTCATTTAATCTTCTACCAACTATCATACCTCATTGAAGTGCAGACTTGGAGCATGTCAGGCTAGTTTCTTTATTCAGTTCTAAAGGGAGGTGGAACCTTGTTACAAGTAATTAATTAATTAAGTATTATTATTTATTCCTTCTTATATGAAATTTCTTCTGATAATCTATTTTCATTGATTGCATGCTAATTGATCTAATTAATTTGATATGGCCAATTGAGTTAATTTAATCATTATCATATGCTAGGTTAAGATTGGTATTACGTGTAATTGATATCTGTCTTCATCACAAGTAGCAAATTAGTGATACTAATTGTGGACAAGCTTTTGTGTATTGCTACGATTATCAGAAAACAAGTTAAACAAATCGAGCTTATGTGTTTGTTGCTTGGATTAGCCTAATTCTCTATTTCTTAATGCTTCTATCATATTAAATCTAGAGAGCTTGTTCTGGGTTATATGCTAGTTGAATCTGGTGAAGAGCTTGTTTCATACAGTGAATATCTAAGGAGAATTTCGGATAGCAGAGCTTATTGTTATCTAGGGTTAATAGTTTCATTGAAGGATAAAGAATAATAACTTGATTAATTGATTGTTGTGCTTGGTGAAACTGAACTACAGAACTGAAGTTTTTACATATTTGGTTAATCTTTTTATTTAAATTCTGTTTTTCTTAGTTTAAAACAATTTCAAAAATCCCCCATCTTTATTTTCTGTTAAAATAGTAGAATAAATCTAGAACAAATCACTCTCTGTGGGATCGATCCTTGCTTACTACTGTGCTAATTGTTTGAATTCGTAAAGTGAAAGTGAGGTTAATTTAGGAGTGTAAACGACAGCTCCCAGTTCTCTACGGTCAAGACTGAGTTAAGCCTGTGCAAGCCAACACACAATGATTATGGTACAAGGACCACAATCGTAGTGTTCCTCCAGTCAGCAACAAAGTTCGCAGTTCTGATTAAGGAAAAAGGAAAACTAACTGAAGGAAGGCTGTTAGATGTTGACAAGTTAATAGTCCCAAATGAGTCTTCATTCATCCTTAGTGTATATTGATGAAACTAAGGAAGGACTACAAGCCTATTGAAAATGCCTGTTCAGGTATCAGATAAAGATAACTACGTTCGTAGTTCTGTCAACAATCATGGAGAGATCAGTCCTGAAGATATCTCTCTCCATGATCCAAGGAAGATTTTATGATAGAGATGATTTCAGTTAGAAGGAGATATGTAAGATTGCCTTCTGATGAATATGAAGAAGAAGAATTCATGCTTCTTTGAGAAGATAGCATCATCTATGGGGGAGCAGTGATTTTCGAAGAGCAGCAGTACTAAAGGTGTCTAAGATGATTAATGAAACAAATTCTTCAGATCTTTTAAGCAGAAAAGATAGTCACTTTATTGACTCAGAAAGATCAAGTGAGAAGCTGAAGAAGCTGTGAATTTCAGAAGAAGAAGAAAAGTAGTCGCAGAACTAAGAAGTTCTCACTCACTACGATTGAAGAGGTGTCACCAATCGTAAAGTCCAGATAAATTAGGACTACAGATGGAGAAGCTGCTACAGCCTCTCAGCCTGAACAATTATCAGGGCTGAATCTGAAGTAAGTACAAAGGCTATGTCCAAATCAAAGAAAAGGATCACGAAATTTATCAAGGAGTTTGATCTGACAGATGAAGATATGGAGATGGTGTAGCTCAGGGAGCAAAATGAAGAAGTGGAATTCGTGCCAGAAGTTATGAGAAAATCTCAGAAGATAAGTCAATCATGGTGTATACCACGATTATCAAGACCACTTCTGCCAAAGATCATAGAGAACAAGAGCTAATCCAAAACAGAAAAATTCCAGTTACACAGTCCCAAAATTCTGTGACTGTTGAACCAAATGAATATCCATCATAGTCAGTAGTAATGTCCCAAAACATGCTACTGATAGTCATATCAGCCACCCACCTCAAAATCGTGGAGTGCCTATGATCAAACATTTGATCATAGTATAAGAGCAGAAGGACACCACGATTACAACCTTTACGAAAACCAACACCAATAAATATCCAGAGTTGGTAAATGAACTCCCCAGCAGAGAGGTCAGATGTGATGTTAGTATTAACCTAGTATAAGTTTTTTTATCTAGTAAGCGCCTCAGGGACAAACCTGATCCTTAGCGTTGAGCTAAGAGGTTGGCCCTTTCTGAGCTACCTTACTTTAGAAGGAATGCTAATGTGGAATGCATCACAAAAATCTTTGCTGAAGCAAGCAGCATCTCATCAAAAGATTACAAGCTGCAAATGAGAATTGCCAATCCCTCAGAGGCTAATGGAGAAGCTGTCTATTGAAGCATGACCACAGACTACGATCTTTGAAGAAGATACAAAGGATATATATCAGTCTGGGAAATCGTGGAGTACTAAGCTAAGTCATAAGTCACTCCACAGATTGAAGAAGTCAATGGTCAACAGAAGAAAAGTCAAATTTGGTTAACTGACACGATGGAGAAGTTACATATTGTTACCTATCAACGTCTTACAACTGTCCCACTAAGACATATGGAGGGAACAGTTATAAGAGAGAAATTCAAATTATTGGTAGTTTCATTTTAGAGAGTTCATCAAAAGCTGCAAACCTGTCAAATCCATACACTCATCCTCTCAAGCCAAAACCTAAACTTCCAAACAACCAGATCTTCTCAAACAACTATCAAATCTTGAATCGCTTCCTGATATCTCACAAGATTCTCACACAGTCATAAACTCAGTAAACCCTAACTCTCCAAAAGGCAAATTGGCGAGTAATCACCGGCATTCAGCTTGGAACCAAGACGTTCGAGAAATTTGAGAAGAAGTTCAAAGATATTCTTGAACTTGTGAAGAAGGCTGGATTCTCAGAATGTCTTGAGTCAAACACTTGAATATATGTTGACTTGGTTAAAGAATTTCACTCAAATGTAACTATGAGTTCTGGAACTCTTTCTACCAAGGTAAAAGGGCAAATTCTAAAGCTGAAGTCTTCTGACATCAATCAGTGCTTAGGTTTTCCTGACCTAGGACTAAAAAGCCTTGATGAAGTTGATGTCGAAGGAGCCAAGAAGATTATGGGATACAAAAGAAATCCTAGTCTGAAAGATATAAAGAAAAAGGAGTTTCCTGAAGAGTTTGAGTTCCTTGCAGAGATTATATTCAAATGTATACTATGCAAGGACACTGCACATGACACTGTGATTGATCAACAGCTGAAGATCATGTCTGCTATAGTTCTGAAGAAGCAAATCAATTTTGGAGCCATCCTGCTGGATCAAATGTTCAAATGGCTGAACAAGGTGGAGAAGAAAAGGTTAACAGGAAAACCACTCACAAAGGTTTTTCATGGAAAATTACTGAGCATCATTCTGAAGAAGTGGCTGAGGAACAAAATTAAGGATGATGAAGGTGAAGTTCTTAATAGCCATACGATAATGACTACACAGCTATTTGCAAACTGGAAGAAAAATCCAATTGAAAATAAACGGCTGACCTATGGCAGCACTAGCAAAAGTACTTCAAGGAAGAGGAAGGCAATTGCCATGATAGAAGAAGAGTCTTCATCCTCTGAAGGTGTAATTATCCCAGAGCTCAAGTCTGTAAAGCCTGCAAAGAAGAAAACCAAAGTGGTGCAGAGAAAAAAGTCAGTTCCACAAAGAAGTACATCTACTGAAGAAGAAAACGTAGAGTCAGAAGATAAAGTGGGAACTGAGAACTTTAAGGATGATTCTTCAAGGAGCAAGTCTGATAATGAAGGAGAAGCTGCAAGTCCTATGGCTAATCCTCAGAGTAGCCATTCTGCTGATAAAGGAGAATCTAATCCTGAAACAGTTAGATCTCCTAGTGCTGAAGTATCAAGGAGCCCTTATGATGGGTTAAAAGACATAGAGTCTAAAGAAGTATCTGTCACTCCTGCTGTTGAATCTCAAGAAAGTCTGTTTGATGAATCAGAGACTTCAAATACTGAAGATGAAGAAAGGTCTGAAACTCATGAAGTTGAACCCCCAAAAAGGAGGAAGAACAACTGATTGTGTGATCAAGCTATTCTCGGAAAGAGAGGAGAATCGTCTACAGCTATCATAGAACTCAGTGATGATGAGGTTGTATCAAAGGGAAGACAAATGACGATGTCTGCATAGAATAGTAGCAAAAGGCTGAAGACTAAAGAGCTAGAAGAGGCTAGTGAATCTGCAAAGGCAAGCTCTGCTGATGTTAATGCTGATGATGATCAAATGCTGAAACAAACTGATGAGTCAGTTGAAGAAAGTCTACACCAGTCTGACTCAAGCTCAGATCATGAAGAAAATAAAGGAGATTCCAATCCTGAGGATGACGTGCAAGAAGATTTTCACATCCCTTGTCCTGTTCAACGTAAGAGGAGAATAGTGGTAGAAATTGATGAAGAACCACTAGATGCACTTCCAGAGAAATGGATTAATCATAGGAATGGAAGACTGCATGTGGTGAAAATGACTGCAGCACATCTACTCAACCATCGTGAAACTATAAAGCTAGACTCTTCAACCTTGATTTATGATACTGAAATCAAGGATCATGCTATAAGATGGTTTCATCCTCACATGCCATGGGCAAAGGCATCCCTCACTGGAGACAACAACTATCTCTCATGGTGCTTCTCTCATCTTCCCAACCTAGAACTGGTGGCACAAAACTTTCCAAGGGTCAAGAAAGTTGCAACTCTGCTAATCAAAGACCAATCTCATTTCAAGGTCTATCAACATGCTAAAAATTATTACATCCCCTACGATTGTCGAGTAGACTCAGATGGTGGAAGGATCTTGCCCAAGTCTACAATCGTAGAATCCTTTCACTCTACCAATGAGATTGATCAACCAGTCACTCAGCAGGAGGCTGACCAAACAGCTGTTCAGAAAGAGGATGAACTACTTGATGCCAGATCTCTTCAAAAGCAAGAGTTGCTAAAGAACTCTAAATAACTGATTAAGGAGATCTCTCTTATAGCTGTAGAAGTCAAGGACATGTCAACAGGAGAAGATAATGAGTTGTCAAAAAGGCTTCAAGCCAGACTCTCAGACATATCCCTCAAGCTTCAACTAAGGGATCAAGTTTTTCTGAAGGCTATGAGTAATCAGAAGGAAGAAGCTCTACAAGCTCAGAAGGCTAATGAAGAGAAAATCCTATCTCTCTCTGACAAGATTGATGATCTGAAACAGTCTATCTCCCTCCAACTTGAGCTAAGCCAATAAGAACTCAAAATTGAGATTGGTAACTCATCTCACCTGATGGAGCAGCTTGCGTCAAACATGGAGCAGCTGTCTCAAGTGATTAATTACAAAAAAGGGGAGAAAAAGATACATCAGAAGAGGCATAGAAAGAGGCATTCAAGAAAGAGCAAGGAGAGAAGAATGAAGGAAGAAAAGAAGACCAAGAGCAGAGAGGCAAAGGAGCAGAAGAAGAAGAAGAAGAAAGCAGCAGCAGAAGCAGAGTCATCATCTGAGGGGGAGCCAAAAGATGATGACCCCATGAACACAGAATCTGAGGGGGAGCCAAACAAAGAAGAGCATGTAACTGAACCAGAACCTGATCAGACAGAGAAGTTGTGACACCCCCAAATCCGGTATCTTAATTTCCACAGGATTTGGTGTTCACTGTTCCAATATCATATAACTATCTACCCATAATAATAAAATTCATTTATTAGATAAATAAATCATCATCTTACATCATCTGAAATAATAATACATCATAAATCTCAGGTTATACTTAACCTTAAATCTCTGTTGCGGAAACGTAAATAAATAAGTCTTAAATCATCACACATAAGTTTTGAACTTTAACATTCTTAACATCAACACAAGTCTTCAACACTTGTTAGCTTTTCCTTTGCCCTTGCTACTAGAAGGTACATCACTTCGTTCATTATTAGCTGCAATGTTATTATGCAAGAGTGAGCACGAATGCCCGCAAGTATAAAAATATGATAGAATAATAACATGCGAGTGAAAGAATTCTGAATAATAGAAAGCTCAACATTTGAATCCAGAATATTAATCAAGAGTCAAATTACTTCTCAACTTTTGAATCAAGAATCAAATTACTTCTGAGGGTTATTAAGACCTTGAACCGAGTCTTAGGTTGTCAAGTATATTAACCTTTCCAATCTTTAACAGTCATAAGACTATAGATTTTACTTCTCGTACTTAGGGAGATCAGCCCTTCGTACTGATACTGTGCACATTATCTTAAAGCTTAAAACATCTTCATTAATCCCCTATATTAGGGTTGTTCATCTCAGTCTGACATCAGAATCCGCACCAAATAAAGTTGGTTTGGATAACTCAATAAATGATATTCAAATTGAATATTAACTTCTCAAGGTATACAATAGAATTGTCTTAATGTTTATAACACATTATTTAACCTTTACAAATAATAGTTTAAGTCACGTAATTAATTTATTAATTAATTACACAACATAAATTATTAAACTCATATCAATATTTTATCATATTTATACAACATGTTTTCATGTTCATTAGATTAAAAATATTTTTCTCAAATTTCAACACTTAGCAAATTTTTCAAAAATTTCAGACGGGCGTGGCCGCGCGCCGTTTAGCCTTGCACCCGGCGCGGCAGCGCGGCTGCGGAATCTCAGAATCTGAAGTTCGCGAACGAACACAGAATTTGGCCATTTTCTCCAATTTTACACCAATATAATGATTTGTAGTGTTACCCATGAAGTATAAACTTCATAGGAACATTATATAATACTTCTAACACATTCTTAACATTTTAACACATAAAATTATACGAATTAAAATCATCAAATTCACTGTTCTTCATAACTTGTAAAGTTTTTTTATGAAAAATATATAATCTATCATTACGGATTCGTTACTACACTGAATCCGTTCATTTTAATTCCATTATCTTTGTTTAAACATATACAATCATATTCATACGTCAATTTTAATACAAACATATGAATCAATCATGAATTTGACCAATATGGGTAATTTACCCATATTCAATACTCTATAATTTTATAAAACCCAATTATTAACAAAATTACTTGGTGTGATCAGTGTAAATCATGGATACATGATCCCATACATAATACTAACATATACGGTCACATATATAATAATCTCACACTTTAATTTCCCAAAAATAAGTACTACAGAAAATTTTTACAACATCGTAGAAAACTCTGTAATTTTTCGAAAAACCAATTAAGGTCAAATTATATAAAATTGATTACTTTAAAACATGTATATACTTAGAAAACATGTTATAATTACATACCCATATAGATAAAGCCATATCATAACCCAATTGGAAAACCCAATTTTTTCACAGACTTTAGAATAAGTATATGGAAAACTTTAATTTTGAAAATATAAAGAAGAATTACCCTTTAGTTAGTATGAAGATAATCAATTGATAACAACACAATGATCTCTCAATTCTTCTTTTCTCAATTTCTCTCAATGCCTTCTTCTTTTCTCTCTGATTTCTCTCTCAAGTTTCTCTAACTTTTCTCTGATAATGACTTAGAACAACGATTATACGTATTATATAAGTATCCGTTGTATTAACAACGGATAAACTTCTCCTAAGGCCCTGTTTACCTTCCTCTTCTTTTCTTTCCCCATTTATTTTAATAAACTAATTTACTATATAGTTAATTGTCACCTTACTTATTGATTAATTAATTTTATTTAAATCAATTAAATAAAATAAGATAATTCACATTAAATCACATTGTCACATAATTAATATTTTTATTTATTAATTATGTCAATTTATTAATTAATTATTAAATTAACTAAAGTAACATATGCTTATTTAATTAATTCAATTAATCAAATAAACTCCATTAAATATATTCTTTGAACTATTAAATTACTACATATTAATTTAACTAATGTCACACATATAATTAAATTAATCTACCATAAATTCATGAATTAATTATTTAACTCAATAATTAAATCATTAAAAATATTTATTTATTTCAATAAATATTCAAATATCTTTACAAAATTCTCGTTCGTCACATCTTTCCCCCCTTAAAAGGATTCTGTCCTCAGAATCACGGTTCGATTAATAATTTCATTTTTTGTCACATTTTCCCCCCTTACAAAGATTCTGTCCCCAGAATCGCGTTCACTTATTCAAGAAAATAAGTGGGGATAATTCTTTATCATATTCTCTACGTGTTCCCACGTAGCTTCTTCAGCGTTGTGGTTCCTCCAAATTACCTAAACAAAAGGTATTACTTTGTTCCTGAGAACTTGCTCTTTCCTGTCAACTATCTGAACAGGAACTTCTTCGTATGATAAATCTTTCTCAAATTGTAGGGGTTCATATTCTATCACATGTTTGTAATCGGGTTTATAACGTCGTAATACCGACACATGGAAAATGTTGTGGACATGCTCCAGTGCTAGAGGTAAAGCTACCTCATAGGCTACTTCTCCAATTCTTCTGAGTACCTCAAAGGGTCCAATGAATCTCAGGCTCAATTTTTCCTTCTTACCAAATTTGATTTTCCCTTCCAAGGAGAGACCTTCAAAAATACAAAACTACCCGATTCAAACTCTACATTCTTGCGGTGTGGATCGACGTATTTCTTCTGCCTATCCTTAGCCGCTACTAATCTTATTCGAATCACTTTAACTATTTCTGCCGTTTGTTGGACTAACTCTGGTCCTAGCAATTGTCTTTCACCAACTTCATCCCAGTACAGTGGAGTTCTGCACTTTCTACCGTACAACGCTTCGTAAGGTGGCATACCAATACTAGCGTGGTAACAATTATTATAACCAAATTTTACAAGCGACAAATGATCATCCCAATTGCCTTTAAAATCCATTATGCATGCTCTAAGCATATCCTCTAATGTTTGGATCGTTCTTTCACTTTGCCCGTCAGTCTGAGGGTGATAAGCGGTGCTCATCCTCAACTTTGTTCCCATGCATTCTTGCAGTCGCTTCTAGAAATTTGATGTGAAGCGCGGATCACGGTCAGAAATGATTGACACTGGCACCCCGTTCCTCGAAACAATCTCTTTTACATATAACTTCGCCAATTGTTCTAGGTTAAATCTGATTTTGATCAGAAGAAAGTGTGCGGATTTCGTTAATCGGTCGACGATAACCCATACTGCGTCATAGCCTTTCTGAGTCGTCGGAAGGCCAATAACAAAATCCATTGTAATATGTTCCCATTTCCATTCTGGGATTTCTAAATGTTGTAACAAACCACTTGGTCTTTGGTGTTCTGCCTTGACCATTTGGCAAGTCAGACAGTTGGCCACACAATCAGCAACGTCTTTCTTCATACTTGGCCACCAAAAGTGTTGTCGTAAATCCTAATACATCTTGGTACTTTCGGGGTAAATGGAATACCTCGAACTATGAGCCTAGCTCAGAATGTCCTCCTTGATTTTTGGTATTAGCGGTACCCAAACTCTACTTTCAAACCTCAACAATCCTTCACTGTCCACTTTAAATCTAAGTTCAGTCCCTTCAGATATCTTTTTCTTTACTTCGTCACATTCCTTATCCAGAATTTGAGCTTTTTTAACCTTATCCAATAAAGTTGTACTAGCTTGCATCTGGAACAGTTTCTTGTTAGTCTCCATTGGACATCCTACTTCCAATTCCAGCTTCTCCATTGCTGAAATCAATTCTTCCTGTGCTGTCAGCATCATCAACTTTTCCCGACCCTTTCTGCTTAAGGCGTCTGCTACAACATTCGCTTTGCCTGGGTGGTATAAGATATCACAATCATAATCCTTTATTAACTTCAGCCACCTTCTTTGGCGCATATTCAAGTCTTTTTGTGTGAAAATATACTTCAGACTCTTATGGTCTGTATATATTTCACACTTCTCCCCATAGAGATAGTGTCTCCAAATCTTTAAAGCGAATACCACCGCAACCAATTCCAAATCATGGGTTGGATATCCCCTCTCGTAATCTTTTAGTTGTCGTGACGCATACGCAATGACTCTGCCGTTTTGCATAAGCACACAGCTTAGCCCTTTATGCGACGCATCACTATATACTATAAAATTTCCTATGTCATCCGGAAGTGACAACACAGGTGCTGTACTTAACCTTCTCTTAAGTTTTTGAAAACTTTCCTCACACTTCTCCGTCCAAACAAATTTCAAAACTTTCCTAGTCAAATTCGTTAATGGAGTGGTGATCTTGGAAAAATCCTGAATAAATCTTCTATAGTAACCAGCTAATCCAAGAAAACTTCTTACTTCCGACGGTGTTTTCAGCTGATCCTAATTCATCATCGCTTCGACTTTGGAGGGATCCACCGAAATTCCATCCTTATCAATCACATGCCCGAGAAATTGCACCCTTTCAATCCAGAATTTACACTTCGAGAATTTGGCATACAACTTCTCTCTTCTTAATACTTCTAACGTCAACTTCAAATGCTCAACATGTTCTTCCTTGGTCTTAGAATAGACCAATATATCATCAATAAAAACCACTACGAATTTGTCCAGAAACGGCTTGAACACTCCATTCATTAGGCCTATAAATGCTGCAGGCGCATTTGTTAGACCAAATGACATAACCAAAAATTCATAGTGACTATATCGTGTCCTAAACGCTATCTTTGGGACATCTTCTGGCCTTACCTTCAACTGATGATAACCACTTCTCAGGTCTATCTTCGAGAAATATCTCGCTCCTTTTAATTGATCAAACAGATCATCAATCCTTGGCAACGGATACCTATTCTTAATGGTAACCTTGTTCAATTCTCTATAGTCGATGCAGAGTCGCATCGTTCCATCCTTCTTCTTAACAAATAATACCGGCGCTCCCCACGGTGATACGCTCGATTGAATATATTTCTTGTCCAACAGCTCTTGTAGCTGTACCATCAATTCCTTCATTTCTACCGGAGCCATCCGGTACGGTGCTTTCAATATTGGAGCCGTTCCTGGCACCAAATCGATAACAAAATCTACTTCCCTGTCAGGCGGAAGTCCTGGCAGATCATCCGGGAAAACATCCCCGAAGTCTCTTACGACTGGTATTTCTTCTAACTTTGGATTCTCTTTACGACTATCGACTATGTAGGCTAAATACCCCACACAGCCTTGTCTTAATAACTTCCTGGCCTGCATCATCGTCATACAACTCGCTTGTCTAGGCGATTTGCTGGCATAAAACACAACCTTTGACGGAGTCATAAGGTTAATACATTTCTTCTGGCAATCAATTACTGCTCCATCCTTGAATAACCAATCCATTCCCAGGATAACGTCAAATTCCCCAAGTTTAATCCGGATCAGATCTACGTTCATAACGTTACCCTTAATATCCACTCTACAGTTCTTGTGTATATACTTAACGGGAATTACTTCCTTATTCGTAATCTCTATGTTCATAGGGATCTCTAATTCGTCTTTAAGAAATTCTAAATTCTTTGCAAAGTCGTCGGATATAAATGAACAAGTAGCACCCGAATCAAATAAAACATAAGCATTGACTTTATTGATCGGAATGATACCTGACACCACATCACGAGACTGCACAGCGTCTTGTACGGTCATGTTAAATGTCCTTGCAGTTGGTCGATTTGTCGAAGTCGGTCCGGTAATGGTAAGAGGATTTCCACTATTATTTCCCTTAGGTCCACCTGACCCTGCCCCTCCAGATGCCTTCTTTGGACAGTCTCTAGCCAAGTGATCCTTTGACCCACACGTGTAGCAGGCGCCCTTCTTAGGGTTAGGGCAGTTAGGTGCTATGTGGCCTTCCTGACCATAATTGTAGCAAACTCTTTTTCCTTTCATGAAGACTCCCAAGTGAGTCTTCCCACAGGTTGGGCATGGTTCTAACTTTTTCTTCTGACTACCTTGCTGACTTACAGACGACGTGTTGTCATTCCATTTTCGTTTATGTTTATTAGTTCCCCCTGTGTGACTGCCACTAGACTTATTATTTCCTTCACTATCATTCTTCTTCTTCTTTTAATCCTGATTGTACTTAGACACCGCTTCGCTTCCACCTTCAGCGAGAATGGCCTTCTCCAGAACTCCAGCAAAAGTGTTCAATTGAAACATTGACACCTTGCTATACAACCAGGGTTTCAGTCCCTGTTCAAAATGCCTAGCCTTTCTTTCGTCAGTATGCACCTGATATTAGGCAAACCTAGACAATTCGTTAAACTTTGCCGCGTAGTCGGCACAGACATATTCCCCTGCTTCAACTCTAGAAACTGCACCTCCATTTGATTCTGGGAGCTGGTTGGGAAATACATCTCGAAAAACATTTCTTTAAACCTTTCCCAGGTTATTACACCTTCTCCTCCCCTGATCTTATTTGCCTGCCACCAGTAGCTGGTTCTGATTTTAACATAAATGTCACGTAGGCGGTCTTTTGGTCCTCCCTAACTCGGGCGACCTTAAAAATTTTCTCCATTTCCATAACCCAAGTCTGAGCTTCTATCGGGTTCGTGGAACCCTTAAAATTTGGATGTCCCATTGCCTTAAAGTCTTTAAATGAGGTGTTTGGTGGAGCTTGAGGCTGATTGTTCATCGCTCCAGCCAACAGATTTACCAACTGCTGAACGGGGTTCGCATTGGCATCATTGTTGTTATTGGTTGACCCTTCTTGGGCTTGTCGACGATTTTGTAAAACTTTAATTTCGAAAACATAAAGAAGAATTACCCTTTAGTTAGTATGAAGATAATCAATTGATAACAACACAATGATCTCTCAATTCTTCTTTTCTCAATTTCTCTCAATGCCTTCTTCTTTTCTCTCTGATTTCTCTCTCAAGTTTCTCTAACTTTTCTCTGATAATGACTTAGAACAACGATTATACGTATTATATAAGTATCCGTTGTATTAACAACGGATAAACTTCTCCTAAGGCCCTGTTTGCCTTCCTCTTCTTTTCTCTCCCCATTTATTTTAATAAACTAATTTACTATATAATTAATTGTCACCTTACTTATTGATTAATTAATTTTATTTAAATCAATTAAATAAAATAAGATAATTCACATTAAATCACATTGTCACATAATTAATATTTTTATTTATTAATTATGTCAATTTATTAATTCATTAATTAATTATTAAATTAACTAAAGTAACATATGCTTATTTAATTAATTCAATTAATCAAATAAACTCCATTAAATATATTCTTTGAACTATTAAATTACTATATATTAATTTAATTAATGTCACACATATAATTAAATTAATCTACCATAAATTCATGAATTAATTATTTAACTCAATAATTAAATTATTAAAAATATTTATTTATTTCAATAAATATTCAAATATCTTTACAAATTCTCGTTCGTCACAGAAGTGAAGCATGTATTTGAGGGGGAGCAGGGGAAAGAAGAAAAAGAAGAAAGAAAGATGAGCAGCAGCAGAAACTGATCAACAGACATTTTGGAGACATACATGGAGCAAAAAAGGTACATCTCTATCTAGTTAGGTATGTTCTGGATCTAGGATGTAGAGTGTCATAATTTATGTAAAGTCCATATTATTCATCAATGTCATTCATGATTATCTGCTTTAGAAATACATCTGCTCACTGTATATAAGATTAGTTCATCTCATACATGTGCACTGATTGTTTTTGTCATAATCAAAGAGGGGGAGATTGTTAGGAATATTCAAAAGAATGGTATTCCTATTTTATATGATTTGATTATGATACAAATAAATGAATATGCAAGTATGCTTGCATTGATAAAAGCTGTAAAGTCCTTTGATAGATAATAAGAATCTATGTACAAGGACTTAGACTAAAATGATCAAATATGTTAGGTTGATCCTACATAAACAAAACAGCTTTGTAAAGTCTTTAAAAAGAAATAATGTACAAGTACTATAAATATAGAAAGATCAAACTTGTTAGGTTGATCTTATAAAGTGTAATAGATAGGCTTGTCTGATCGTCGAGCCCTGTACCAGCATCGTAGTCTGCTAGGAGAGACAAGGAAGACTCAAAAACTATTAAGGCGGAAACGTAGTCTGCAAGATAGTAGATCTCGGAGATCGTAGTCTACCAGGAGAAACGAAGAAGGATCGTAGTGTGTCGAGAAGAACTTTCTCAGAGCCGTAGTCTGTTGAGGAAGTCATGTTCAGAATCGTAGAGACAGCCTGTCTATGAGCCGACCGAGCGTCTGCCAAAGCTAAGTCAAGAATCGTAGATCACACTTGAAGTAGTGGAGTCTACTGATCATATCAGAAGCAGAGATCGTAGTCTAGCCAGATCAGATAAGGACAGCAAGCATGAAGGCAGAAATCGTAGTCTGTCAAGATCTGATCTCAGAGTCATAGTGTCTGCAGAAACAAGGCTATATCGTAGTTTGCAGGACTAAGGCGTCTATAGAGGTTGCTCACAATGCCAAGGCAGAATCGTAGTGTCAACACGATTCTCAACAGATGAGCACGCCCATAGAATCCAAGGAAGAAGCCTCTGGTTTGAGCTGCAAAGATGCATTCCACCTGAAGGAAACTAGAGAGCACTCAATGAATGACATGCAAGCTAACGAAAGATCTAAGCACCAACTCAATCGTCATCCAGGATGAGTTGTGAAGTCATTCGAGATGAAGTCTTCCACAAACCGATCAGAAAAAGACTTCATATAAAGTAACTGACTAGAGAAAGTCAACAAGTGCAGTAGCTGTCAAGAGAACAAAAGACAACGATCTTGGAATTAACCAGGATCGTAGTGTTTGCCAAACGAGCAGGAACTAATGCAGTTTAAACAGAGATACTGTCCAGCTTATGAAGAACAAGACAGAAATGATTAAGCATGTTGTTGATATGTGAACGGGAGATCACCAGGAGAAAGAGAGCTGGGTACGCCACAAATCTGGTGTGTCTTACTATTCAGAAGGAGGCCAGAACGACAAGTCAAGCTATCAGTTCCTGAGATCAGTCAAGGCAAGCAGAAGTGTTGAAGTATTGCACAAGTGAAGGAAGAGGTGTTCTACAATGCAGAACCAAAGAACACTATTCAGAATCGTAGTGTTATCTTAATCAATCAAAGAGCAACATTCGAAAAGACACACTACGATCAAGGTCCAAGAACATTTGCATCAGAATCGTAGAGTTCGGGCATCTTAATGTTGAAGCACTGGCAAAGTCTCAATATGAAGACTGACATCCGAAAGTTGTTAATTGAGAGCATCGATGCAAAAGGATAACTCCTGTAGATTCAAATCAGAGAATCAGAAAGGAGATATAAAGACTACTACCAGCCTGACATAAAACAGTGTCATCTCTGAGGCGGTAGGTGAGAAAGCAGACTGTTGTGTCAGTAAAGTTAAAAAGGAACTGTCACATCACATCAGCAGTCTGCACCAAATAACTCGAGATCTGTGAAGCAATTCAAATAGCTTTTAACGGCTACTTTCCAACGGAAAGATCATGGAAGGGTATTTAATGGACAGAGCTTCAAGGATAAGAGTGGTTGCTGCATTGTAGAATCATTGAGTTATTGGAATGCTATATTGTTGACTCTACGAGTTCCACCAGAGCTGAACAGAACAAGTCTTCAGTGGCAGTGAGACTACGAAGGTGGAAGTGAAGCAGACTTGAAGAAGGATTGAACAAAGTAAAGCTTCATTCAACAAGGATGAGAATGCCATTGAAGATGGCAGCCAAGCTGAGAGCTGAGAAAGCCTTGAAGATAGCATTCAAGAAAGTGGCTAAGTATAATGAAGATCACAAGAGCCACTCTATGGATCACCATGAAGAACCAGAAGCTGAAAAGGAAAAGATGCAGAACCATGTCTGCTTATCTATGAAGAAGGGTTCAAGGAATGCTAAGGACCAGAAGAAGGTGACCCACAATGAAAAGCCTTAGCAGTCCTATGTGGTGATGGTGCACAGCTGACATCGGATGAAGATGGGATGAACAGAGTGAAGATCAGCTGCACCAGAGAAGAAAAGGTCCAGACTCAAAGCAGAATGCTGAGGACCAAGCCAAGCTGCTAAGTGCAAAGATGATCAAGCTTAAAGATATCTTAGCAGCAAAGCACAAACAACAACAACAACTTCAACAACGAGTAGCCAGGGCCTGAGGGGTCCTTGTCCAGAGGGACTAAATAAGTTGAGGGACTAAATAAGTTTCAGGCCTGCGGGGCTTGAAGAGTTCGTAAAGAACTAGAGTTCCAGGGCTGCTGGCCTTGAAGTGTTCTTAGTGAACTAAATGAGTTCCAAGTCAGAGGACTTGAAGAGTTCTTAGTGAACTGAAGTTCGAGGGCTGCGGGCCTTGAAGGAATCTTAGTGATTCAGGGTGCTGCCCTTCCTTAGTGGATTTCCTGCGAGAGTGCAGAAGAGTGGATTAGGAGCTTGAGTCTCTGAATCACTTAAAATCCCTTGTGTCTTTTACATTCTGTCATTTACATTCTGTCTTTACATTATGTACTTAACTGCTATAATTGTTATGTTTGTATTAACTACTTACATCTAAACTAACTCCAAGAATAATGTATCAATGTTTATCAATATATCAATGAAGGGGACATTTAACTTATTTCGCTGTGCTTGAAATGATTCTTATGTTTGTCATGTGCTATCTTCTTAACAATACAAAATAAAATGGAAAAGAGTTTAAAAACGCAAAGAATCTATTCAACCCCCCTTCTAGATCTATTATGTGCCTACTGGGAACTAACACTTTTAAATTTCCCAGCAATGTTCGGTCAACACAAGCAAACGCCTTAGCCTTCTTCATTTTCCAACTTCTTCTTATTAAATGCAAGCACATGTCCTTTAACTTTCAAATTCTCCCTTATACAATTCGGTAAAAAGGCTAAAAGCCTTTTTAATGCTAATAAAACACACACATGCACATTCCAATTTCCGTTTTCCAAGTTCCATTCGATCAAACAAGCATTTAATGATCAACATATGATTTTGTCCCAAAAAGCATATTCCTATTCATTCAAACTCCAAACTTTCAGCATATGCATTTTTCACTCAAGGTTTTTAAGCCTTTTAATTCATTTAATGCTTTTATGCTACATGCATACATATAGCCATCTATATATATGGATATACGTACATAAAATAATAATGTATATGTATGCAATTTCTAAGGTTTAAATTTTTAGAAATCTTTTTGCCCCTTTTTGTAAAAGATAATTTTTGTGAGAAAATTATTTATAACAATAATAGGAGATTTCCTTGCCTTAGAAAATGTTATTTTGTGAATTAAACTATCAAGGTCAAGAAAATATTAATTCAATATCATTTAAAAAATAATTTTTGTCAAATTAAATAAGATAATTAAAATAATTATAATATAAATCCTATGAAGAGGATTCTACCATTTTAATTAATATATTTACTAATTATTGTTATCATCAAAATAAACCTAAAAGTTAGAGACCCAATAATCTCCTCCCTTTTTGATGATGACAATCGACTAAATATATTTTCTATAAAAGCTCCCCTTCAGTTTATGCAATCATTTTAAAAAATTTAAATTTTTGAAAAACTAACATGCAACAGTTCATAGCAGTAGTATATAGCATGTGACAGAATATTTTTCTTCTCCCAATAATATTTTTTCTTTTTCCCATTTGTCATCATAAAAAATGGGGGGAAAGAATAATATAGAGTACTTTTTAGAACCTGCAAAAAAAAAATTAGAATCTGAAAAAAAAAATCTTTTAAAGATTCAGTTGCTTATTTGTATTTTGATCGAACGGTAGGAAGCTTGCATAATGATTTAAATCTGTGTTGTTGCTTCTTATTGGTCCAAATCAGTATACACGGATGAAGGTTATTTATTGTTAGATGTATAGAAATTCAAATGAACGTTCCACATTAAATCTATTATATATATATATATATATATATATATATATATATATATATATGTTTTTAAAGAGAATAGATTTAAATATTAAATATAAGTAATAAGAACTTATACATATTAAAATATATTTATAATAATATTTTTAGAAAAATAATAATAAATATAAATATTTGTAAAATTCTACACATTTAAATATTTCTACTATGTTAAAAAATCAAATTTAATAAATAATTTTTTAAAAAACACATTTTAATTCATAAATATTTATGAGAACACTAACATTTGTCATTTGTACTTTTATTATTATTATATCTTGCATAGTCAGAATCTTTCTTACCTTGTTTGATTTGCAATTTTAGAAAGAAGTTTAATTCTCTCATTATGTTCATTTCAAATTCTTTATTCATGCTTTCAGAAAAATCATTGCACAAAGTAATATTAGTAGACCCAAAAATGATGTCGTCATTTGCTTTTACTAGAGTCAGCTGCAAGACATACCTGCAACATATACTAATTTCACGAAATGGTACCCTTTAATAAGAAGGATCCTTTGGGTAAGTTTCCCTTTTTTTATAAGGAGTATTTGTGTTTTTCTTTACAAAACTGGGCACAGGATAATCAGTATTAGTAGACACAAGTATTTTATTAGTAGCAGATCTATAAAATGCATGATTTACTCTATTTTTATATCCTGAAAAATTTTGATGAAAATTTTTATAAGATTTTTGACTTTTATTTTTTTGATAATTATAGAACTCTTTCCTTGTATTTTTAATGATTGGTGCAATGTAAGTTCCTTTTGGTACCCAAATCATTTTTCCTTTATAATTTTCATTTCGAGCATTACACATGTGAAAAGAATGACTATTTCTGCTATAATAAGAGCATTTAGTTAAAAGAGATGTATGACTTTCTTTTTCTTTAATTTTAACATGATAGAGTCATTTATATTTTCTTTTACTAAATTCTCCAATGTATCCTAATCCTTATTTGTTAAATTCACATCTTTGTTAATTAAGCATGACATCAAGGTTTTCTTTTCCTTTTATGAACTTAAGAACTATAGCATTTAAATCGTCACGTTCTTTAGTTAAAATATTAATTTTATCTATTAAAGAATAATCTTCACTTTGTTTTTCTAATTCTATATTTAGAGATGAATTTTCAAGCTTGAGATTTTTAATATCTTCACTTAACACTTGGTTTATATTTGAGTATTTTCGTTAATTACAACAAGTGTTGAATTTTCAATTTTAATATTTTTAATAGAAATGATAAGTGTTGAATTTTCTATCTCCAAATCTTTGTTTATTTTTCTCAAATTTTCCTTGTAATAAACTTTCTGAAAAATCGTTTTCTAATTCTTATTTTTCTGTATTTAAACTTTCATTAGCTATAATTAAATTTGAATTTTATATTTCAAGTTTTTTGTTAATTTTAATTAATTTTTCTAATGAAAATTTTAATTTAATAAAATCTTCTTTAATAAGTTTATTATCTTCATATAAACAATTATACGTTTCTTGTAGTTCATGGTGTTCTTCATTTATATTATCTAAGGTATGTGTGATAAATGAAGTAATAGGTAATTGATGCTTAGAATTTACCTCAGATTTTGGTGAGAAATCATTGTCTGTCATTAAACATAGATTCGCAATATCCTTGGTTTGTTCAACAGCTTCTTTATCATATTTTTCTTGATTTACAAGTAAAGCTTTAAAAGCAATTCCCTTCTTCTTGAGATCTGTATTCGATAACATGTCGACTTCGTGGGCACGAAAATTTCCAATAAGGTTATCAAGAGAATAAGTAGTTAGGTCTTGCATTTTCTTAATAACAATAACCTTCATTTTCCAGATGGATGGAAGGGCTTTGAGAATTCTTATGTTTTTCTCATTAGTTGTATATGTCTTCCCAAGATGTTCTAGTTCATCAATGATTATGGAAAAATGTGTTTTCATATCAATGATCTTTTCACCTTCTTTCAGCTTGAAACTTTCATACTCTTGGATTAGAGCATCTTTTCTGGTTTCATTAATATTATTGGTTCCTTCATAGGTTACAATTAATTTTTCCCAGATTTCTTTTGCATCCTTGCAATTGTTAACGCTTTTGTATTTTTTTTCAATTAGAGCACTAGTCAGCACTTGTTCAGCTATGGATGCTATGTTTATAGCCTTTTCATCATTAGTAGTGATTTGACAAAGATTTTGAATCTGCTCTTTCAGGTGGCAAAATTTGTGCCATCAAATAGTGGAGGTCTTGTCATTGATAGTCCTTCTCCGCAACCAGTAACATTTGTGTAGGCCATAGATGGATCTACTCTTAGATATGTCTGTAATCACTTAACAAACAAGTTAAAGAGTACCGCTCTGATACCAATTGAAAGTCCAATAATAATCTAGAAGGGGGTTGAATAGATTATTACAAATTAAAAAAATTATCTTAGGCCTTTTTGAATTTTTAGATAATTAATTTGCAGCGTTAGAAATTAGAATGCAAGACAATAAAAATTCAATCACATAATGCACAGAGATTTGTCTGATTCACAACATACATCCCGGGTATGTTGCTATGTCTAGTTTCAATCTCCTCTCCATTACTTGAGATCCTATTACTTCTTATAATAATAACTCCTTCAACAGGCGGAGAAGCCTTTACAAAGTTTTCTAGACAAACTTCAAACTATTCTCAACTAATCTATCTAGGACAACAAGCTTCTAGCTCCTTCCTCAAATTTAGTTGTACCTTATTTTGAGTTCAGTTCTATTATATGATATGATTTTGAAATAACAGTCTCTTCCTCACCTCACAAGTACACTAGAGATCCAACTCCCAGCTGACCTCTCTAAGACTTTGGTATTGGTCGAAAAATTACTCGTCTTTTTCACAGGTACATAAAATAAACTAACTTTATCTTTTCCTTTTTTACAAAAGATTTAAATGAATATTCTTCTGAGTTAAGCAGATAAAATTTAGTACAAAATAAAAGTTTAAATAACTTTTATATTTTAATGCTTCTTAAATAAACAGATAGTAATTAAAGATCAAGTATTTATATAAAAGTTCAATGACCTTTATAAATATAAAATGTCTTCTGTGTAAGCAGATATAAATTTATGCTAGGTTATAAAAGTTTATATAACTTTTATACTTGTGTAAATATGCTTCTTGATTAAGCAAATAGATCAATTTTAGTTTAGCTCAAGAATGCCTCTGTATAAGTAAATATATGGTTTAATGCAATTTTATAAAGAATCATTTATTCTTTATAATAAAGAGTGTGTTTCTCTGGATAAAATAAATTATAACTTTAATTTCAGTTTTTATCCAACAAGTATTCTATGAATGAATTTCTGTTCAAATACTTGTAATCAATAAATATAGTGAATAAATCAGTTAAACAATAAATATCAAGCATAATGAATGAATCAGTTAAACAATACTTAATATAACAAATATATTTGTTTAACTCAAAGAATATATAATAAATATTTTATCTATTATGTGAATGATTATAAATAAAGCCACCTAAGACTTTGAGATATCGTATGGTCCAATTCCCTCACTTAAGAGGAATATCTCCGTAGTCTCGGTGTCTAAGTACTGAAAAAATTTATAGTTTCACAATTGATATTTATATAAATATTTTAGATAGATCACTTATATTTTCAAATTCGGTTCAGATGATTCACTCTCTATTAGAGGAATATCTCGGGGTTGTTTTGAACTATCAAGTGGATCTACTTTATGATATTTATATAAATAATATCAATAAAAGTCCTTTTAGGATTTTGAGAAATCATACGATTCGAATCCCTCACTTAAGAGGAATATCTTCGTAGTATCTGTGTCTAAGTACTGACTTTTTATTTGATAAATAGATGAAATATATATATATATATATATATATATATAATTGTGTATAACAATTTATATTAGTATATCTATAAATCTAAATAAGCAAAAGATAATAAAAAAAATCAAATCAAATAACTTATCTCAAATACTTAGACCAATTTCCTCTACTCAAATGATTAGAACTTTGGTAATAATAGGGAAAGATTTTAAAGAGAGAGTATGTAGGCAAGGAGAATAAGATTTTCTTTTCAAGTGAATTGGCAATTTTAGAATGAAGGAAAAGCCTCCTATTTATAGATTATTGAAGTTAAGGGCAAAAAGGTCATTTCGTATTTTTTTTTGAAAATCAAGGGCTAGGATGTGTTGATTTAAAATTGGAAGGCCCGGATGAATTTTCTTGCAATGAAGCACACTGATTGGGAAATGGGAGAAACACAGATTTTACAAAATCATTGGCATTTAATTAACAGGCTAATGATTTATTCCTTTTAATTTTCCCAGCCATGTTCGATCAACACAAACAAATGCCTTAGCCTTCTTCATTTTCCAACTTCTTCTTATTAAATGCAAGCACATGTTCTTTAACTTTCAAATTATCCCTTATGCAATTCGATCAAAAGGCTATAAGCATTTTTAATGCTAATAAAACACACACATGCACATTCCAAATTCCATTTTCCAAGTTCCATTCGGTCAAACAAGCATTTAATGATCAACATATGATTTTGTCCCAAAAAGCATGTCCTAATTCATTCAAACTCCAAACTTTCAGCATATGTATTTTTTGGTCAAGGCTTTTAAGCCTTTTAATTCATTTAATACTTTTATGCTACATACATACATATAGTCATCTATATATACGTATATACATACATAAAATAATAATGTATATGTATGCAATTGCTAAGGTTTAAATTTTCAGAAATCTTTTTGCCCCTTTTTGTAAAAGATAATTTTTGAGAGAAAATTATTTATAAAAATAATAGGAGATCTCCTTACCTTAGAAAATGTTATTTTGTGAATTAAATTATCAAAGTCAAGAAAATATTAATTTAATAACATTTAGAAAAAAAATTTGGTCAAAGTAAATAAGACAATTACAACAATTATAATATAAATCCTATGGAGAGGATTCTACCCTTTTAATTAATTTATTTTTTAATTATTGTTATCATCAAAATAAACCTAAAAGCTAGAGACCCAACAAATTACATAAGGGATTTCATTAAAATCTTAAATTAAAAACATGTTCATAGCAGATAAAATTATTTAACATTAATGAAAGACAAAAATAAATAAAGGTTTAGAGAAGAAGAAACTGTCTCCCGCAAGTCTTCTATCTCCAAGCTTCATCAATCGATTACCTCCATCGTTGATGATATCTTGCTTACCATTGAACTTGGAATATAATTAGCCTCATATGGTGTTCATTGGCCTTTTTCCAATACCTTTTACAAGCCCAAAGGAAGACTATTTATAGGAGTTTATTTTTCCTAACCCTAATAGAATTACAATCCTAATTAAAAATTACATACACGATATCCTAATTTTAATAAACTTCTATAATACAGCTAATTTTCCAAATCTACTATTGATTCACATGCAAAAAATAGGCTCTAGAGAATCCAGATTCGACTAAGAATCACCAAAATTCAATACGGCTCCAAACCAGCACGTGGCGACCTTTCTGCATCCTAGCGCCCTGACACGGGATTTAGTTCATATTACAGCGCCCCAGCGTTGGATTTCCATTTAATTACCAAAATGCCATTGCTTCACTAAAAATTTCAGATTTTCCCCTCCTTTGCATTTTCCTACAAAATAACATAAAAATAAATAAAATACACTAAAATTACTTAAAGATAGAAAAATACTAAATCTAAAAGTATCCAAATAATATTTTTAAAACCCACTTATTAACAAACATCCAAAACACAAAACATAGATGAAAACCCCATCCAACAACAAATGATGGCATTCTATCTGGTTTCACATTAGAAGCCTCGACACCAACCTTCTTTCGAATTGGGCCGAATCCTCTAGGGCCACTTTTGGGTCCCATAAATTTACCTAGAAGCACATTAACTAATTCAATTCCTTCATCGCCAGAATGCCAAGAGATGAATGGGACATGGAATTACTCTCGAACCTGACCTGGCCTTACGACCATAAATGTAAGTTTTGATCCCTTTGTTTTCCCATAAATCATATTAGAAATCTATTCTAACTTGTTTTCATTCATCTACAGTGTCCCTCCTTAAACCACCTTCTACCGAAGTCGCCTTGTCATCACCACTCCATAAAATCAACCCTAACCAAACTCCAGCAGACACCCCTATTTTAGTAAAATCGATCTCATCCGTCCCAATGCCACCACAATCATCCACCGAAGAAGAACCAACTTCCATTATCCCTACACCATCTTTTATAGAAAAAATCCCCCTCGACATGACTATATCTGAGATGAATACCCTCCTCAGAGTAAAAAAAAGAATATTGGTAAAAACCTCCTCCTTGAACCCCCCCTATTTAACCATCACAAAACACCCTTATCGAACCCTCACAAATCAATCCTCCCGAACCAATTCAAGCCCCTGATCCTAAATATTCCCTCAAACGGAAAAAACCCACTGAACCTGATATTTCCCAAAGGCACTTATAGATCTAGAAGGAAGTTGAATAGATCTTTCAAAATTTTATTGAATAAAATATGTGTTACCAAAGGTTTATTTATATTATTGATTTAAGCACAACGAAATGTCTTTTTGTAAAACCCCTTGAAGATTTGAAATAAATAGCAGTTCTGAAAATAAAAAAGATTAATATGATAAACTGGCAAATAAATGATAAGAACAATAATTAGAGACACATGCAATTTTAAGTGGTTTGGAGACTAAATAACTCCTAATCCGTTCTTATACTCCTCTAGTAGGAAATCCACTAAAGGTTTAGTCACACAGACGAGGACACTCTGTCCTCTTCAAGCCCCACAGACTTAGATATTTAGTCACGAAGATAAGGACACAAAGACCTCTTCAAGCCCAACAGACTTGGATATTCAATCACATAGACTATGACTCTTAGCCCTCTGATGATCTGATGATTGATGATGTTGAGAGGTGCTGCTAAGTTGGCGTTAAGCTCTTCTTCTCAAGTACTTAGCAGCTCAAACTTTGTATTTAGGATCGTTGAGTTCGCTTTTTGGACTTTAGCAGAGTTTTTGGCTTTTTGATCAATGTTCGTCACTTTTTAAGTTGAATCCTTGTTGCCTTTTATACTCTGCTGAGAAATCTTCCCGTTGCAAAATGCCCATTTATGCATTTAATGCTCAGATATCCTAGGATCCTTAATGTTGACATTTTAAACCTAGGAGATAATTCCTTTTTCCTTATCCGTCACGTCAGTCTGCTTTTTCACCTACACCCTTAACGTGTCACTGTCACCAACTAGCTGGTAGACACATATTATGATCTTTGATTTTCACCAAGATATTTTGGGGAGTGCATTAGGACCTTCAATTTGCAATGCTTCAATGTCAGTCAGTTTGTCAGACTTAACTGTTCTATGATCGAGTTCTTCTCTACGATTTATTGCTTAACTGGAAGATTCACTTGTTCACTTTGCGAACTGATGGCTTTTAAAATCAAAAGAGAACTTTGCGATAACTCCAAGTAGTTCAGCGATTCTCTTGATGCATTGTGATCTTGTGCTTACTCTGCGATCTTGAACTCAAAGTAGTAGAGTAACCTTACGATAACACAACACCCTATCAACTATACATCAATTCATCTTTTTCAAGATCAACTTAACATTATTTGATATTGTTTTTAAGTCCTTGTAAATTTGATCAATTCTTTATAAGGACTGTATAAATTATACTGGTACAAAGATACATTAAGCTCATTCATCATCAAATTTAAATATGCAAATTCTAACAATCTCCCCCTATTTGATGATGAAAAAACCAGTAGTTCTATAACATTCATCAAGAACTAAAATGCAGTAACTTGAAAGTAAATATGCCTTAAAATACAGTGAGCTACTGCATTGATTTGATCATAAGCATGAATTTATTAATATATTTGAAATTGATTACAAGAGACTTCAACAAACACAAGATGGACAGTTTTGAGGTCCCCTTTTCCCTTGAGGTTCATTTCTTCTCAGACTCTTTTATGCGACTAGCTCTGATTCTGTCTTCATTAGCTTTTCTTCTAATTTCTTCAGCAGAATCTCTGGGGCCAAGTTGTGATCCATCCATTGTTTCTTCTCCTACAATGTGAGTTCCTTGAATATTTCTCCAAAGATAGGTAGGATCTCCAGTAGGAATGTGAATGCTAGTAGTAGTTACTCTGCTCGACGATTTTTGTAGTGATAAGGATCGACCTTGCTCAAAATGAATACCTGATGGCGTTTGAGGAGGTGATTTTGATCCAAAGATCAGAGAAGTAATGAATATTTGCTTTTGCTTTTGTTTTCTTTTCTCCCCCTGAGATTGATATGCTCCCCCTTTGTATCTGTCTCCTTCCTTTTCTCTTTAGCCCCCTTTTTGTCATCAAAAAATTGGGAAGAATGTTGAATAGTGGCAACGAGTTCCTGAAACTGAGAGGTTATCATGGCAATATTAGCTCGAATTTTATTTTGTCGAGCAGTGGCTTGCTCATTTTGCTGAATACTGAGAATTTGATTAGTGAGGGCATTTGTTTCCATAACACTTATGAAGTCCAAGAGAGTGCCACTAAGCACAAAAAGTTTGTCCGTGACAGAGTTGAGGGAGGACTCATGTTGTTGTTGAAGAGCTAGGATAGCTCGTTTATGCTCAGCCAGAGTAGTAAAGAATATCCGATCTCGCTCATGTAGATGCTCGGTCATATTAGTATACATGGACTGCAGTTTCTTATGAATCTCTCTGCCCATGACACTAGGTAGACCACGCACAACAGAAGTAATATTATGCATATGATCTTAAATGTTAACATTGTTCTTGGAAATCTTACCATAAAGATTATGAGCTATCTGGGTAGTAAGCTGAGTGATGGTATCCAGACGTTCAAAAACTAGAGTGGAGGTGACCTCTGGAGTGGGTTGTGGACCTTGAGATAAATTCAGCAGAGCAAGAGAAAGATCGAAGAATTCATTTTGAGAAGATGGGGGAATATCAGTGGGAATCGATGGATTTGATTGTTTTGGAGAGGAATGTGAATTAGCCTTAGATTTACTAGATGTAAGGTGAGGGGAGTCTATGTATGGAAAAGTTAAGGACCATGGGGTAGAGGAATTGGAATGAAGAGAGGAATCATGAGGAGATGCTAAGAGACTAGATATTTGTACAAGGGAAAGAGATTCGACAATAAGAAGCGAAGAATAAATTGGGTAATCAGACTGTAAAACTCCGATTATTGGAGATAAAAGCTCTACGATAGGAGAGTGAAGTTCGGGTGGAGAATCAGTAGAGGGTTAAAACTCTACGATTTGTAAATTTCTATTACCTATATCACTCGGAGAGTGATGAGACTCTTCGGGCAGAGGAGGGATTTCTTCATCACAGACAGATATTGATGGGAGAGAGTGAGAGGGAAATCTTCTTCTGCCTTTAGGCCAGAGAAATCTGATTTCCTCTTTCCTTGATTCTTTCGAATTAACATATATTGTTCATCTTCTGCTTCCTCTTCTTCTATTTCTTTAATTGAAGGAGGTATGAATTCTCCAGCTAGTTCCTTTAATTGAACATAAGCATTTCTTTGATGATTTTGACTTTTCCTCCTCGAAATCATATTGGATAAGGGAGTGTTTATTGTTAGTTCCTAATAGGCACACAATAGATCTAGAAGAGGGGGTTGAATAGATCCTTTGTGTTTTAAAACTCTTTTCCATTTTATTTTGTATTGCTAAGAAGTTAGCACATGACAAACATAAGAATCATTTCAAGCATAGCGAAATAAGTTAAATGTCCCCTTCATTGATATATTGATAAACATTGATGCTTTGTTCTTGGAGTTTGTTTAGATTTAAGTAGTTAATAAAAACATAACATTTATAGCAGTTAAGTGCATAATATAAATGACAGAAAGTAAATGACAGAATGTAAAAGACACAAGGGGTTTTAAGTGGTTCAGAGAATCAAGCTCCTAATCCACTCTTCTGCACTCTCGCAGGAAATCCACTAAGGAAGGGCAGCACCCTGAATCACTAAGATTCCTTCAAGGCTAGCAGCCTTGGCACTTCAGTTCACTAAGAACTCTTCAAGTCCAGCAGGCTTGGAACTCCTCTAGTTCACTAGGAACTCTTCAAGGCCAGCAGCCTTGGAACTCATCTAGTCTCTCTGGACAAAGACCCCTCAGGCCCTAGCTACTTGTTGTTGTAGTAGTTGTTGTTGTTGTTTGTGCTTTGCTGCTAAGATGACTTAAAGCTTTATCATCTCTTGTACTTAGCAGCTTGGCTTGGTCCTCAGCATTCTGCTTCTAGTCTGGACCTTTTTTTCTCAGGTGCATCTGATTTTCATTCTGTTCAGCTCATCTTCTTCTGATGTCAGCTGTGCACCATCACCACATAGTACTGCTAAGGCTTTTCATTGCGGGTCATCTTCTTCTGGTCCTTAGCAGCCCTTGAACCCTTCTTGATAGATAAGCAGACATGGTTCTGCATCTTTTCCTTTTCGGCTTCTGGTTCTTTATGGTGATCCGTAGAGTGGCTCTTCTGATCTTCTTTATGCTCAGCCACTTTCCTGAATGCTATCTTCATGGCCTTTTCGGCTCTCAGCTTAGTTGTCATCTTCAGTGGCATTCTCATCCTTGTTGAGTGAATCTTTTAGTCTGTTCAAGTCCTTCTTCCAATCTGCTTCACTTCCACTCTCGTAGTCTCACTGCAACTAAGACTTGTTCTGTTCAGCTCTGGTGGAACTCGTAGAGTCAACAATATAGCATTCCAACAACTTAACGATTCTTCTTTTTAGCTACTCTTGATCTTTGAAGCTCTAGTTGTTATATACTCCCTCATAATTTTCCCGTTGGAATATAGCCGTTGGGAGCTATTTGAATTGCTTTGCAGATCTCGAGTTATTTGGTGCAGACTGCTGATGTGACGTGATAGCTCCTTTTTGACTTTACTGACACAGCAGTTTGCTTTCTCACCTACCGCCTCATAGATGTCACTATTCCGTGCCAGGCTGGTAGTCACTTTTATTACTCCTTTCTAATTCCTTGATTTGAATCATTAGGAGTTGTCCTTTTGAATGGATGCTCTCAATTAGCAACGTTCAAATGTCAGTCTTTATATTGAAACGTTGCCAGTGCTTCAATATTCAGATGCCCGAACTCTACGATTCTGATGCAGATATTCTTGGACCTTGATCGTAGTGTGTCTTGTTGAATGTTGTTCTTTGACTGGTTGAGACAACACTACGATTCTAAAGAGTGTTCTTTGGATCTGCAATGTAGAACACTTCTTCCTTTACTTGTGCAGTGCTTCAACACTTCTGCTTTCCTTGACTGATCTCAGGAATTGATAGCTTGACTTCTTGTTCTGGCCTCTTCTGGATAGTAAGACACATCAGATTTGTGGCATACCCACCTCTCTTTCTCCTTGTGATCTCCCGTTTACCTATCTTCAATGGTCTGACCCATGCTTAATCACTTCTGTCTTGTTCTTCAAAAGCTGTCCAGTATCTCTGTGTAAACTTCATCAGTTCCTGCTTTGTATGGCAAACACTACGATCCTGAGTGATTCTCAAGACCATTGTCTTCTGTTCTCTTGACAGCTACTGCACTTGCTGACTTTCTCTAGTCAGTCACTTTATCTGAAGTCTTCTTTTGATTGGCTTGTGGAAGACTTCATCTTGAATGGCCTCACAACTCAATCTGAATGCTGATTGAGTTGGTGCTTAGATCTTCTATTAGCTTGCCTGTCATTCGTTGAGTGCTCTCTGGTTTCCTTTAAGTGGAATGTATATTTGCAGCTCAGACCAGAGGCTTCATGCTTTGGATATTATGGGAGTGCTCATCTGTTGAGAATCGTGTTGACACTACGATTCTGCCTTGGCATTGTGAGCAACCTCTGTAGAAGCCTTAGTTCTACAGACTACGATTTAGCCTTGTTTCTGTAGACACTACGACTCTGAGATCAGACCTTGACAGACTAAGATTTTTGCCTTCATGCTTGCTGTCCTTGTCTGATCTGGCTTGACTACGATCTCTGCCTCTAATATGATCAGCAGACTCCACTACTTTAAGTGTGATCTAATATTCTTGACTTAGCTCTGGCAGACGCTCGGTCGGCTCATAGACAGGCTGTCTCTACGTTTCTGAACATGACTTCCTCAGCAGACTACGGCTCTGAGAAAGTTTTTCTCGACACACTACGATCCTTCCTCGTTTCTCTTGGCAGACTACGAACTCTGAGATCTACTATCTTGCAGACTACAATTCTGCCTTGATAGTTCTCGAGTCTTCCTTGTCTCTCCTGGCAGACTATGATGCTGGTGCAGTGCTCGACGATCAGACAAGCCTATCTATTACACTTTATAAGATCAACCTCACAAGCTTGATCTTTCTATATTTATAGTCCTAGTACATCATTTCTTTTTAAGGACTTTACAAGATCATTTCAGTCTAAGTCCTTGTACATATATTCCTATTATCTATTAAAGGACTTTATAATTTTTATCAATGCAAGCATACTTGCATATTCTTTCATTTATATCATAATCAAATCATATAAAATAGGAATAACATTCTCATGTATATTCCTAACATTTATATCCTCTGCATCTTTTATTTGCTCAGAGGTTTACACTTCAGTCTGAGCATCCTTCTAACATTCTTGGATTACTATCTCTGATATTATCATCTTCTTCTTTTGCTAATCAGGAGTTCTACGAACTTGAGGAGCAACTGATCATTGAGAAGCTTCTTCCTCTTCCTCAATAATATCTGCCTTTCTCTTTCCCTTTGCCTTTGTTGGCTTCTGCACTTCACTAATAGTTCTTTCACTTCCACCTTCAGACTGTTTGGACTTTAAATTCTCTAGATGATTTCTTTTCCAATGTTCAAACAGCTTGGGGGAAATCTTTTTATTGGGATTAAGAGGGGTTCCTTCATTATCTGCAATTATGTTCTGCAGACTTTTCTTCAAAATAATGCTCAGTAATCTCCCATGAAACATTTTGGGGGAGCACTTTCCTGATGCTTTTGATTTTTCAAAATCTTTAACCCATTTGCCCAACTAAGTTACCAAGCTAGCACCAAAATTGATTTTCTTTGACTGAAAAATTATCGTCGTGAGCTTTAATTGTATTTCACTTACCGAGTCATGAGCAGTGTCTTTGCAGATAATACACTTACCCACAATTTCATCAATGAACTCATACTCTTGGGGTAATTCCTTTTTCTTCAGCTGTTTCAAAATCTCATTCCTTCATTAAAATTAACTTTATCCGGCGAAGTGAGTCCTTTATTCTGAAATCCTATACATGCATTGATTTTAGCAGCTCCCATCTGAAGTGTGACTCCTTTGACTTTAGTTGTTATTGTTAGGTTTGTTCGAAATCATGGCATAATCAAATTGCAAAAATTAGAGGAAGCATGGTATATCAAAGTTTTAAAATTTCTACAAAACCATTACCCGGATCATCCTTTATACATATTATTAATTTAAAACGATAAATAAGAAGTTATGAAATTCACACTCTTACAGAACGAAGCTTCCACGGGTACAAGTTCAACTCCTTGTTCTTCACGATCTCCTTGAATATCCGAGATTGATTTCTTCCTTTGATCAACGTTAGCCACCCAAGTTGTTGGCCTCTAGAGGTGATCCACCAAGGAATAAGAATTATTCAAGAAGGAGGGTGGTTGGCTAAACCCTAATTTTTTATCCTCTATAGAAAAGGAGTACTCTCCAACAATTGGAATTGCATTAGCTGATATCTAACATAAGACTCCTCTTATATAAATATTGGTCAACCCTTCTAATCCTATTAGGCATAGGGTTTCATTTAATTAATTAAACTCCTTTAATTAATTATGCTTCCCAACATATTGGGATTAATTAATTAAACTCCTTTAATTAATTTGCCTCCTAATCTTATTAAGAATAAATGAGAGTACTAATATTAAGTTAATTCCTAAACTCCTTTAGAAATTAAAATAATAATAATTGTAATAATATTAATAAGACTCCTCTTATTAATTAATATTTAATATTTCTAAAATATTAAATAATAAATATTTAGCTATTTAATTTATTCTATCACCATAGATTAAATTAATTACATTTAATGCATTATTACGATTATGCCATTACCTTCTTAAATAATTATTCTTCCTTTTATGGTATGACCCTTTAGGTTCTCTATATTAAACCGGTTGTAAATAAATCAATTAGAATAATTTTAATCTTATTTAAATAAATAAATTAAACTAATAATCTATTTAAATATATAATACTTATTCTAAAATAGGGATAAACCTCCCTAACGATCAACGACTTTTCAGATAATATAGATTTCAACATTAATCATAAAAAAAGTTGTGAGTAAATAGTTACTGTACAATTAAATCCTTCCACCATACAATGTCTCAATTAAATATAAGACATGAAATTATTGTCAAGTCTTATTTTATTTAATTATATGTATTTCGATTAAAAAATGCACAACTCCAAATAATGCAAATTAGAAACTCCTTTCTAATTTCATTCTGCCTTGGCCAAGGACTACTGGGTTGTCATTTAACGAATCACATAGGACACATCTCTTCTTTTATT
This sequence comes from Panax stipuleanatus, assembly GCA_020205555.1. Taxonomy (NCBI): domain Eukaryota; kingdom Viridiplantae; phylum Streptophyta; class Magnoliopsida; order Apiales; family Araliaceae; genus Panax; species Panax stipuleanatus. The sequence continues at coordinate 126,395,086 of CM035122.1, read as the reverse complement.
AGAAGTGGTAAATTCTTTATTGACCATTTATTATCTCTATATGTAACCTATTATACCCAAGCATACCCTTTGATATACCCTAAGGGTCTTAAGAAATAAGTCAAAGTATAATTCATTACACACAAGATACTTATTTTCCAATAAGCACCTACATACTTGCTTTAGTGTCTCCACACAAATGATCATGAGATCAATCATCCTCATCCAATGAATAAGCAACATACGTACCAATCTATCCGGATTTACTAATCTTCTTTTTAGTAATCCCACGATTAGGAACTATTTTAGTTTTAAGCTTTCTAAGAATTTAGATCTCATTAGCATGATCAACATCATGATTCTAAAAGAATTTCTTAAAACTATGGGTTATTTACATATTATAAAAACAGCATCATGTAGATAATTAAATGCCTTTAAATAAATGAATACTTTTATTAATAAATAAATAAGATCGTCTCCAAAGTATATGCTTTATCATCATACATGATTGACTTGTATGCATACTACTTTCAATCTCCCACTTGCACTAAAGTCAATCGCCATGGTATTTCATACCCATCTTCTCTAAGTGACGATCAAACTGCAGTTGTGTTAAAGCTTTAGTAAATGGATCTGCAATGTTATCTTGAGAGTATACACACTCCAAGGTGACGTCTCTTCTTTCAATGATTTCTTAAATCAAAGTTCTGCAACATATGTTGGTATTCAAGATGAGACTTAGGAACTATTCCTAGTTCTATAATGATCTTTTCATCCAAAACATCAACTTGCAACTTCAGTTACAGTTATATACTTTGTCTTTTCACTAAACCAACAACCTTTTGCTGTTTGGAACCTTTCAAATTCACTGCACCAGCTTTCAAGGTAACAACTTACCCTAAAGTGGATTTTTTTGTCATCTTGGCCAGTCTGAAAATTTGAGGCTGTTTATTCCTCTAGTTTAATTCAGACCCATCATGAGTCATGATGACATCCTTAGTGTCAGTTAAGTACTTTAAGATGTTTATCACTGTCTTACAGTGATCTTCTCCAGAATATGACTGATCAACATCAAGTCTCGTATATTTCATTACATACATGATAGTAACTCATGCGATCTCTCTTTTATTGAGGATAATTTTAGAGAGATACACTCCGTGGCTCATCAACATGAGACACCTTTTGGAGTTTGCTATGCTAAACGCCTTTAGCATCTAATGAATATACGTTCCTTGGGTTAAGCCGAACATCCTTTTAAATCTATCTATACAGATTTATATCCCCAAATGTAGGATGTTCTACCCAAATCATTCATGGAGGAATGTTTAGACAACTAGATCTTATTCAACTGTAGCATAGAAATGTCATTCCCTATTAGTAATACATCATCAATATATAATACAAGGAATGAAACAGCACTCCCACTAACCTTCTTGTACACGCATGGTTCATCCTCGTTTTTGATAATATCAAACTCTTTTCTTGTCTCATCAAAATAGATGTTCCATCTACGAGAAGCTTGCTTCAATCCATAAATGGATTGTTGTAGCTCATGTACATGATTTGCTTCAACCATTGAAACAAATCCATATAGCTGTATCATACATACATTCTCCTCTAATAATGTATATTTAAGGAAGGGCGTCTTCACGTCCATTTTGCCAGATTTAGTAATAATAAGCTGCAATCGGAAGTAAAATCCAAATGGACTTGAGCATTACTTCAAAGATCCATTTTAGATTTTATGGTCATCTACCATTTTCCTGAGTCTTTATTACTCATAGTCTGTTCGTAATTCAATGAATCATCATCATTCATGATGTGTACCTCATCATCATCCTCTATGATGAATCCATGCCTATCATGTATCTTCGGTACCCTTCCAGATTTATGAATAGGGTGTTGTACAGAAGGTGTCTTTACTTGGACAGGTTTATCCACTTGATCTGTAGTGGTTTGTGGTTCTTGAATTTCTTTAAGATCTATTTTCCTCCCACTAGCTCCTTCAAGGATAAACTCCTTTTCCAAAAAGGCAGCGTGTTTCGCAACAAACACCTTTTGCTCAGTAGGATTGTAGAAATAGTATCCCAAATTTTCTTTAGGATATCCCACAAACGTGCACTTATCAGATCTTATCCCAAGCTTATCATTTTAAAACCTTTTCACATAAGCTGGACATCCCCAAATCTTAACATGCTTAAGACCAGGTTTCCTCCCTGTCCAAATCTCATATGGAGTTTTGGGGACAAATTTTGAGGGGACCTTATTTAGTAGATATGCAGCCGCTTCTAGGGCATAACCCCAAAATGATACTGGAAGATCGGTAAAACTCATCATGGAACGACCCATGTCCAACAATGTTCGATTTCTCTTTTCAGATACTCCATTTAACTGTGGTGTACCTGGATGAGTCAATTGTGAGATTATACCATTTCCTTTGAGACAATCGAGAAACTCACTGCTTAAGTATTCACCACCTCGATTTGATCTAAGAATTTTAATACTTTTGCCAGTTTGTTTCTCTACTTCACTTCTGAACTCTTTGAACTTTTCAAATGATTTAGATTTGATTTTCTTTAAATGCACATATCCATATCTTGAGTGATCATCAGTCAAAGTAATAAAATAAGAATACCCTCCTCGTGCATTCGTTGTCATAGGTCCACAAACGTTTGTGTGAACTAACGCTAACAACTTTGTAACTCTTTCTCCTTTTTCACTAAAAGGAGATTTAGTCATTTTACCCATGAGACAAGATTCACAAGTTAGATATGATTCATAATCGGATAACTTTAAGAACCCATACTTATGCAACTTGGATAATCTTATTTCATTGATATGACCGAGTCTATAGTGCCACATATAGGTATAATTAACATCATATTTTTTTTTTAGTTTGTTCTATTTGAAGTATATTTTCATGCAAGTTAAGTATATAAAGTTCATTTCGCTGATTACCAACACCATATAAAATATTGTCTTTATAAATAGAACAACTGTTGTTCTTTATTATAATGTCAAATCCATCCATATCTAATACGAAAATAGAAATAATGTTTCTAATGATATTCGGAACAAAATAATAGTTATTTAAATAAATGGACTTGCCCGTAGGCAGTGTTAAACAATAAGTGCCTATAGCTAATGCAGCAACCTTTGCTCTATTTTCCACTCGTAGGACAACCTCATCCTTGTTCAGCTTTCTAATTCTGACCAGTCCCTGCACAGTATTACATATGTGAGAACCACAGTCGGTATCCAATACCCAAGTAGAATTTTGACTTTTTAAAAAATTAATTTCAATCATGAACAAACTTTGATTGGAAGTCGAAGCTTCTCCAAGCTTTTTCTCTACCAGAAACTTCTTGCAGTTCCTCTTCCAGTGACCCGACTCATTGCAATGGAAGCACATTCCTTTGCTAGCTGGATCAGGTTTCTTTTGTTCCTTCATGTTCAGCTTGCCCTTAGCCTTCTTAGATTTCTTCTTTTCAGAAGATACCTTGGGCCTCTTCCTTTTCTTGGAAGAATCCATCATTAAGACATGGTTCTTTTTGGATGGGAAGTGACCTTCTGCAGTTTTCAACATGTTAAGTAATTCAGGCAAGCTGACATCTAACTTTTTCATGTGGAAATTTACGACGAACTGCGAGAAGGTCTCAGGGAATGACTGCAAGACTAAGTCTTGACTCAACTCCTCATCCATGACAAACCCAAGCTATCCAAAGCGTTCAATCAGATTGATCACCCTTAAGACATGAGTCTCAACGGCTGTGCCCTTGGTCATCCGAGATCGGAAGAGCTCCTTAGATACTTCATATCTAGCAGTCCTACTTTGTTCACCATACAACTCCTTGAGGTGAAGCAACATTGTAGGAGCATCCATGTTTTCATACTGACGCTGAAGCTCGTTATTCATGGATGTGAGCATGATGCATTGAGCCACAGATGGATCATCTTGTCATTTTATAATAGTGGCAATCTCTTCCTCAGTGGCTGTTTTTGGAATAGTTCCAGGGACAGATGAATTTAGGACATAAAAAATCTTTTCAGCAGTGAGAACTATTCTCAGATTCCTTAACCAGTCCATGTAATTCGGTCCGGTCAGTTTGTTAGCATCAAGTATGCTACGCAATGAAATTAGTGATTTTGACATTTTTAAATTTTTGTATGTGAAAAGACAACATTTTAGCAAACATTCATTTAATTAATTTTATATATCAAAATAAATTAGGTCTTATTTTAAATTGGTATCTCCCACTATTTTCTTCAAACTATATTACCCTCAATTATATAGTTTGACAACATCTAATTAAAGATTCGCTAGTGAGAATAAGGATCCCATTTCAAATGTATATAGCTTTGTGTGTGCACAACAAACTATATATAAATAAATAGGTAGACAACTCTTGTCAATTACATCGACATATAATTCCTTGTCTTCTGCCTCTTAGATCATAATGGTCAAGTGTGTGCACATCCGAACTAAAATAATTTAAGTTAAGTCCAACCTAGCACTCCATATATTCAAAAAAGAAAAATATTATCATTGTGTGTGCACAAAAAAATAATATTGTTCAATTAATTTTTTAAGCATCAAATGTGATTAAATTAATATCTTAAATACTTAATACTTGCCTTATGAGTGCACAACAAACTCATATTAAATATTTAATACTCTATTAATTTATCATGCTAGAAGACGACGTTCAATATTCCAAATATCATTGAACGCTTTAGACTTAATATGATTTCTTTGAGGGGTTTGTTATTATTAGTCTCATCTTGTTTAGCGCGCATGCACATATATATATATATATATATATATATATATATATAATACGCATCATTTTATTAAAACATATGAAGTATGTTTGCATAAAATATAATATATAGAATACTAGCATGCACATATAAAATACTATATTCTGCCCGGATTGAGTATGAACTTTTATTCTAGTTTGATTCACTAGAGCCACTAAGTGAACCAAAAGGTCAAACCTAGGGGTGCAAGAATTTAAATTTAAACGTAACTAGTACATTTAATCCCGGGCTCCATTACAAAGTGGTCTTAACGCGCTCCTTGCTCCTTGGTCTCCAATTTCTTTAAGATAATTCTAACTATTTATATTACATAAATTATTTAATTTAAATAGAAACCTTGATCAACAGTCAAAGAGAAGTACATAGGAGGGAGATATAATTTTACATCAAGAAAAATTAGAGAAGACGAGCTACGCAGACCCCATTTAATAAAATCCATTCATTCAAGCATTCAATTAAAATAAAATCCAATCACATTGGTCAATAGTCCATAATCAACCCCATTTATTATCATACATATCACCATATGCATCAATAATTAAATATTCATCTCGTGAATTAAAACATTCCATATATATATGAGTATCATTTAATGGGCAATTTTAAGTTGCATGAAATTCAGTTTCAAGATTAAAATAAATTTTTTTATTTTAATTATAAAATTATTAAGTATATTATATAATATATATATATATATATATGATAACCGTGTATATACTATTATAGTATAGTAACAGTATATACTAATATATATATAGTATATATAGTATAATAACAGTATATACTATTATATATATATATATATATATATATATATATATATATAACTAATGTTACTACGGGTCACCTTTTTTGAAATCCTGGGTGCTTTCCCTTTTTAATAACCCGGATCCCCGACGGATCCCACAGCGAAAGAAAATAAAAATTTTGTTTCCCTTTTTTTTCTTTAATAAAAAAATAATTTTATACAACTAATTATGCCCAATAAATTATTCTAAATATATACTCATACATATATGGAATCAAAACAATTAATAATTGCATAAAGGTTTAGCTCTGATACCACTGTTGGGTTTACACAAAATCATGGCACAATCAAATTATAAAAATTAGTGGAAGCATGGTATATCAGAATTTTAAAATTTCTACAAAACTATTACCCGGATCATCCGTTATGCATATTATTGATTTAAAATGATAAATAAGAAGTTATAAAATTCATACCCTTGTAGAACGAAGCTTCCACAGGTACAAGTTTAATTCCTTGTTCTTCGCGATTTCCTTGAATATCCGAAATTGATTCCTTTGATCAATGTTAGCCACCCAAGTGTTTGGCCTCTAGAGGTGATCCACCAAGGAATATGAATTATTCAAAAAGGAGGGTGGTTAGTTAAACCCTAGTTTTCTATCCTCTATAAAAAAGGAGTACTCTCCAACAATTAGAATTACATCAACTGATATCTAACATAAAACTCCTCTTATATAGATATTGGTTAACCCTTTTAATCCTATTAGATATAGGGTTTCATTTAATTAATTAAACTCCTTTAATTAATTAAGCTTCCCAACATATTGGGATTAATTAATTAAACTTCTTTAATTAATTTGCCTCCTAATTTTATTAAGAATAAATGAGAGTACTGATATTAAATTAATTTCTAAACTCCTTTAGAAATTAAAATAATAATATTTGTAATAATATTAATAAGACTCCTCTTATTAACTAATATTTAATATTTCTAAAATATTAAATAATAAACATTACGCTATTTAATTTATTCTATCATCATAGATTAAATTAATTACACTTAATGTATTATTACGATTATGCCATTACCTTCTTAAATAATTATTCTTCCTTTTATGGTGTGACCCTTTAGGTTATCCATATTAAACCGGTTGTGAATAAATCAATTAGAACAATTCTAATCTTATTTAATTAAATAAATTAAACTAATAATCTATTTAAATAAATAATATTTATTCTACAATAGGGATATGCCTCCCTAGTGATCAACGACTTTTCAGATAATATATATTTCAACATTAATCATAAAAGAAGCTGTGAGTAAATAGTTACCGTACAATTCAATCCTTCCACCATACAATGTCCCAATTAAATATAAGACATGGAATTACTGTCAATTCTTATTTTATTTAATTATATGTATTTCGATTAGAAAATGCACAACTCCAAATAATGCAAATTAGAAACTCCTTTCTAATTTCATTCTGCCTTGGCCAAGGACTACTGGGTTGTCATTTAACGAATCACATAGGACACATCTCTTCTTTTACTAGAAGTGGTAAATTCTTTATTGACCATTCATTATCTCCATATATAACCTATTATACCCAAGCATACCCTTTGATATACTCTAAGGGTCTTAAGGAATAAGTCAAAGTATAATTCATTACACACAAGATACTATGATGATCTCAAGTCCAAGGATTACTTATACTACTATCACATTAGGAATTTCTATTGACCGGCAAGTAAAACTCCATTAGGTATTCCATAGCGAGTCACGTTCAGTGAACTTATTTTCCAATAAGCACCTACATACTTGCTTTAGTGTCTCCACACAAATGATCATGAGATCAATCATCCTCATCCAATGAGCAAGCAACATATGTACCAATCTATCCGGATTTACTCATCTTCTTTTTCGTAATCCCACGATTAGGAACTATTTTAGTTTTAAGCTTTCTAAGAATTTAGATCTCATTAGCATGATCAACATCATGATTCTAAAAACATTACTTAAAACTATGAGTTATTTACATATTATAAAAACAGCATCTTATAGATAATTAAATGCCTTTAATAAATAAATACTTTTATTAATAAATAAATAAGATCGTCTCTAAAGTATATACTTTAATATCATACATGATTGACTAGTATGAATACTACTTTCAGTTATTGCACCATCATTCAACACAACATTTAGATAGAATTCCTTGATGAGGTCTGAGTAGATCTTGGTATTGAAGTTCAGACACTTAGAAAACCCAGCGTGTTCAACGAGCTTTAGAATATCTCTGATGTTCTTTTCTTGAGCAACGAACTGATCAGAGCATAGCTGAATCCCGATCATAATTTGAAAATTTTCCATTTGAAGAAATCTATTCTGAAAATTTCACACAAGTAATTAAGTTTTCTGGGGATTTTGAGAACTAGGGTTAGAAAGTACTTTAAAAAACTAAGATTCAGATTTCAAAATGGAAGAGTAAAGGTCATAAATCGAATTTGAAAAGATTTTATATAACTTCCCTTTTAGTTTTGTGCAGTGGGACACGTGCCGTAATATGATAGTCTGCACATCGTTTCAGTTCTGTTGTTTTACAGATGATAAGTAGTAGTTTTATTTTTCACTCGCTTGCTTGATCGAACAATACACGCCTTTTACGATTGTCTTCAGCTTTACGATTCTCTTTTCTGCACTAGATAATAACATCTAGAAACATAGTGTTATGGATGCAAATTTAGCATTCTTAACTCACTTATTAGTTTGTTAAAGCTGGATTCATCCATTGGCTTAGTAAATACATCTGCTAGCTGATCATCAGTTGCATTGAAATACAGGGAAATATCTCCATTTTGAACATGATCCCTAATAAAATAATATTTTATATCTATGTGTTTAGTTTTAGAATGCATGACAGGATTATGAGTGATTGAGATGACACTAGTATAATCACAAAATATAGGGATAGACTTGAAATCAAATCCATAATCAGCAAGATAGTTCTTCATCCTTAAGATTTGAGCACAACATCTTCCAGCTGTGATATATTCAGCCTTTGCAGTAGTGGTTGATATAGAGATCTGTTTCTTGCTGAACCAAGAGACAAGTCTATTTCCTAGTGATTGACATGTTCCACTAGTGCTTTTCCTATCGATCTGACATCCTACAAAATCTGCATTTGAATATCCTATTAGATCAAAGAAAAACTCCTTGGGATACCACAAGCCCAAATATGGAGTACCCTTGAGATATCTAAAAATTCTTTTCACGTCTATTAGATGAGATTCCTTAGGATTAGCTTGAAATCTAGCACAAATGCAGGTGGAGAACATGATATATGGTCTTCTAGCAATCAAGTACAAAAGAGATCCAATCATACCTCTGTATCGAGTGACATCAATACTTTAATTTTTATCATCTTTGTCAAGTTTGGTAGCAGATGTCATTGAAGTTTTCATGGGGGTTGTTGACTTTAAGCCATACTTCTTAAGAAGATCTTTGATGTACCTGACTCTATTGATAAAGATCATTCATCAGATTGCTTGACTTGAAGTCCAAGGGAAATGTTAAGCTCACCCATCATACTCATTTCAAATCTATTCTGCATCAACTTGGGAAACCTCTTATAATATTTTTCATCTGTAGAGCCAAATATGATTTCATCAACATATATTTGAACTAATAGAATTTTATTCTTATCCTTCCTAAGAAATAGAGTTGTATCAACTCTTCCTCTAGTGAATCCATTTTCAACAAGATAATTAGTGAATGTTTCATACCATGCTCTATGTGTTTGTTTTAAACCGTATAGTGCTTTATTAAGTTTATAGACATAATTTGGAAAGTAGGGTTGATAAAACCTGGTGGTTGTTCGACATAGACTTCTTCTTGAAGTTCACCATTGAGGAATGCACTTTTAACGTCCATGTTAAGCACTATGAATCTCATGTGAGTTGAATAGGATAAAAACATCTTGATGGCTTCCAGTCTTACAACGGCGCAAAGGTTTCATCATAATCTATTCATTCTTCTTGATAATATCCTTTCCCCACCAACATTGACTTGTTCCATATAATCACACCATCTTCATTCATTTTGTTCCTAAAGACCCATTTTGTGCCAACAACTGGATATTCTTTTGGTCTTGGAACCAGCCTCCAAACTTTGCTTCTTTCAAACTGATTTAGCTCTTCTTGCATAGCTTCGATCCGACTTGAGTCTCCTAAAGCTTCTACAATTTTCTTTGGCTCAATCAGAGAAAGAAAACTTAGATAGAAGCATTCATTTTGAGTGGCTGATCTGGTCCTAACACGTACGCTTGGATCTCCAATGATTAGATTTTGAGTGTGATCTCTTGCCCATTTGGATCCAGATGGAACTTCAGTTCTTGTGCCCTCTTGTTGAAGTTCTTCAAGATTTGGTTCTTGTTCTTCACCTTCATTGGTTTGTAGAGTTTCAGTATTTGGAATTTGAGACTCTACGATTTCTTTATCTAGTACTACGATCGTAGGATCTGACACATCTTCTTTTGTTTCATTAATTGTAGGATTTACCAGTTCCGCGAGTTGAGGTTCCAACTCTACAACTTCTTCGATTTGAGCTATTTTGCTTGGTTCACCCTCATCAGATTCATCAAACGAAACATGAATATATACTTCAACAGTCAAAGTATTCTTGTTGAATACTCTATAGGCTTTGCTTTCCATGAAGTATCCAAGAAAGATTCCTTCATCTGATTTAGGCTGAAACTTGGTCAGATATCTTTTTCCATTGTTGAGAATATAACATGCACAGTCAAATGCATGAAAGTAGCTGATGTTTTTCTTTCCTCCTTTCCACAACTCGTAGGGCGTCTTTTTGATCGTAGAGTGGATTAAGGATCTATTCCGAGTATAACAAGTAGTTCTAACAGCTTCAGCCCAAAAATACTCTGGTAGTTGAGCTGCTGCCAGAAGGGTTCTTCTTGCTTTAATCATTGTTCTGTTCTTCCTTTCAGATACTCTATTTTGTTGTGGAGTTTGAGTTGCTGAGAAATTATGTGGAATGCCATTGTTTTCACAGAATTGATTGACTTCATGCCATGATCATTCCTTATAGCTCTTATCTTCTCACCCTACTCATTCATTGCCACCATAAAGAATATAAAAATAGAGTATCTTTTTCTTCCAAGACTAGGTGTTATAATATGCACGAAAAGATCCATATAAAGATGTTGTAGCGGTCTTTCCTTTGAGTTAACCATTTTACTTTTGAATTAGTTCTTGGTCTGCTTTCTTAGTTGGCAAGCTTTGCAGGGTCTTTCTTTGACAAAGTTCAGTTTGGGTAGACCTCTGACTAGATCCTTTGATACGAGTTTTGACATGTTCTTGAAATTTAAGTGAGACAACCTCCTATGCAATAACCAGCTCACATCTTCTGAAGCCTTAAAAAAGAAGTAAGATGATACTGAGGAACTTACTTCAGAGCGGTTTAACACATAAACATTTCCTTTCCTGATCTAGTTAGCTTGACAGAGTTGGTTTCCAGATCTCGAATTTGACACTTGTTGTTGAGGAAGATGACTTGATGACCTTTATCACACAGTTGACTTATACTTAGTAAGTTGTGCTTTAGCCCTTCAACATAGGCCACTTTACTAAAAGAAACAACTCATTTTCTAATAGAGCCATAGCCTCTGGTTTTACCAGAGTTATTATCTCCAAAGATAACTACTAGACAATCTTTCTCTTTGAAATATGACAAAAGAGCATTATTTCCATTCATGTGCCTAGAACACCCACTATCAAGATACCAAATGAATTCTATTGATTTTGGTACCTGCATGAACAATCATTATTTATTTTGGTACCCATACCCTCTTGGGTCCTTTTTTGTTAGTTACCTTGGGAACCCAAATTTGCTTTATCTTAGGTTGATAATATGTTGTATAGCAATAAACAATTTTATGCCCATATTTATAATATTTACAACAATTTATATATTGTATGTGTGAGTTTGTATATGGATTTCTTCTCATTTGAAACTTATATGGTTGATGTATCTTTCTTCCTGATTGACCTCCTTGTCTCCAAACAGTTTTACGATTTTGAATTTTTCGTAAAGTAAGAACCTGTTCTCAATTGTTTCCAGTTTTGCCCATAAAGTTGTTTCCAATCTCTACGATATTTTTAGACATGGTTGTAGACTTGATTTTACTTTGCGATTTTACAAAACTCAAACCAGTATGTGGCCAGTTATTCTTTGGAACAACAATCTGGTTAGCAGAGATTGATTTGCAAGAAATACTTGGTTCAATGGTCTCTTTGGATTTCACAAACACAATGCTTCTATGGGAGGGATAATCATTGTTTTTGTTAGTTTCCAGATATTTTTCCATACTTATATTGGATGAAGACAAGCCTTCAAATCCTAATCCAGATCTGTCAGAGGAAACTCTCTGGCTTGTGATCTGTGAGTTCATAGATGAGGAAGATTGGTTTCGCATAGAGATTATCTTTTCTAGTTCCTCTATCTTAGAATTAAGAATATATTCTCTCATAGTGTTTTCCTTAGTTAACTTTCTCAAATCATTATTCTCGATTTCAAGCTTGGATAGAGAGGCAGTGCTTCATAGAATAGTTTCGAATTCTACATGCACCATCTCTTTATCCTCTTGAAGAATAGAATAATCCTTTGATAGAACCCTGAATAACTTCATGTATCTTTGTAGTTCAGATGTAATATCATGAAAGGTAGTTCTAAGATCATCCATACTAATATCAGGAGAGTTAAAATCAAATACCTCACTGATGTCAATTTCTCGACGATCAGTGGTTGCGTTATAATTTTCCTCTATAGCCATCAAACATAGGTTGGCTACTTGAGGCTCTTCATCATCACTTGAGTCTGAGCTGGTATTATCATCTGAGTCGCTCCACAAGCTGTCAGCTACTAGACCTTTTTCTTTTTTGTGAGACTTCTTGTAATATTTGAATTCTTTCTTCTTGTCAGGCTTCTGTTTGTGCTTTTTGAGATCCTCTCGTAGAGGCTTGGTACATCCATAAAAACATCAGAAGAGTTGAACTCAAATACCTCACTGATGTCAATTTCTCGACGATCAGTGGTTGCGTTAGAATTTTCCTTTATAGCCATCAAACATAGGTTGGCTACTTGAGGCTCTTCATCATCACTTGAGTCTGACCTGGTACCATCATTTGAGTCGCTCCACGAGCTGTCAGCTACTAGACCTCTTTCTTTCTTGTGAAACTTCTTGTAATATTTGAATTCTTTCTTCTTGTTAGGCTTCTATTTGTGCTTTTTGAGATCCTCTCGTAGAGGCTTGGTACATTCTGCTATGAAATGAACAGGCTTCTTACAATTGTAGCACAAGTCATTTTCTTGTTCCTTGCTACTACTTCCTTTGTTAAAATTTCTTCTTGGTTTACAACTACTATTTTTCCTCATGAATTTTCTTAATCTTCGAGCAAGCAGTGCTATATCATCATTGTCATCTGCAGCTTCTTGATCATCTTCACCAGCTTCAACTTGAGCTTTTGATGTATCTTCAAATGATTTGAGAGAAATACCTTTATCTTTTTTCTTATTTTTAGCCAAAGTTTCTGCTCTTTGATTTAACTCCAACTCATAGGTAAGAAGATTACCATAGAGTTTTTGCACAGCCATTTCATGCAGATTCTTTGACTCTCAGATGGCTATGGTCTTGACATCCCACTTATTAGGCAATGCTTGTATTAACTTTATATTAAGGTCTTTATTTGGATATACCTTGCCATAAGACTTTAGAGCATTTAGGAGAATGTTGAATCTTTCATATGTTGCTGTAATGATTTCTCCAGGAATATGAGTAAACATCTCGTACTGATGAGTCATGAGGGATTGCTTGTTTTCTCTAACTTCTTCTGTTCCCTCTAACTTCTTCTGTTCCCTCATGCATCACCAGTAGTGTTTCCCATACTTTCTTGGTAGTAGTGCAGTTTACAATGTTTTTGAAAAGTTCACTCTCCAAGGCCATGAATAGAATATTTTTGGCCTTTTGTCTAGCTGCACACGCTTCTTCACATTTTCTATCCATTCTTCACGCATTTTCATAACCTCCTTGTTGGGATCATCTGTTGTAGGAGCTAGCTTTGTAGGAATATATGGACCAATGAGAACAACTTCAAATAGATCATCATCAATAGCATCTATGTATGCTTGTATACACACTTTCCAGTTAGCAAATTTCTCTCTGTTTAGAAAAGGTGTTTTACTTCCACCACCAAACTCAGAACCATTTTTGTTTTGTGCCATGGATCTACTCAAAGTGTAAGCTTTGTGTTCATGAGAACCTGCTTTGATACCACTTGATATTTGCCAAAGGCACTTATAGATCTAGAAAGGGGTTGAATAGATCTTTTAAAATTTTGTTGAATAAAATATGTGTTATCAAATGTTTATTTATATTATTGATTTAAGCACAACGAAATATGTCTTTTTGTAAAACCCCCTGAAGATTTGAAATAAATATCAGTTCTGAAAATAAGGAAGATTAATATGATAAACATGCAAATAAATGATAAGAACAGCAAGTAGAGACACATGTAATTTTAAGTGGTTCGGAGAATGAATAACTCTTAATCCACTCTTCTACTCCTCGAGTAGGAAATCCACAAAAGGTTTAGTCACACAATCAAGGACGCTCTGTCCTCTTCAAGCCCCGCAGACATGGATATTTTGTCACAAAAACAAGGACAAAAAGACCTATTCAAGCCCAGCAGACTTGGATATTCAGTCACATAGACTAGGACTCTTATCCCTCTGATTATCTGATGATTGATGATGTTGAGAGGTGCTGCTAAGTTGGCGTTAAGCTCCTCTTCTCAAGTACTTAGCAGCTTGAACTTTGTATTTAGGATCGTTGAGTTCGCTTTTTGGACTTTAGCAGAGTTTTTGGCTTTTTGATCAATGTTCGTCACTTTCTAAGTTGAATCTTTGTTGCCTTTTATACTCTGCTGAGATATCTTCCCGTTGCAAAATGTTCGTTTGTGCATTTAATGCTCAGATATCCTAGGATCCTTGATGTTGACATTTTAAACCTAGGAGATAATTCCTGTTTCATTGCCCATCACGTCAGTCTGCTTTCTCACCTAACACCTTGACGTGTCACTGTCACCAACTAGCTGGTAGACACATATTTTGATCTTCAATTTTCCCCAAGAATATTTTGGGGAGTGCATTGGGACCTTCAATTTACAACGCTCCAATGTTAGTCAGTTTGGCAGACTTGATTGTTCTACGATCGAGTTCTTCTCTACGATCTATTGCTTAACTGGAAGATTCACTTGTTCACTTTGCGAACTGATGGCTTTTCAAATCAAAAGAGAACTTTGTGATAGCTCCATGTAGTCCAGCGATCCTCTTGATGCATTGCGATCTTGTGCTTACTATACGATCTTGAACTCAAAGTAGCAGAGTAATGATAACACAACACCCTATCAACTATACATAAATTCAGCTTTTTCGAGATCAACCTAACATTATTTGATCTTTCTATTCTAAGTCATTGTACATTTGATCAATTATTTATAAGGACTGTACAAATCATATTGGTACAAATATACATTAAGCTCATTCATCATCAAATTTAAATATGCAAACTCTAACAGAACCATCTTCCGAACCCCTAACAAAAAATCCCCACATCGAAACACCACCTGAACCCCCAACAAAAATTGACCCATAACCAGACTCTCCTTCTAATCCCGGTCGAATTCGAGAAGCCCACACTTCGATGATGTTATGGCCCAAAGACCCAAAGAATTACCCCCCATGAGCTCTTCGAGCACTTAGTTCTTCCCAAGGATGAAGACAGATTTGAAGATGACAGCCTCGAAGAGCTCATGTATGCCAATGTGATGCATTAGGGTCGGGTGAGTACTCCTACTCGACTATCTTTACAAAACTCTTTTTTATAAAAAATTTCCATCTTCTAAGCCTCTTTTCCCTTATTGCAGTCTACCGTCATTCTTGCCCGAATCCTGCGCTGGCTCTCCAAAGCATCATTCAGAGAAAAGGATCTGGACGCCGAGGTGTCCTGCCTTGAACTGAGGATCTAGGTTCTAACTTCTATCCTCGATAGGGAACAAAGTCTTCACGCCAACACCCGCTTCTACCGTGAAGAATTGTCAAATGAATTAAAAGGGGTCAAGTGGTAGCTCTCTAAGGCGGCCGAGAAGAGAAAACACATTTTGATGGTTTATAGTGAGATGAAAGAGAAAAACAAAAAGTTGGAAAGGGCGGTTGCTGGTCTCCATAAACAAGTTAGGAGCATGCACTCTCACATGATGGAGTTGATGAAAATCAACTTTTCTCTAGAGAAGGATTAAAATTGTAAGAACCAAAATTTTCAGGAATTATTAAAATAAGAATTTAGTAAATAAAATTCTTAAGGCATGTGTTAGGTTCGAATAAAAATATATATGCGTTATGAGGTATGTGGTATTATGTTGCATAGGGTACTATGAACTATGCAATATATGATTTGGTGTTTAATAAATATATTATTATGATATATTTGTTATTAATTGTAGAGGTAAATTAGTAAAAGAGATGGATAAGATTTATCTATCGATATTAAATAATTTATAAAATTATTTTATCATAGTAAGTTGGTGACGTTAAGTATCTTTAATCACATTTTCCTTGAATATATATACTAGTGACTAGTATGATGTAATATGGGTTTTAATTAGTGCTTAAGCTATCCATGGATAGATTGAGATAGTAAAGCATGAATTAGTTAGTTAAGAGAATTAACTAACGAGAATAAATATTGATTAATTTAAATTGAAAGTTATATTATGGAATAATATAAATTAAATATTAAAACCATAATTAACTATGGTGATATATTAAAGGGTTTAAGATCACTTAAGTAAAGGGTGAATTAATGTATGTGTTTCAGATAAGAAAAATAAAATGAGTATCGTTTTATAGCATGGTAATATGTGCGAAACGCTAATGTTCGTGTGACGTTAATAATATAAATACGTTGTTGAAAAGAGAAGAAAACCAATATACCTTTAGATAAATATTGGTTAGAGAATTAATTATTAATTGATATATGGCCAAAATGTATAGATTGAAGAAAATTATTTTGGGACAATTTATGGAAAGGAAAGAGAAACAATTATCGTATGTTTCTAAAAAAAGATATTAAAATAAATTCTAATATTGAATTATTTTAATAAAGAGTGGATATTATTTTATATAATGATATTACCTCATATAGCTTTGTATGAGGTAATATGTATGATTAAATAATATGGTAAATATATTAAAAAGTATTTGTTATATGTAAATAAATTGATAGAAAAAATTTATCATAATAGAAAATAAAGTTATTATCTATTTTCTATATATAATATGTGTACATGTGCCGTACATGTTATTATTTTAACGAGATATAGATATTATATTAAGAATAATATCTTGAGATAATGAGTGAATTCTTTTATTATAATTAACGCCTTTAGTTTCCAAAATTATAATAAAAACGTTTTATGTCATGATATGGTGGAATACATAATCTTTATAATGGTAATGTATTTTCAGGAGGGTTAAAGTTATAAAAGAAAAACTAAGTTATTTTAATTTACTAAATAACATGAGTTACTATATTACCGTAGATGTTATAAATAAGTAAATTGAACATGTGGTGAGTAAGAAATGTGGTGAAAATGAATAAGATTATGAGATGATTAAATGATATGGTGAAAATGGTAATGAGCTTAAATTAAGCTTGTGAAATATGCCTAGTGTGGCAAAGTGGTGGAATAAGCAATTCATTAAATAATTAATGAAGGGATGATTAATTAGTATTATTATGTAAATTAATTGCTATGTGCAATGATATGTAATTATATGTTATATAGTAGCTACATCTATATGACATGAAATAAAGTGTGACACTTCAAGGTAACTATATAATATAGAAAACTATATAGTAAAGTGAAATGAGTCGCATGAGTTACATAAATGGACTTAGGTGACAATGTGTTATGTATGGTAAATTAATGTGTACTTTATAAAGGATATTGAATTAAACTAAATAAACAATTGTTGTTAATAATTATTTCAATGATTAAGTATAAGTGAAATAATAAAGTTTATAATAATGAGGTGTGACAATACTCAATCAAACTAAATTCGGTATTGTCAAATGTACATGAATTATATGATTGGGTGTATGTGTGACCCTATCATATCATATGGTAATAACATTAAGTTATTAGATATAAACTTGCAAGTTAGCTCATGTGAGATCAATGATGGTTAACCCAATGGCTAGGATACAATGAATAGTAGTAGTTGGTGGGAGTTAGCCACCAACTCTCCTTTGCCCCTTGTGTAATGTCCATAGGAGGGTAATAGCTTGACTATAAATAGAGGCCATGCATTGGTGTGTAGAGTTTGTTAGTTCATTTGCTAAATTGTGCCTTGTGTAGCATGAGTATTAAAGTTAAATCAATTGGAGGTTTAACTATAATTATTAAAAGAAAATAAATAGCAAGTTAATATATATTTATTAATTATCATTATAATATTTGGGTATATTTGGGATGATGAATTTTATGGAAAGTGATGGGTGGAGAATACCCAACTAAAATATATTTAGCCCAATTAAAATATTAATTAGATTAAACCAATGTACATAAGATACATGATAATATGTATTGGTGTATAATTAAAGTATGAATATACTTATGTGGGTGTACATATATGTTTGTTTATATGTACCCATAACTTTTTATAATGTAGCAATATTAAGCTATTAAAATTTACTTCATGAGCCAAAATTTGCTAATGTTGAGTTTATAAGGGTTGTCCCATTTTAAGAGTCTCATTCCCTTCTTCTTCACACGTGAGTAGGCCTTTGGCCTATTCCTATACATTGCTGAAAATTAAGAAGGCTAGCTAAATGGGGATGATGGCTATGGAAATGATGAAGGGGGAGTGGGTTTAATAATGCCTCTTCACCAACTCTTTTTTGTCCAACATTTTCTTTCTTCTCCCATTGGTTTGATTCAATGTGCAAGACCCAAAATTGGGCAATAATTCCTCTATAAATAGAGACTCCTTCATCTCAAATTCAGTTTGTTGTAGTTTGCTAATAAGTTCCAATTAGAGAGAGAATTGCTAAATTGAGAGGAAGCTATCTAAAATTGAAAGCAATTCTAGTATTGCAAGCATTAAGGAGGTAATGTTACTGTGAACATTTCTCATTTCAAAGTTCTATAAATTGTAAGAGATTATTATGATTGAATGATGTCAGTAGATTTATAATCTGATTAGCATTGTTATCAAATGAAATCTAAGTATAAAAATCCAATTATAATGCAAAATTGGTATAATGTTGTGAGTTTGAGGAATTTTTATAGAATCCATGAAACTCTTGATAAATCGATATGTGAACTGATGAGGTCTGAGGTATATGTCAATATAATTGAGCTAAGTATGATAAATTAAATGTGGTTATGATATGTTGTTTGAATGCTGCATGAAACAGAGGCCTGGTCTGGTGTTGTGCCGAAGTGGCGCAGCTGCGCCACTTCCAAGTGCAAACCCAGCGCGGCCGCGCCGTTTGCCAGAGTTAAATACTGCTTTCTGCTATAATCTTACTTAATGGACATGCTAGTTGACTCTAATAAGTGTATAAATGAGTCTAATATGTGACCTAAGGTTACCATGCATATAAGGAATGGAATTACCTTGGTATTAATGATTTTCTAAAAGAAAACTTAAAGTTTTTGAGAAACGAAAGTTGATGAATTTAGTATCCTTTGAGTTCTGACCTTGGACCCTATATATGTGTATCAACGTGCATGAAATGTAGTTGTTAAGTTACCTTGCATATACTAGATCGATATAGCTTGGTTTAAAATGTTTTGAAGGAAAACTTAGAAGTTTGAGAACTAATAGTCTTGAACATTGTGTAAATAGTATTATGACTTTTCAAACATGTATGCTAGGACACCTTATGCCTCTAGACATAACGGATGCGTCCACCATGTAACTAAGCATGAACTAAACTACTCAAACATGGTTTAGAATGAGTTTTCGAGTAATGTACTATGCTATGTCTATGTAAAAAAGTTGAATGATCTTGAGCATGCGTATTAAAGACTTTAAATCATTGACCCTTGTTAAATGAAGATATTGAGCCTTGTTGATTTAAATAATTCAATATAGAGCAATGTGATTCAAAAGTAAAACTAAATGGTTTGAATATGAAATGGAAGGAAGATGAAAACCTACTTGATGTATGTGTATAATATATATCAGAATGCATAGTATGCTAGAGACTAAACTGTCCAATGAAATACTCAAGTTTGGTTTTGGCAGGGAGTAGCGCGGCCGCGCCTGTAAGAACCCGAATTTTCAGATATTATTAAATAAGGATTTAATAAATAAAATTCTTAAATTGTGAGATGGGTTCGAATAAGAATATATATATATATATATATATATATATATATATATGTGTGTGTGTGTGTGTGTGTGTGTGTGTGTGTGTGTGTGTGTGATATGAGGTATGTGGTATGTGGTATTATATTACATAGGGTAATATGGACTATGTAATATGTGTTTTTGTGATTTATAAATATATTATTAATATATATTTGTTATTTAGCGTAGAGACGATTCAGTGGAGATAAAGGAAGTGGATAAATTCCTATCGATATTAAATAATTTATAAAATTATTTTATCATAGTAAGTTGGTGACATTAAATATCCTTAATGTATAATCACCATATTCTTGTGTATGTGTATTAATAACTAGTATGCTTATAACATAGGTTATTGATAAATCTTAAGCTATCCGTGAATAGGTTTGGATAGTGAAGCATGAGTTAGTTAAGGAATTAACTAATAAGAATAAATATTAGTTAATTTAAGTTGGGAGTTATATTAGGGAATAATATAATGAGAGTATTGAACCTTAATTAACTATGATGATATAGTATAATATTTAATTTACTTAAATAAAGGAGTGAATTAATATGTGTGGTGAATATGTAATTATAGTTGATACTTTTTATATATATTACTTAGAGTAGTAATATGTGAGAAAGTTTGACGTGCGAATAGCGTTAATAAATATATATATATACGTTATTAAAGGGAGATGAAAATCATTATATCTTTAAATGAATAATTAATATTTGAAGAAATTATTTTGGGGACAATTTATAGAAAGGAAAGAGAAATAAATATTATATATTTCTAATAAAAGATATTAAAATAATTTCTAATATTGAATTATTTTAATAAAAGGAGAAAATATTATTTTTGAATAGTAATATTACCTTATATATTTTGTATAAGGTGTGATTGATTAATATGATAGATATATTATATATTTGCTATATGTAAATAAATTGATGAAAATAATTTATTATAATAGAAAATAAACTTATTACCTATTTTCTATATATAATGTACATGTGCCATACATGTGATTATTTCTAATAGATATTATATTAATTATAATATCTTGAGACAATAAGTAAATTATTTTCTAATAATGAATATCCTTATTTGAAGAAAATATAATATTTTATGTTATGGCTCAATACATAATTTCTAATGTATTTTCAAAAGGAGTTTAATTTATAAAAGGAAACTAAGTTATTTTAATAACTTGAGTTGCTATAGTACCGTAAGTGTTATAAATAATATTTGAATATTCTATTTGTAATATATTTATATGTGAACCTTGGACTTAATAGTTCTAATTTAATTGAACATGTTATAATTAGTAATGTGGTGAGAGATGAGTAAGTGATGAAAATAATAATAAGCTTAAGATTAAGCTTGTGGGAGATGCCTTGTGTGGCACGATAGTAGATTCGTTGATGAATTAATTAATTCAAGGATGGAAGAATTTTTAATTAAACAATTAATCTATATTAATTGTTATTATAATAGTATATTGCTTTATTATTATGGCTAGGGATAATATAATAATAAAGAGATTGATTATGAATATAATCGAAAATTGTATTGATAAGGAATGAGGTATATTATCCTATTATATTATTATTATGGATAATATAATATTATCAAGTAATTATGTGATAATATGTTGATTAATGAGTAAATAATTTATAAATATAATAAGATTTATATTTATTTAACTTGATAATAAATCATATAAAGTGTTAATCAATTAGTGTAGAAATTATAATTCCATTGATTAATGAGAAATGGATTAATTAATATTATTATTAATTAATTGATGAGATAAATAAATTATTTACTTCTATATGCAAGCATGCGAATAAAGTGTATAGCGTATAGTAACTAACTATATATTATATAAAGTGTGAAGTGTAGTGCAACTATATTATATAGTGTGGTGCAACAATTATGTGACTATACTATATATAGGGACCATGTATCAAGACTAATTAAACTATGTGAGTTACATGAAATGTGGGTGTGACAATATGTATATTAAGTATACAATAAAATAATATATTATGAATATATGGTAAACAATTATTGAATTAATGAAATTTAATAATAAAGGAGACAATACACTGTGATGGTACCCGAAAGAATTATATCTGGTGGGATGAGCTGTACATGAATTTTATATGTGTGAGTTAAAATTTACTACATAATAGTAGTATTTATTTATTAGGATTACATGGTAACCCCATTTATAACCTATGTGTTTATGAAATGAAGTGTGACATAGACTTAGTAAGTGGTAGACTATATATATATATATATATATATATATATATATATATATATATATATATATATATATAACATTAGTATGGTAATTGTAAGCAAGTTGCTGAGATACAATGCTTTGTCCCTATTTGAGTAACCCAAATGCTTATTCACGTGAATAACTCAATTGCTAGTCCACTCCTTATTGCTCTCAAATTCAGCATTCCATAGCAAATGATGAGCAAGGGTGAGGAATTCATGATGAGTTCCAACAACTCTCTCTTAACCTTCATGTTTTTGCTCATACCAATGGATTGAAATTGAGTAGAATAGCATTGTCTGGGTTTTTAATTTTCTATAAATAAGACTCTCTCCTTCACATATTGAATTTGTTGAGAATTCTGAGTAAGGGAGAATGGGGAGTGAATATATATATCAGTGGTGAGAATACAAAGAATTAAGAGAGTTATCAGTGTAGGAGAGAATTTGTTTAACAGCAAGTTAATTTCCCTTTTTGCAGAGGTATATTTCCCATTCTTGATTCTTCAATGTCAACTTCTTAATTTTACCAGATAAGATGTTAAGTTGATTTGAAAAATGTTGTTAAGTGCTATATAAGATTGTACACATGTTAGTTATGTAATATGGCTAGTGTAGAATCGAATTAATAAGAAAATCTTGAGTTGGGCTAAAGTTCTGCCGAAGCAGAACAGTTCTATCTCTGGCCGGCCACCTGCGCAACTGCGCCAGTTTTGTACTGGCCAACAACGCAGCTGCGCCGGGCCCTGAAACAGGTTTTTTGTTCCCTTTTTGCAATCTGTTCATGCTATCTTGATGGTATCACTTTGGACATACATGGAAGTTGGTGGTAACTCATATTACATGTTACTACATGCATGATTCTAGCCATGTTAGAATGTATATCATGAAATGGAAAGCGTATGTTTTAAAGAAAAACTTATAGTTTTAAATATAAACGTTGACATATACGTGAGACATGTACATTCTGATTTTGAAAGCATGATCGTATGGTTTGTATTAACATGAAATACATGTTTAAATGGGTTGAACACACACTAACGTACATGATTGAAGACTACATTGATTTCAAAAGATAAACTTAGAGTTTCTGGACATATATATAGGATGTCCACATTCTGATCATTTGAGAATGTATAAGTGGCTTATATATGTGTTCTAATACATGAGAGTCATAACTACAAGGTACCTTGCATATACTAAGTTACCTTTGTTGACTTAGTGCGATTTTTATGAAAACTTAGAATGTGAAAGCTAATATCATCAAGTACTAAGTAAACTTACGCTATGAACATGCAAACATGTATATTAGGATTTCTTTATGCCTATAGACATGTTGACATAAGCATCATGAGATGAAACATGGATTTCACCTATGCACGCATATTCAAGAAAATGAAATTTCTAAAGCATAAACTATGTGATTAACATATACATGTGTGATATACGCACGAGCATGCATACTTAGTATTGTTTAGCCTCGTGATGTGTTGATATGACTTTAGTAATGGACCATTAGTAACGTGGGCTTGATTTGTTTAAAGTTTACCGGCATATGGCCTTAATTGGATTAGGATAAGCATGCTAGGTTTTGAACTTGAAATTATAATCATAGAGCGTGCATATTAATTAATATCAGTAACTTGAATGATAGTGATTGAACTCGGGTGGTCCAGCAGAATGAAATTTCATTCCTGGTTTGATCAGTGAGCTGCGCCACTCCTAAGGCCAATACCTGCGCAGCTGCGCCAGCCTATTTTCAGGATTTGTGTAGTTTGTTTGTTCTTGATTTTGTAGTAAACTTGTATTATTACTTAAACTGCAAATCATGGTCTGACCCCTACTGGTTTATGACTAATATGATGAACATAGTAACCTTGCATGACTAGTTTAAAATATGACAAGGATTTTGAAAGGTGAAACTTAGAAAAGTTTGAATGTAATGGTTATATAAAACCCGGGAATTATAATTTCAATAAGGTTTGAGAAATGTAAGAGTAATATAGATCATGTGTCTATGAGGTTTAAATATATGCCTAATACATTTAGTTAAGTATGGATACGTATAACTGATATGTATGAATCCATAATTGTATGATTGTATAGGAATACACGAAGTACAGATATCTTTTCGCAGTTAAGTCGTAGTTGTTAAACTACGAATCAGGCAAGTCTTTCAGTTCCTATTTGATATATGAATTCAATAACTGTTAGTTGAATTATGTTATGCTGTGATAATGTGAACTTATATATGAACTGTATATGAGATATAAATGAGATTGAAAGTTGATCTTTGATGATATACTTGTTATGTGAAAGTAACATGCGTAGTAAATATAAATTGTTATAAATGCATGAACTGAGTATGATGTTGTATGTTATGTGATGCATGAAAACTGTTAGAATTGCTGAGCTGTCGAGCTCACTCTTGCAAATAACCACTTTTGCAGGTTAAAGATTCACGGTAAAGATTTCGTGCTTCTTGATTGATAAAGATAGATAGTATCGCAACGAAGAATACTATTTAGATTATCGTTTGAACCATATTTAGGTTCTAAGAGTTGTACTTGATAATTGTATACGTTGTTTAAAACTTGTCGTACTGTAAAGATGTATTAGTTGATACATAGAGAATATCAAGTCGAGTTATAAACGTTATACGATAAATCAAATAGAATGAATCATATTATAAAGTTAATTCAGGAATTTGTAATTGATTCAAAGTTATGGAATCAATAAGAAGAATTTATTCAAAGGATATTGAAAAGTTTAAATTATTCCGCATTTTAGTAACATCGAATATGATGTAAAGACGAGATCTTGGATATGAATAGAATTTATAATCTAAATTGTAATAAGCAAAGTTGTATTCTTTTACTAATGATTAAAAGATGTAAATATTCGACTAGTAGTATCGTGAGTGCACCGGATTCGAGGTAATAGAAGGGACCTGGATTTAGGGGCGTCACAGCGCCACTCCCAAGCTTAAATGTAGCGCGGCCGTGCCGTTCTGCAGAATTTCCATGAGCAGTTTGTTAACTGCTTGAACTTAATTCATGTTTATATACTTTCCCTAAAGACCCTAAGGACTGCAACAAGATGGTTTCAATAGAATGAGTGTAAGGGTGTGATGTGGTAACATCATGGTCATCCTACGAAGAAGTAAAATGAAACCAAGTTAGAAAACGATATACAATTTGTTCTTATATTAAGAGCGTATGAAATGTATGACTAATGGATATGAATCCATGATTATATAACTGTGTAGGAATACACGAAGTGCAGATAGCTTTAAGCAGTTAAGTCGTAGTTGATAAACTACGAATCAAGCAAGTCTTCCAGTTCCTAATTATTATATGAATTCGATAACTGTTAGTTGAATTGTATTATGCTATGAGGATGTTGAAGTATATATATAAAATGTATATGAGATATGTATGAGATTGAAAGTTGATCTTTGATGATATGCTTATGAAGTTAGTTTCTATACTTGTTATGTGAGAAGTAACATGCGCAGTAAATATTAGATGATTATGATTGCATGAATTGAGTATGATATTATATGCTATTTGATGCATGAAAACTGTTAGAATTGCTGAGCTGTCGAGCTCACTCTTGAAAATTACCATTTTTTGTAGGTTAAGGACTCACGGTAAAGTTACGTACTTCTTGATTGATAGAGTTCAATAGTATCGCAACGAAGATTACTATTTAGTTGAAGTTATCACTTGAACCATGTTTAGGTTCTAGGAGATGTACATGATAGTAGTTTACGATGTTTAATACATATTGAGTTGTAAAGTTGTACTATGTGATACATAGAGGAATTTGGATCGAGATGTAAAAATTCATACAGTAAATCGAATAGAATGAATCATAACATAATTTGATTCAAGGATATGTAATTGATTCAAGTTATGAAATCAATAAAAGATTTTATTCAAAGGATATTGAAAAGTTTAAATTATTCCGCATTTTTATAACATCGAATATGATGTAAGACAAGAATGGTAAATGACCAAGATTGAAACTTATTAAAGTTCGTGGTCATTACACAGATCCTGGAAATGGAAGAATTTATATTCTAAATTTATAATAAGAGAAAGTATATTCAGTAAGTTATGAATAAAAGATATAAATATTTGGCGATAGTAGTATCGTGGCGAACCGGATCGCGAGGTTCGAAGGGACCCGGATTTGGGGGCGTCACAAAAATAACCTCAAAGCTCAAGGCCCTCCCTTAACCGAACCAAACGCCAACTGATCGTAGAGTACCCGAAATCTCCCGAATTAACCTTGGAAGTTATAAAACAATTAGGGGATGACCACCAAAGCGCCAGACAAAGAGACAAAGGAGAAACTAAAGGCGGCTGGACTAGACCCGAGCATCCTGGACTCGAGCATCCTGGACTTTTCTGATGATGAAGAATAATCATATGTACCCCTCTTTTTTATGTAATTAACTATGTATGTACAAATATTGGATATGAATGAAAATATCTTTAACAAGAATGAATTTTCTACTTTTATTGGTAACTTAATCAATTTACAAAACTACGAAAAATAAATAAAATAAATCTTTGATAGTATTTTCGAAGCCTCCCAGTATGTCAGGTATTTTTAATTTTTGTGCCATCCATAGCTTAAAGCTGGTAAGTGTTTGGCTTTGGTACCTCTATAACTTCATAAGGACCTTCCCAACTAGGCATAAACTTTCCCACACTCTGAGGAGTAGAAGCTTCCACCTCCCAAAAAACTAAGTCACCAACTTCAAACCTCATTTGCTTAACACCTCGATTATAATGTCGAACCGTTCCTCGCTGGTAGACTTCTAACCTTACCAAAGCTGATTCTCAAACCTCCTCTAACAAATCAAGGTTAAGTCGAAGCCCTTCGTCATTATACAACTCCTTAAACTGGTTGTGCCCGTTTGATTGAGGATGCACTACCGATGTCTTCTGATGTTGGATATTCAAATCCGCTAAGAACTCCTCAAACTTGGAACCTACAAATTATAAGTCATTATCAGAAACCATAACCCTGGGAATACCGAACCAAAACACAACATATTCTTTAAAAAACTTCAAACACTCCTGCTCGATAATAGTCTGAAGGGTGACCTCCACCCACTTTTTCATGTAGTCGATCGCCACTATCACAAAGCTCACTTGACCCTTGGACTTCGATAGTGGGCCCAAAATGTTGGGATCAGGGACAAGACTAAAGAAAACTCCTCGGGTGGCTGATGTGGGACAGGATTATTAGACTGACACTTGGAACACTTCTTAACGTACTCTTTAGCTTCCTCAAACATTTTCGGGCAATAATATCCTTACAATCACCTTATACGCTAGTGCATTGGCCCTCATATGATCTCCACAAATCCCCTCATGAACTTTTCGGAGGACATAGGCCGCTTCAGACCATACCAAACACTTCAATAGCGGAGAGACAAATGTCTGACGATACAAGTTTCCATCGATCAGAATAAAGTACGAACTCCTATGTTTTATTTTCTTCTCCAATATCTGATCCGAAGGTAACTTCCCATCTTCAAGGTAGTCCAACTATGGAGTAAGCCAATAATTTGATCTCTTGATTACCAGGACTTCTGACCTCTAAACACTTGGGGGATCAAGAACTTCCAAATACACCGAACAGCTGAAAAAACTAGCCTCCATTATAGCTAACTTGGATAAAGCATCGGCTATGATGTTATTCAATCTATTTACCCCCTGAAAGGTATAAAAGCTGAAGTAGTGGAGTTGATGCTTAACTTCAGCTAAATATCTAGTCATCTTTTCCCCCAGAGCCTCATATTCCCCCGAAATCTGCTTAACCACTAGTTGGGAGTCAATGAAAATAATCAACCGCTGAAATTCCAAGCTCCTGGCCAATCGCAACTCAGCCAATATCGCCTTGTGCTATGTTTCATTATTAGTCGCCATTAATTGAAAGCGAATGGCTTACCGAACTTTGAAGC
Organism: Panax stipuleanatus; assembly: GCA_020205555.1. Lineage (NCBI taxonomy): Eukaryota > Viridiplantae > Streptophyta > Magnoliopsida > Apiales > Araliaceae > Panax > Panax stipuleanatus. The sequence goes on along the minus strand of CM035122.1, from coordinate 126,366,786 downwards.
CCTCCGGGCTTGTTAAGATTACCCTGACCCCACTAACATCCGAAGTCGAAGACCTATCAACACAAAGCATCACCGACATCTGCACCAGATGAACATCCGTAACCGAGCCCACGACTATATCCAGCTGATCTAAAGAATCTGGCTCAAAGAACGAACACTCCACAACAAATTCGCTCAAAGCCTAACCTTTTATAGCCTTTTGGGGATGATATTCCAAAGCAAACTGAGTCAACTCCACAACCCATGCAACGAGCCATCCTGATATATCCCGTTTTTGTAGCACCTTCTTGAGAGGCTGGTCAGTGTATAGTGATCAACTAACCTTGGAAATACCGAAGCTTTCAACTAGCCACTATGAGTGCATATGCAAACTTTTTTAGGTTCGGATATCTGATCTCTGCATCCCAAAGTGTGTGATTAAAATAATAGATGAGAATTTCCTTCCTCCGCTTCCCTCACCAATACCGCCTCTACTAACGAACTTGCCACCAAATAAAGATAAAGAGGCTCCGAAGGGATTGGTTTCATCAACTAGTGGCGCCGAAGATAGATACATCTTGATCCCTTGAAAAGCGTCTTCATATTCCAATTTCTATTAGAAGGTCTTCTCATTTTTCGTTCCTTTCAAAGTATCAAAGAAGGGAAGGCGTCATTCTACTAACGTGGACATGAACCTCCGGAGAGCTACTATCCGACCTGTTAACTACTGTACATCTTTGAATGTCTTGGGATACTTCATGTCTAATATAGCCCTAATCTTCTCTAGATTGACCTCGATCCCCCTTTTGCTGACCAAATATCCAATAAGCTTACCCGAACCGAGACCGAAGGTGCACTTTGTTGGGTTCAGGCATATATTATAACTTCAAATGGTCTGAAAATATTCCTCTAAATCGTCCAGATGATCCCGATCAGACACACTCTTGACGATCATATCGTTAATGTAAACCTCCACACTTCGTCCTAACTGCTTCGTAAATGCATTATTCATCATCCTTTAATACGTCGCTCCAGCATTTAGTAGCCCGACTGTCATCTTCTTATAAGCGTAAATAGCCCGATGAATGATGAAGGTCGTCTTTGGGATGTCCTCATTTTTCATTGAGATCAGGTTATATCCCGAAAAGGTATCTAGGAAACTCAATAGAGCAAAACCCGAAGTGGCATCAATTAACTGATCAATGTGTGGAAAAGGATAAAAATCCTTTTGGCATATCTTATTCAGGTCCATGTAGTCGATGCAGATCCTCCATTTTTTGTTCTGTTTTCTAACCAATACCACGTTCGCCAACCATTCTGGGTAATCGATCTCAAAAATGAAGTCGACATCCAATAACTTTGCTAATTCTTCGTCGATGATCTTCTGTCATTCCGGGGCAAAAATTCCCCTCTTTTGCAGAACTGGCTTCCGAGCCGGATCCACACACAACTTGTGCACATCTACTGACTCTTCGATCACAAGCATGTTACTGGGTACCCATGCAAAAAAATTTGCATACACCCATAGCAGCTTTATTAGCCCTGTCTGAAAGGGTTCATTCAAACACCAAACTATCTTGACAGTTATTTTTTATTCCCCAGAATTAATTTAGTATCCTTAGTCTCTTTAGTAAGCAAGGTGAAGGGTTCAATACCGCCTTTAGTAAATGGCTCTACCTTGATTTCAATTGTTTGCCTCCGCTTACTAACCCTGACCCCCGAAGAGATCAAAGTGTTACGGTAACACCTCCGAGCGATGTCTAGATCTCCTTTAACCTCCCCAACTCCGTTTAGTGTAGAAAACTTTAATTTGAAGTGAGGAATGGAAGTTACCGCCTACAAAGCTGCTAACGTCGACCAACCTAAAATAGCATTATACATATAATCTATATGCACCATAAAGAATCTAACATTCACCTCGACCTGTTGGGGAGCCGTGCCGAAGACAACAAACAGCTCAATAGTTCCGACCACATGCACCATGTCATTGTTGAACCCGTACATAGGGGCCTCCTTGCCCACTTCTATCTTTCTACCTTCTAAATCTAACCTTTGATATGCATGACTATAAAGGATGTCCACTTAAAAACCATTGTTAATCATCATCCTCCTCATATCCACCAATCCGACCTGGGCCGTGATCACCAGTGCACCCTCGTGCGGATCTACTGATTTGGATGGATAGTCCTCATCTGTAAAAGAGATAATTGGGTTAGAATAAGCCTGATCTTTCCTGGCAGGTTGCGCAGACACCTTCTGTACCGAATCCAATTATCCTCGGTGCTTCTTCCCAGTCACACATCCTACCAAACCCCCTATGATGACTTTTATAACATTACGAGGAGCTGGGTTTAGCTCAAACTATTGACTCTTCGGTTGCTCTTGATTGGTGACCTCCGACTCCTTTCTCGAATCTTCTCTACCTGTAACGTGCTGGATTAACTCACCACTCATGACATTTTTTTATCAAAATCTTTAGATGCCGAAAATCCTCAGTGGAGTGCCCCAAAGTCTGGTGGTAATTGCAATATCAATTATTGTTTCCCCTCCATGGACGAGTATCGGCCGAACACAGTTCAAAGTATGGTTTACCCCTTATCTCTTCCAATATCTTTACCTGATTTGTGTAAAGAGGGGTATATCCTTTGTTGACGCTTCAATTCGGGAAGGGTGGATGACCACCTCCCAACCCCCGTTATTCAAGCTTTTCTTCGGCTATGAATCTGGTCGAGTATTGTTACTCATGTCCTGATCACTTGGTTTGTCCTGGGTATGTGCTTCCGACTTCAGGCTCCCCATAGCCTCCTCGATAGCGATGAAATTTTTTATCCGGTTATACTTCTCTGATAAATCCTTTGTGACACCCCCAAATTCGGGTACTTCGTTTCCACATGATTTAGTGTTCACTTTCTAACTATAACAAACATCTACCCATTATATCTCAAAATAAATTACAATCTTTATTCAAAGAAATAAAATCTCCCTTAAAACAAGGGTTACAACCTTCTCAAAACTCAATCCCAGGGTTACTCTAACCTTGACATAAACAATAAAGTGCGAAATAAAAACATGACATAAAAGTCTTATTACAATCATTTCAAAAAAATTAAACAAGTCTTCACTTGTTCATCTTTCCCTTGCCTTTACTCGTAGACGGGGCATCAACGTTATCAACCTTAACTGCAATTGTTATTTAATGCAAGAGTGAGTAAACAACAGCTCACTGGAGTTTAACAATAATAAATACATGAAAGAATATCTTTTAAAGAATCTAAACAACTTAGCTTGCTTCAATAATAAAGAATTGAATAATAATTCTCTATCAACATTAAAATTCCAATATAGAATTTATCTGAGGGTCATAAGACTTTTGAACTCTTGTCCTAGGTTATAAATATTTCTATTTAAACCTTTAACAGTCAATAAGACTATAGACCTTAACTCGTACTTAGGGGGATCAGCCCTTCGTACCATGTACTGTGCACAAATATCTTAACGCTATGCATAGTAACCTCCCCTAATAATTAGGGTTGTTCAACTCAGTAATTTGAATTCAAGTCCGCACCAAAGAAAGTTTGGTTTAGATAAGCTTACAAGGGTAATTTAGAGTTCACGTTCATCAACTAAGGATTAGTTGAATCGACTTCAATAATTCATAAATAAAAGAATTATGAATTAACATATGCTTTAGAAGTAAACTTAAAACATTTAAAATAATAAACTGGATCTTACTTGAACAATAAGTTAAGATCTTTTCAATTAAATAAACAATTATCCAATACAAAAATGAAAAGGACATTCTCAACAATAAATATATAAACTCAAGAAACTTGCGTAGAAATAACAAGTTTAGGGTTTAGAAGACTTGCCTTAAGCACAAGCTACTTAACTCAATTCACGTACTTTAATACTTTTTACACATATATATTTAATCACAATAACCTAAATTAGTTAACACATAACTAATTCACATAATTGGTTAACTCTCATGGTTAACTCTTTCCAGCTAAATAACTAAATAATAATTAACCATCACATAGTTAATTACATCATATAGGCATGCTCACATAATTAAATCAATTATGTATTTAACTAAATTATAATTAAACAATTATAATTTAAACACATAATCTAATTATAATTACTTAAATTATAATTACCTCTTATATTAATTAAATTATAAATAATTTATAATTTATAATTAGTTAAACTACATCATGCATTATAATTACACAATTTATAATTAATCATGAATTATCAAATTATAATTTATAATTAAACATGCATTTATTAAATTATAATTACATAAATTATAATTTAAATTAACACCTAATTGATTAAAATAAATCATCTTCTACACATTATAATTTAACAAAAATTATAATTTAAACCTTTACTCTTAATTATAATTATACAAATTATAATTACATATCACATTAACCAATTCACAATTAAACAATAATTCAAATAATACTTTAAGGTTTTCAAAACCTCTTTTCTTTTACAATTACCAAATTGTCAAATTCCTATTATCAACATGCTATTGCAACTTAAATACATGATCATTATTCTAGCAACAATGTAACTTAGGCATAAAAATAAACTGCACACTTGATTAAAACTCACTGCCTCTGCACAGGAGACGGCGCAGCTGCGCAGCCATAAGCCTTGGCACCGGCGCAGCTGCGCAGGTGCTTAATCTGGGAAAGGCAGCCGGCGTAGCTGCACTGCTTCTGGCTGTGTTACCGGCGCAGCTGCGCAGGAACACGGATAGAAGCAGGCAGTTCAGCACCCTGCTTCATCGCTTCACCCCAAATATGCCAAAAATCGACAATTCACAGCAACTTAACCAACATAAAACACACACATGCTACAATACATATGTATGACATGTTTCTAGACACAAAAATCATCTAAGCAACAAGAATCAACGGTTTTAAAAGTCTAATTTGGCTATTTTCATAAAACTCCTACTTTTCATAAAACAATTCATTGTAATTTCAATTCTAAACCAATTCAATTCATAATACCCACATTATTTCTGTTATAGAAGATAGTAACGTGAACAACTATCAATTTTGCACAATTCACATATATAATTCATCAATTTCTACTCTATAATCAACCAAAACATGAAAACTCCATATGAACACATATTTCCCATTTAAAACTTGCTTTTACAGTACTTTGATTTATGAAAATCATTTATAGCATATAACTCACTATAAACAACACATGAATACAATCTATATATACACCATTCATGTTTAAACAATTATATAACAACTTATTTTTAACAGAGAGCGAATATGAAAAACATATAACTGAGTTCTATAACAATTAGAGATTATAGATGATACATTTTGTTAATAGGTTGAAAGAGAAGGTGATGTGAGTTCAATTCTAGTAATTCTTCTTCCTCTTTTCTCTTCTTCTCTAACTCTTCTCTGCTCTTCCTTCTCTCTGCTCTCTTTTCTTCTTAGTTCTTAGTTAGACTTAGGATTAGAACTAACGTAGTAGATATATTATAACTGATATAATATACGTATACTAATGATATATATGTAATGCTAATTAATTAAGATATATAATAAATACATATTATTATATAGTTACAACTATTTGAATTTGAAAAACCTTAAGACTTGTTTGGCCAAAACAACATTATTTTTAAAAACAGATTATTATTACTAAGGCCATGTTTGGTAAAATAAGTTTAAAACAAGTGCAAGGGCCTTGTTTGGTTAAAATCATTTAAAATCCTTTTTCTTTATTTTAACAAATCATTTTAACACATACTTTAATGTCACATTTTAATCAATTAAATATTAAACAACTAATTTAATCAATTAAAATCTAACATCAATAAATCACATAAAATTTGCCACATAATTATAATTACTCGCTAATTATAATTCATGTAACACTTCATCACATAATTCATCTAATTCAATTATCTCAATTAAACTAGAACTATAAAATAAAATTAATATACATCAATTAAATTAAATATTAAACATTCATTTAATTAATATATAACACTTAATTAAATCACTCCACGAAATAACATAATTTATTTATTTAACTCAATAAATAAATCACATAAAATATTTATTTAACTCAATAAATATTTAAAATCACAATCGTTACATCCTTCGGGGGATCGAACATTATATCCTTCATCTGCTTCTTTGATTTCACCACGTCTAGTCTAATAGCAAAGAATCCAAGGGCCTGACGGGCATTCAAATTCGTCACTGTACAACTGCTTCTCTGAACCTCTTCACGTACTGGCTCAAGCTTTCATTTGAGTGTTGTTTGTCTTACATCAAAGAAGCTTCCGGCTTCCCTCTCCTCTTGTTGCTCCCAAATCGGTTGTGAAATTTGTCAAATAGTTCTTTCCATGATGCAGTATAATTTAGCGATTGCGACGTCATCCACTGTCGGGCTCCCTTCCTCAGCGTTGTAACGAACATCTGGCACTTAGCGGCATCGAAATGATTGTAATACCGCATGAGCCAATCATATACTTGGGTATGGTCATAGTGATCTCTAGTGTCATCGTAACTCTCTATGGGCGAAACCTTCTTGTAGGGATCGACCCGAACCCGATCGATCGCCGGAGTGAAAGACGACGATAGATCAACCGATATCTCCTTTTCCTGGCTAATAGCAGCTAGCTTTTGTTCCAGTTCTGCTACTCTCTGAGTGAGGGGGTCAGATTTTTCCTTTAAATGGGATGGCGTGCGCCGATCCCTTACATGTGCCGAAGAAGCTCCCCGTTGTCTATGTCCTGACCTCCCCCGATTCTCACTGTTGCCCTCTTGGGACCGACTTCGTCGCCTGCTCCCATCCTTCCGAGAGCCCTCCGGACGATATGTCCTTAATCGGCTCTATTGCATAGTTTCCCGATGTCGATGCTGACTTGAAAAAACCTCCTCTTCGCCCACCAACACTGCTAATTGGGCATCTAACTCCTTTTGTTGAAGGCACAGAGCCTCCATGGCGTCCTTATTCTGTTGCATCTTTTGAGCCAGGATCATTTCTAGCTCATCACGACCGCCCTGCCCCCGGTTCCAGTCCTCTTGCGTGCACGTCCCAGACTAAGTGTACGAGGCACGACTGTGGGGACCAGGTATCTTTTGATTGGTTAAAAATAAATGACATTGGGTCAAAGTCGTCCAAGCCTTTGATGGGCAAGTGAGTGACTGTCAGGGCCGAGCTTATCCGTGACATGCTTGGCGGGTCCCAACCTATCCTTAACGGAACCCCTGGCTTGGGCCGAGGGGTCAACCAAAGATTTCTCCCGTTCAAAAATTGTGTTCGTCTTACTTGTTGCCATAACTCCTACTGAAATCGTGGGTGATTGAGAAAATTAGGTAACACAAAAAAGGCCCCTCCTTCTAGCACCAATGTTAAAGTTAAGATTCACCCACACGTCCAATCACCAAATAACACGTCCTATTCTGCACAGAAACAGAATCACACATAGGAAACTTGACAGCCTGAGCCACTAATGGATATCTTCAGTGTGAGAATAAGTATAAATTGAAAATAGGTTAACAATGGAGGCTTATAACTTTAATAATTATAAAATATAATGTACCTGTGAAATAGGATATAACTTTATATTTATAGTTGATCACACCACCTTTATCACTATATCCACTACAAGAAAATGCTCTATCAGCGACCAACTGTTTCAGCGACAGCCCTATTCGGTCGCTATTATTGACATCAGCGACCGCCTTTAGCGACCGTTTGTAATAGTAGTCGCTAGATTATAACAGCGACCTCCTGTGGTCGCAGGTTGATCGCAGGTAGACTTTTGCCCCCTAAAAATTAGCGTGAAATGCTCGCGAGCAATTTATTTGCGACCACAAAGTACCAGCGATCGCTTACGGTCGCTACTATGTCCACATCATTAAAAATCAGCGACCGCCAGCGGTCGGTGATACGGTCGCTGATCTATTTTAATGTACTCAGCAACAGGCGACTGGACAGACCACAAAACGGAAAGAAAAGGAGGGAGACCAGAAAAGGGAGAAGAGGAAGAAGGGGGAAAAGAGAAAAGGAAGAAGAGAAGCTGCTGCTACCCCACCACCGTCCGCCGCTACCGCCTCCACCGTCGTCGACACTCCCATCAATTTAGGTATATATTTCTTTTTGTTAGATTACACTAAGACTCCATATATTTTCTTTTGTTATGCCCTATCATTTTCTTTTGTTAGACTATACATGTAATTTGTGTTATTGATGGTGTTATGTTACCTTTGTAAATTGTGTATACATGTAATTGATAGTGTATACATATTTCAAGCTTTGTGTAATTTGGTAGAATTGGTATTTTGTGTACACATGTTTATATTTCATATAATTTATGTAATAACACATGGTGTTATGTGATTTCTGCTACAATATATTTTTGATTTATTATATGCAAGTTTAATAGTAATTGATAGTTATTTTAGTGTAAGATGATGTTGAATTAGCCAAACAACTAGGAATATGCAATGTTATTATTATTTGAAAAGTCTTACGACAGACTCGACCTCAGACAGGGGGGTCTAGTAACACACGACTTGACCCAATCTTATTTGAACATTTGGGACTCAAAAACATTCTCACTTACACCCAAAACAAAGCATAATAATTATTATTATTTGAAAGTGAGAAGTGTGTTGATGTTTAATTAATTAATCAACAACTTCAATTATTCAAGTCACTCCTACTTTTAAGTGTGATTTTAAAACTAAAGTACTATAGCCTATAGGTATGTAAGATTCCTAAAATGAAATAATACTCTTAATAATTCAATTATTTCAATCATGCAATACAATACAAATAACTTTCAATTCCAAATACCTTCTCCAAATGTTTTATGAAAAATATTTTATTTTATAGGAGGACTTATTAGATAAATTACTCATACATATAAATAATACAAATCAGAAATCACATAACACCATATAAAATAATATAAAAATGATAATTATCCTCTCTTGAATCTCAAATGCAGAGTGTCGAGTGTCGATCACCGGTCATACTACTAACATAGAATGTGTCTAAATTATGTCACAAGTAGTAACCTGTACTTTTCAGGAACACAAAGTGTAGGCAATGACATTAACCAATTTGAGTTAAAGGTACTTGGTCCAGGAACAACAATATATGAGATGACTCTCTTTAGACAAACAATACATATTGTTAGATGTGAGGCCCAAACAATATATGAGATGACTCTCAAGTCATATGCTTATAAGTATGCTTATAGAGCCTGACCATGCTATATATTATGTTGGTTTGAACATGTATGGCTGTATGGTTTGAACTTGTATGGTTGGGGTTGTATTGTTGTTTGAACACCCTCAAACAACAACAGCTTACATGTATGTTGATGAATTAATCATATACGTGTATATGCTCAAGTCATATATATGTTTACAAAAGTATGCTTAAATGTTAATCATATGCTTACAAGTATGCATCATAAATGACATTGGGCTGAATTGTAAATATCTAACAAGGGGATACAATAATTCTTGTTTGCAATAGGTACCGTGGTATCATGGACCTCTATTCAGACCGTAGTTGGATGAGAAAACGAAATTCAAGTTCCAAGATAGGTGCTACAACTGTATTTAGAACTAGTTGTCAAGTGTTTCTGGATTATGCATATAGTCACCCGGAATGTGTGAATGGTCAGAACAAGATAAGATGCCCTTGTTTGAAGTGTAAAAATTAAAATTATATGGACAGAGACATAGTAAACTATCATTTACTTATTTCTGGGTTCATGAAAAATTATGAAGAATGCTGGTGGGCACATGGGCAGAGAAGAGATAGTGGCTATGCACAAGTACACACTCCGGGCAGCAGTACCCATCGTATAAATGCCATGGTTCATGATATTGCAGGGCCGGATTTTGATTGGGAACAAGGCAGAGAGCAACCTATGAATTCTGATGCCAAAGCGTTCTTTAAGTTGTTAGACGAGGGTAGCGAGCCGTTGTGGCATGGTTGCACCAAGCACACTACATTGTCTGCAGTGGCGACATTACTTAACATCAAGGCTGATCACAACATGAGCCATGAGTGTTTTGAGTCGCTATTGAAGGCCATTAAGAGTATGTTGCCTAACGATGAAAAATTACCCGATAACTACTACTACTGTAAGAAAATGGTGAAGAAGTTGGGTCTTGGATACCAAAAGATCGATGCATGTTCGAACGATTGCATGTTATTTTATAAGGAAAATGAACAAAAGACAAGGTGCACGTTTTGCAGTCATGATAGGTTCAGGCCTAATAAAGAGGGTGTGACTACAAAAAAGACAAGTATACCTTTTAAGATTTTAAGGTATTTTCCAATTACACATCAGTTAAAAAGGTTGTACATGTCTTCAAGAACAGCTGAACATATGACTTGGCATGCGAAATCTCCAGCTAAAGATTGAGAACTTAACCATCCCGCAGATGGGCAGGCTTGGAAGGATTTTAACTTAGCACATCCTGGGTTTGCATTGGAACGTAGAAATGTGAGGCTTGGCTTGTCCACTGATGGATTCAACCCGTTCGGACAATCAGCTGTTTCATACTCCTGCTGGTCTGTGATTGTTACTCCGTACAACTTGCCTCCTTGGATGTGCATGAAATAACCATACTTGTTTCTTGCACTCGTGATTCCTGGTCCCAAGAGTCCTGGAAAGAACCTTGATGTTTACTTGAGACCTCTTATAGACGAGTTGAAAGTATTGTGGGAGGATGGAGTACATACTTGGGATGTTTCCACAAAAACAAATTTCAACCTTAAGGCAGCAGCTATGTGGACTATAAGTGATTTCCCTGCCTATGGTATGTTAGCTGGATGGAGTACACACGGGAAGTTGGCTTGTCCGTATTGTATGGAGCATACAAAGTCTTTCAATCTATCAAAAGGTCGAAAGCGTTGCTGGTTTGACTGTCATCATCGTTTCTTGCCGGTAGACCACCCGTTTCGAAGAAATAGAGAACACTTCAGGAAAGGGAAAGTAGAGAATGATATGCCTGCACCGCGATTGTCAGGGACGGAGATGCGTGACCGTGTGATGAGATTGTCGGTCATTCCATTCGGTAAGATTGTTGCCTCAAACATAATCAATGGGTTTGGCGAGTCTCATAATTGGGTTCGGAGAAGCATCTTTTGGGAACTGCTTTATTGGTCTACAAATTTGATTCGTCATAATCTAGATGTGATGCATATTGAGAAGAATGTGTTTGACAATGTGTTTAACACCGTGATGAATGTTCCGGGCAAGACGAAAGATAATGATAAGGCACGATTGGACATGAAAGATATTTGTAAGCGTCCTGGATTAGAACTTTATGAATCTCCTCACGATCGGATGGTCAAACTGCATGCCAGATATACATTGTCCAAAAAGCAAGTTAAAGATGTGTGCACATGGATTAAGACTCTGAAACTACCAGATGGATATGCCTTAAACATTGTAAGGTGTGTCACAGGTGGGAAATTGTAAGGGATGAAAAGTCATGACTGCCATGTGTTCTTGGAGAGACTCATACCTATAACATTTCGGGATTTACTTAATAAACCAATATGGGATGCTTTGACTGAACTTAGTCGTTTCTTCAGAGACATATGTTCAAAAACGTTAAATGAGATGGATATATCTGTACTTGAGAAAAACATCGTTGAGATCACATGTAAGCTTGAAAAGATATTCCCACCTAGTTTTTTTGACTCCATGGAGCATTTGCAAATCCATCTACCCTATGAAGCTCGTGTTGGTGGTCCAGTTCAATATAGATGGATGTACCCTTTCGAGAGGATGATGGGAAACCTCAAGAGGAAGGTGAAGAATAGAGCTTACGTCGAGGGGTAGTTTCGATGAGATATCTACGTTTGTCTCAGACTATTTTCCCGACGAAGTCTTGACAAAGGCCAATCGAGTCCCGAGACATGATGATGGGGGCAATGTTGAACTAAATGGTCGGCTTTCTGTATTTGGTCTACCGGGACGTGCTTATGGAAAAGGGTGGCGCATATTTCTCTCTGAGCAAGAATTAAATGCTGCACATACTTACATTCTTCTCAATTGCGAGGAGATTGACAAATTTGTGAGGTATACATTCCAATATGTTAACGTTTATAAAATTAATCTCATACATTCCAATATGCTAATGTTAATAAAATTGTATAGATCATACGATGGCGAGTTAAAAGCAAATCAGCCAAGCATCACTGATAAAGATATTCATGTCAGTCGAGATAAAAATTTTGCACTTTGGCTAAAGGACAAAGTAAGTGAAGTTAATTAAGCACGACATATATAATAGTAATTTAGGAATTCATTTAATTTAAATTCATTTTTGTAGGCTCTTAATGTGGGAACCATTCCTCCAAATATATAAGTCCTAGCTATGGGCCCAGACAGGGACCAAGTCAGCCGCAATGGTTACAAAATAAATGGATGTGAATTTCATACAAAGACATATGCTCGCGATAAAAGAACAACGAACACTGGAGTTTGTGTCCAAGGAGATTGTTACAATGAGCTTGGTCGTGCCTTTTATGGAGAGTTGGAGGAAATCATAGAGTTGTCGTACAAGGGCACTTACGGGGGTCAGATTAATTTGTTCAAGTGTCGTTGGTTTGATTCAGAAAAAGGGATACGTGTTGACAGACATGGAATCGTCGATATTGACCTCCATAGGTCTGCGTACGCCCACGAACCGTTTGTGTTGCCAACTCAAACAGTACAAGTATACTACACTCCTAGTGCTGTTAGAAAAAGGGATAGACCGCCTACAGATTGGCAAGTTGTAATTCATACTCCCGCGCGAAATCGTGTCCAATTAGTAGACGGAGAGTTCTACCAAGAGGATATGCTTTATAGACCTCCGATAATAAATGTGGAGGACAACAATGAATTAATCCAATCAGAGGTTGGAGATGAACCTGATGAACTGGATCCCGAGTCAGTACATGTGCCAAATGACAGTGATACTGAGGAGGAAGAGTTATTGACTGACACTGACACTGACACTGAATATGAAGAAAATGATGGTTATGAATCTCCAATACGTATACAAGGAGATTCTGCCTCAGACAGCAATTAGGGTGAGAAATGTATTTTTAGTTTTACTTGTATTACATACAATTACATATATACACTTACCGCAGTTGTACCTTTCATTCATAGTTAACTAGTTCATTCAATTATCTGTCATTAATGTCCTTTTATGCAAGGTTTTACATACAATTATATATATACACTCACCTCCATTGTTCCTTTCATTCATAGGTGTCGTAGTTAACTAATTCATACAATTATATGTCATTATTGTCCTTTTATTCAAGGTATATGTTAATATATCATATAACTCCTACTAACATCCGTTAATTTTGTATGTATAGATGACTTCTGAAGTCCCGCTGAAAAAGCGTGGCTTGGGTCGGGGGCCTAATCAGGTCCCGAAGGCCCCGAGTAATCCGGATGACCGGATTCTTATACAGATCAGACCTCCTCCGGACATCACGTACGTTATCTATCTATTTCATATATAATCATTTTAAAATAAGATCATTAATGTTGTAGTTATATACTAATGTTTTCTTGGTTTGTATATTAATTGTTGTATATTGTAGGGATTTTCAAGATACCAAGATTGTGAAATGCATTTCACAGTTATGCTTACAAAACTGGCCTACGCCAGTGATTACGTGGGCGGCCACACCTCTCGCCCATAAGGATGCAGTTTGGGCTGAATTCCAGGTATATTTTATTTAATTTTGACAGATAATATAATTAATATGTATATATTGTTTTGGGTTATATATCATCATCCATAATATTATTATTGTTGTTTATTTGCAGAAGAGGTATAGATGGGACGACGCACATGCATCAATAATACAGACATTATTCTGGCAAAAGTGCGCCGTCCGAACAAAGGATAACCTGAACAAGGAACGAATAAAAGCCTTGAATAATGCATCGGTCGACCATCCAGGGGAGGGTGAGCAGCACATGCACGTGTATAGCCCCTGGTGGTGTGCGCCTGACATATGGGCAGGGATGTGTGAGGTGTGGCGAGATGAGGCCTGGGTGAAGAGACGCAAGACTGCCGCCGCTAACAGAGCCTCAGGTGTACCTGAAGGTGCCAAGGCAAAAGGCACGTATAGGGGAGGCAGTATATCACAGCTGCAACATATTGCTACACGGGTACGTATTTTGCAAATGTCAATCATTATGTATACATTATATCACATGTTTACATATTAATATACGAGCATATTTTATATAGGAGACTCAGTCTCAGGGTGAGCCCATTTATTGGCTGGATGTGTACGTGGCCACCCGCGATGGTTTGCCTGAGGCTGTGCAGATAGCGGTAATTTATTTTTTATAACTTTATATTTTCGTCATTAATTAATTATTAAGCATTTTATATTTATTTTTAACAATTTGATTATTTGTATGCTGGCAGGACACTTATAAGAGCCTAATGAACGAGCGTTATCCTGAAGGCACCTCGCGACCGTCGATTGATCAAGAATTGTGGGAGAGGGCGTCAGTTGTGAAGAAAAACTACGTCAAAGGCCAAGGACAACCACGACGACCGAGTATCAGCGGCACAGGCAGCTCTGCTACTCAGTCTACTCAGTCCTCGTACCATCTGACGCCGCACACTCCTGCTGACTGTGTGAGAGCAATATGTCAAGATCGAAATCTTCTCTTTACACTAGGCGGACATCTGCACTCCCTGAGTCCTGAGGATCTAGCAGAGGCAGTGGCTAGAGCATCAGGATATATGAGGTAATCTTGTCATTATTTAGGTTTCATGTTATTGTAATACATTAGAAAGGCTAGGGTCGTTTTTTGGTTTTCATATATGTTTAACGTGTTTTCTTCTTTAATTTGTTACAGCCTCATTCTGTCGATCGATATTTGATGCGGCCTAGACATTTGTATTCTCATAATTTCTCAGTCGTTGTTCTACATTGTATATATTGACTATTTTTTTACTGAATGATTGAATGTACAAGCGTTTCACGGATTTGAATTTGAATTTGAATGTAATTGTCTTTGTGTTGGTTTTATTATGAATGAATGAATGTAATTGTCATTCAGTGGCGTACTGAATGAATAAATAAATGGACTTGGATTGTATATAATTGTTGTGAGTTGGGACAGGTACAAAACAGGTCAACTTTTTTGGGATATAAGCAGGTACAAAATTAACCCCTTTTTTTTAACAGTAGTATCAGCGATCGCGTACGGTCGCTATTACATATCTGTGACCGAAATGTCATTTTCCTGGGTAGCGACCGCAGACGGTCGCTAATACTGGTCGTTGTGCAAGGCGACTGCAAGCGGTCACTGATACTGGTCGCTGACACGTGGATCCACGTCACGACAGAGGCTGATGTGGCCTGAACAATCTGGCGACCGTATCGATCGCTAATAGCTGTCGCTGATAGTGCGGTCGCGGAAAGTGGTCGCCAATTGACTTGTAGCGACTAGATTTACTGCGACCAGTATCAGCGACCGCATGCGGTCGCTGATAATCATGTGCGACCACAAGCGGTCGTTGATATGCGGCCGCAGATAGCCTGTTTTGTTGTAGTGATCCCTAAATTGGAATAGAATTCCTTATCATAGTAACTACCATACTAGGATAGGAGTTAATCTCCTTAAAGAAATGAAGTCTAATATAATCCTGACTTCTTTCCTTAGGAATTAGAAATTAAATACAATAAAGAATTATAAATTCCTTAAAGTCCAAACAATTGGCTGGAATATACCATTATATGGGAAAGAATCCTCTATGAAGCCCACCAAATCACCTGGGCCCAACCAATCATACCCCGACATGTGGTATCCAAAAGAGCCCCTTACCAAAGTTAAAAAGTTTGTCGCATAACAATAAATTAAATAGATTTGTCATTCTTTCGCTCTCATGTGAAATATTTATTGTCATTCTTTTGCATGCAGGATTTCATCTTCTATTACAAATAAGGGTGTAAACTACACGAGTTGAATTGAACCAAACAAAAAGTTGTTCAAATTCGACTCGAAAAATTAAATTCATACTCGAATTTGATTCGGATTCGAATTGTATTTGAAAAAGTTTTACTCAGATTCGGCTCGACTCGAATATTCATTACTCGAATTCGATCTGAGTCAGATCGAATCATATTCAAATTACTCGCGAACATCGAATGCAAGCTCAAATTCGAGTCTCCACATAGTGACTAACTTTATAATACATATAATTATAAATTGAATTTATTATTTTACTTAAAAATGAGTAAGTAAATTTACAACTACACTTTACAAAATATAAAATCACAATAAAAATTTAAAACAAAATAAAACTAATAATACCTAATTATCCTAATTTTATTTAACTTTATACATATTATAAGAGAATGTATAGAGTATCTACTCAAATATATATCAATCAAGTATGTATCGAATCACAATCGAGAATTCGAGTAATTTGAATCATAAACGAATCTAGTATAATATTGCTCAAATTTTACTCATATTTTTATTCGAACTATTTTTGTACTCAAATTTGAATCATATTATTAATAAATTCGAATCTCACTCATATTTATTCGAATCATACCCGAACCTTTTGATTCGTTTACAACCTTAAATTCACAAACTTGTCGCTTGTTTTTAATACCATATATGGCATATCAGTGAATCAACTTATCTTCAATAAATCATCAACGGATTACGATATTTGATTTGCCATAATTTTTATTCAACTAATGATGATAATTGAATAATAATTTAGCATGTAATCGTCTCATATTTATGGGACTCAATCCAACATTGTAATATGGATGATTATTTTTGACTATTCATATTTTTGATTTCGCCAGCATCCAATTAGACACTAATAGCGAGTAGAACTAATTAAAAAACAAATAAGAAGTTGGTAAAGAAAAGAATATAACGACAAATCATACGACAGTGGATTATAAATAAATTAATTATTACTTAAATAGATAAAAATAAATTATTTCTTAAATATTACCTGATGATTCTGCATTTAATGTTTGACCTTCTTATGTTAATATTAGTCCCAGCATTATCTGCTACCTCTCTATAGCCTAGATATAGTGGAGTACCTAACTGGGCGGTAGGCGGCTAGGGAGACCTTCATTCGTGATCGTATTAAATACGAAATTGATATTTCTACGCCTTTTTTTCATATAATTCTCTTTCACATAAAAAGAACGTGAGTCTTATTTTTATATGAGAGGAGACTATATAAAAATATTAAAATTTCATATGAGATTAAGGGTGTAAATAAATCGAGTCGAACCGAGTATTGAGTTGCTCAAATTTGGTTCACAAAATTTATCAAGTATAAAATAATGTTTGATTGAAGATCTTTTAGCTACCGAGTTGAGCACAATCTCGAATCAAGCCCGAGCAGTTTGAACTTTTCGAACGAATATGATCCGAGTATCAATAAAAAATTATAATTTGAAGATGTTCGAATAATTTATCGAACTTTAAAATTTGCTCATATTTAAATCATTTATATTTCGAGTCGAACTCGAATCAAATTTTTAGTTGAGCGAGTATGAATCGAGCCCGAACTATTTACTCATTTTACAATCTTATATGAAATAACTACGGACTCCATAATTCTTATTTTTATTATTCATATGCACGGGGCTTTTCCAACAATAAACTTTATTATTTGTTGAGCATGGGGAAGAATTATTTTTCTTTTGATTTTACAAGAAATCGGGAGCTTAATAGTCTCTCACAATAAATAAATTACGTACATATTGTGTAATACCCGATAAATAAATAAATATATAACATTTAAATTTATATTTTAAATATTTTAATTAAGTTTTTCTTATATTTGGGTCAAATTATATTTAATTTATGTGGACTACAATTAGTAAATGATTATATTAATTTAAACCCTTCAACTAATTGAATCTAATTTATATTTGTGTGATATTAAATCTTATTTGAAATAGGTAAAACAAAACCTTACTGACATTAGTTTTAATACGAACGAAGAAAAGTCATCGGGTAAGTCAATCTTTAAAAAATAATGTTACTATCACATAATTTTGGGTCACATAACGTTCACATACACACATGCATATTATAAGTCCTGCATGACATGCAGAGTTCGCAAATATGCATATATATATATATATATATATATATATATATATGTGAATTTTATATAATTCAAATTATGTGATAGTAGCATTGCTCATAAATAATACGTGCAAGTAATGAAATCCATCTTCTTGCAAGATTCTAGATACATATTGTATTGTCTATATTATTTATACGTACATATGTATGTATTGAATGTAAATATTTTGTAAAGTATTTGAGAAAAGAATTGAAGATGACTTTCGAATTAAGTTACTGTACTTATGTGTATAAAATTCACCAAATCATGACTTTACAATTTTGTCCAGAATAAGGCTATGTATTGAGTATAAATATATCTATGATATATGTTTCTGTCATAATAATACAGTTCACCTTTATAAAATTTTGCTAAGGTATTATGCAAGTCTTTTCAAAAATTTAAAATGTGAAGTTTATTTGAGCGATTAGTAGTAGTAATATTATTAATTAAAGGATTAAAGATGAAAAGGATATTTTTGCAAATGTATTTATAGTTATTATTATTTTGTTTTATTAACTTGAATGAAAGGAGTTTAACGAATAATATTTAGAATTATAATTTGGGTATTACATTACTTAATTTAGGGACAGATTTCGTACTCATTCAACAATAATCAGGGGCGGATCTAAACTCTTTGGTCAATGGCCGGGGTCAAATTTAAAATAAACAATTTTTCACAAAAAAATAAAAATATAATAAAATAAATTATAAAATTAAATAATGCCTAAATATTATTTATGGTAACATTTTTTGAAATTTCATTACTTAAAATTATTGTATGATAGTCTCATTTTTATTAATTACAAAAATCCACGAGCAATTATAAAAGAAAAAACCGCAAGTAATTACAAAAAATCACAAAGTAATTGCAAAATTTATGAAATTATAAATAATTAAAAATACAACATATCGAATTTTCTCTAAAGTCGAACTAATGAGAAGAATTAGGTCAAGCTGCCAAACAGAGAGATAAAAAGTATTGTAGTGACTAATGTAGTATAGGATATGAATTTTGAATAATTTAATACTACCTCTAATTTAAAATTAGATATATATTTTGACTTTTTAAAGTCAATTCGTGAAATTCTAAAACTAAAATTGAATTGATATAAATTCGTTCAAGTTTTGAAAATAACAAAGATAATAATTAATAGTGTTTTATAATTAGTTTACAATTATTATATATGTTGTAGTAAAACTAAATAACTCCATATCAATTTTAAATTTTAAGATTTCGCGAATTGACTTTAAAAAGTCAAAATATATATTTAATTTTAGAACGGAGATAGTATTTTTCAATTTAAACTTTAAATTTTTTATTAAACACTAAAATTTTATTCTTTTTTTTATCCCTGAAAATTCATTGGGGTCAAATGACCCCATTGTCCCTAACCTAGGCCCGTCACTGGCAATAATTCTTTTAATTTTGATTTGTTCATTTTTGCTTTTCGTTAAAAAGTTACTTATTGTTTTACCTGATTGTTCCTTCTCAAATTCATGTGATAGTTTCGTCTTGACATTAGTACTTAGAACTTACATTTGTACTCTTTGAACTAGTTTATCATGTGTAATATTTATTTCGATCATTGTAGAAAAGTACGTTTCAATATATTTTGAAAACTTTGTATTGATGATTCGTTTCAATTTGACATTTACATATTACAACCCCTTTGTGTTGGTATTTTATCGTATGTGTTGACACATTATATCTTTGTTATAATGTATTGTAAGATATACTTGAGTTATAACTATCTGTGGGAGTACCACAAGCATGTACTCTTGGCACGGAGTCATGACACCTTCTGTGGCAATGTGATTAGTCCACGACGTTTTCGTTTTGTGATCTCGTGGGAGTTGGCCATATGGTGATTTTGTTGTGGGATGCGTATGAGTCGTCTGTTCTGTTATGCAGATTGGTGATGTTTGTGCCAAACAAGCCTTTCGATTTTACATGTATCTACATTGCGCAATCCGACATGTGATTGTCGGCGAAATTATTTTGATTGATTGTGTGGCATTATTTGACCTGCCTATAGCGCAACGTATATTTTTGTTTTGTTTTGAACTTGGTATAAAATAACACCTAACCCTTTGATTCAACCAACTATTTTGTTGTGTTAGTTTTGTTCGTTTCAGTTCAATTAATTGAATTAGTTATTTCAGTTCATTATTTATATACTCTATATTCGAACTGGACATTTCACTCATACTGTATTTTTACTTTTGGTAGATAATCAAGTAGATCACGGACAAGTGTGATGAGAGGCTCCCTTTTTTTTAATGGTTTAGATATATTATGTTTAGATTGTGATACATTAGTTTGTTTGGAGTTGTAATAATTATCTTAAATTGTGATTTAAACTATTTTGACTTTTATTATGATATGATTTGTGGTATTTATTAATTATTAGAATTATTCATTTTGTGGCATAGAATTCTCGATTTATTTTGCAAATTTTATTATATTTTGAACGTAACTTCTCTTTCTATTTTGGAAAGGGGGTGTTACATAATGAATCACTCATACTCACATATTTTTTCTTCCCTATTTTATTTTATGTGAATGGGGTTAAAAAAAAGAATAAAACAATAATAAACTACATAAAACAGAACAACAAATACTTATCGCTCAAAGCGCACCCAATATAGAGATACAATACCAGAATTTAAGCCCATATCACTTTGAATCATCACATAAATCTGTTGTTATCTTTAAAGGGCTTGGGGTAGCACTTAAAAGAAGCAATATAGGCCCATGTTGTCTCCTCCTACTGAATACAAACACGAAACAAAATTTGTAAATAAAATTAATTTAAATATCATATAGAGCCCAACTTAAGCCCAACAAAACTATAGAGTCATTAACGAGGAGATAGATTTTTTGAAACAAACAAAAACTACAAATTGGTTTTTGGGGACTTATGAGTAGGCCTATTCAAATTATTCGGTATTTTTCCTGAGCTGGTCATACTAAATCAGCCGGTTCGGTAAATCTCATGACTGGTTTAGTACCGGTAAACTCGGGTACGGATCCTCTTTTTTTATACTCGGTTTATAATGCATCCTACCGAATGTACCGATGTCCGATTGAATCTGATTACACTTTATACATAAAATCCTCTTAACATGTGCCCTTAGGGTACATGCTATAACAATTTTTTTTTAAATAGAAAGAGAGGTTACTCAAAACACAACAAAACTAAACAAAAGCTCTATGTCAAGAAAGAATAGTATTTATAACCAATAAATACCAAAAGATCAAACCAGAATAAATGTCAAACTGGCCTAAACCATAATCTAAAATAGTTATTACAACTCCAAATAGGTCATTTGACAACCTAAACAAAACATCTAAATCATTGGATCGAATGGAGCTCTCATCACACTTGCCCTTGATTTCCTTGATTAGGGCTGTAAATGATAACCGAAAAATTCGTATTCGTCCGCATCCGTATTCGAAAAAAAACGGATATTATTCGTATTCGAAAAAAATAGATATATCCGTATTCGGTTTAAAGGTATCCACAAATAAACGGATACGAATACGGATATAGGTGTATTCGTATTTGTTTAACATTCGATCGTAAATATATCCGGCGGATAGCGAATATTCGAATTCGAATCCGTATCCGAAATTCGTATCCAAATAACTTATATATTATATAGTAAGCAAAATAATTTTTTTAAAGTGACATTCCTTATATAATAATTAGTTTTCACTATCATACGAAAATTATTTTAAAAATATATCATTTCACTTCTAAAAAGTAAGAAATAACACTTTTATTTTAATATTAATAAACTGAAATAAATTTATTTAAATATAGTTAATAGATTGTTACTATTATAAAGTTAAAATATCTAAAATGTATCATTTACCAAGAAAATTATATACTAGAAGAACAAAATTATAGTTATTAGCATGTTATAAGTTTTTTACTTTCAAAACTTATTCGCAATGTTGGGATACGAAAACAATGAACAATATAATTTTATTGTTAAAATGTGTTAAGTTCGAATTAATTTAGAATTAATCTAGAAGGACGTTGAATAATTAATTCACGTTTATGAATTTTCGAGTGGAGTGAGTATTTATCACTTTCATTTACCCAATTATTTAAAAATTAGAAGTCCAAATATTAAAAGCAAGTCCAAAGTAAATTTTGGATGAAGTTGGATTAACTAGTTGTCAGTTGTTACATATATATTATAACTCGCACTTTCCATAAATATAATGAAATAAAATAATTTTTTTATAACTATGTAAATTGTAATCTATGTATTGAGGATAAATTATAAATAAAAGTTTTCATAAACATATTATTAAAATTTTAATCAAGTATTTGAAAAAAAATAATTAAATATTTAATGTAAATTTTAAATCTAATTATAAATTATAAATATGCATACACACTACAATATTGGACATCTAAACATTAATAAGTAGTATTAAAATTTAGAATTTCAAAAATGATGAAATTTTATTTGAATTGTAATTAAGAACATTGAATATTGTATTTAAATATTTATTAAAAATAAATAAATTAACATTAATTCATTAATAAACTATATTTTAAAACTCATTATTTTTTTATTCTAGTTATAGTTAAGACTATAAATGGTAATCGAAAAATTCGTATTTGTCCGCATCCGTATTCGAAAAAAGCGGATATTATTCGTATTCGAAAAGAAGCGGATATTATCCGTATTTGATTTAAATGTATCTGCAAATAAACGGATACGGATACGGATACTACTGTATCCGAATTCGTATATATCCGTTTACACCCCTACCCTTGATTATCTGTTGGAAGAAAAATACATCATGAGCCAATTGCCCATTACGGATATAGAATACAAGAATAAAGAACTGAGATAACCAACACAATAAATGAATTGAACTGTAACGAACAAAACTAATACAACGAAATAATAGGCTGAATTAAATGGCTGGGTGTTATTTCATACCGAACTCAAAATAAAACAGAAATATACCTTGTCACACTGGCAAGTCAAATAATGCCACATAAGCAAGTCACACACATTGAACCGCGAATCCAAATGCATATAAAATCGGAAGGCGTGTTTGGCACAAACATCGCCACTCCGCAGAACAGAACAGAACAGAACAAAAAATTAGGGTCGACCTATACGCCTCTCACAACAAAATATCAAATGATCAACTCCCACCGGAGTACAAAACGGAGACGCCGTACACTAATCACACCGTCACGGAAGGTGTCATGCCTCAGTATCAAGAGGACATGCTTGTGGTACCCCCACAGGTGATTATAACTCAGGTATACCCTACGGTATATTCTAATAATAATATCATGTCACAACACATGCGACATAATATCAACAAAAGGGTTCTATATGTTCATGTTGAACCAAATCAAATCATAATCACAATGTCTCAAAAAGAAAAGTAATAACATGTACCGCTCTACAATTATCAAAATAAATAATAAACAAGATAACCTAATTCAAAGAGTACAAACACGAGTTCTAGGTATCACTACCAAGACGAAACTATCACAAGAATTTGAGAACGAACGATCATGAGAAACAATAACCAATTTCGAAACGAGAAACAAAACGAATAAATTAAATTTAATAAGAGAATCGCTGAAGGAGTACGAAATTCGTACCTGGATTAAGCAATATAATACCCAAAATTATATTCTAAAAATTATTCGTTAAACTCCTTCCGTCCAAACTAGTTACACAATTTAACAAATAAAATATAAATTATTAACTGTAAGTTAAATTACTAATTACTAATTATAAATTACAAATTTACTTATTCCAAAACTATTATTATTATTATTATTATGTTCGTGTAAATTTTATATTTTAAAATTTCAAATAGTCCTACATAATATCATAGCAAATACTATAGCAATTAATTACCTACTCGCAGCAGAGTGTATGCAAAATTGTGATATATATACCCATGATATAATCTTATTCGAATTCCAAAAATAAATAAATTATAAAGTTATGGTTCAAACATCAAAGAACAAGGTCCTTCAGCATCTTTTCATATGCCACCAAACTTGGCACACATGGCACTAAAAGTACTGCAAGTGTATTATTCATTGGTGAGCTATTTCGGAAAGAGGGTGTTATACATATTAAGTATACAGTTTAAGAAAATATTTTTTTGATGTATGTATATTCTTTTAATTTTTATATTTACATTAAATTCAAAAAAATATGCATATAATTTAAAAGAATATTCATTTGAACTGTCTGTTCACATATTAAAAAATTCCTTATACATACTACTATATGATATATGTATATGGTGGGCCCCGCAGTCTTTCTCTCTTCTCTCACTTTAACTTTCCCACTTTTCTCTGCATTTAGTCTCCAGTATTTATCTCTCTTAACAAAGGCAAAGCCAAGTAAACCCATCTAAAACTTGTACCATCAATGAATTGGAGCGAAGAATAAATCATCTCAGACCATCAACGGATTGAATAATTATGCAAGTAATTTGATAAAATAAGCTATGGTGTCATCAATCGACAATTGCATGTATTGTCATCTTCTTCTCGTTCTTATTTTTTTCTTTCTCTTTTTTATGTTTCTTTGCCAATAATGAGGTTGTGGTTGATTTATTGGTAGATCCGTTGGTCGATTTATTGGTAGATCTCATGGTTGTGGTTGATTTATTGATAAATCTGTCGATTTATTTCTTGTTTATGCTAAAAGATTTGGTGATGATTATTGGGGGGTTTGTTTTTATTTTTTCTGGCGATGTTGTTTTGCTTGAGATGGGCTATAGATGCTTATTGCAGAGTTGTTTGATGACGATGTCGTTTTGCCGCAATACTATTGATGGGATTACTGCTTCAATTTGTTTCCTAAATATAACCGGTATAATTTTGGATAAAAATTGGTATTGTTTCGGTACTGAATCGGCTAACCGATACGGGATACCAGTTAAATCGGTACCGGTATCAATATATAATTTTGATAAGTTTTGATAACTGATTCGGTACGATAATTTACCGATGAAACCCCTACTTATGAGTTAATTAGAGTATGAATATTTTGTAATTTAAACTTTTAATATTTAGTTGAGCGTTCACGAATTAATAAAAAAAATTACTTTAAGGTTAACTTTTTACAAATAATTTATTTTTGAAATTGAATCAAATTGAAGTAAATTGTATAAATCTAGTACTCCCTTCATTCCAAATATAAGTTCAATTTTTTTGGAATTTTTAAAGTTAATTTGAGGTACTTTCAAGTTCAAAAATGATTGCAATTCATTTTTGAACTTGACCCTTTCAAGTTCAAAAATGATTGCAATCCTTTATGACTGAAATTGACCCTATTACTGCCGTCGAAACTAAAAGAGAGGATGCTTGCTATACTATGGTACAATCCATCTTCCACCATTTTGTTGGACCAGGACTTATGAATGCTGATAGAGATAGAGAATTGTTACAAAATCTTATATGTCCCTCTCTAACCCATTTTAGATGGTATAAGGATGTATTCCTTATGAAGGTCATGCAAAGAGCTGATGCTAACAGTGAACATTGGAAAGCCAAATTTATTGATGGGCTTCCTACTTTCTTTGCTGAAAAAGTTCGTAAGAAACTTAGGGATAAACATGATCAAATGAGTATTCCTTATAACCAGTACTCCTATGGTCATTTAGTGGCTGTTATTATAGAAGAAGGATTATCATTATGTAATGATATGAAACTTCAGCATCTGATGAAACAACAGAATCTTACTAAAAGACATGAAATAGGAGAATTTTGTGATCAATTCTCATATGAGACCAAAATCCAGTATCCTTCTAAACCCAGGAAGCAGCAACAAGCTAAAAAGACTAAGACACACAGAAAATATTCTACTAAAAGAAAAACCTCAGGAAAACCCCCTAGAAAAAGCAAGACTAGTCAAAAGAAAGACAAAACTACCGTTAAATGTTATAAGTGTGGCAAAACTGGACACTTTGCTAATAAATGTAGATCTAAGGTCAAACAGAAACTTAAAGAATTATCTCTTGATGAAGATGTCCAAATTGAAATTCTTAATTGTCTATCCAGTAGTGATAATGAAGAATCTGATCAAGAAATTGATGAGATTTATTCATCTTATGAAGAGGATGAAGAACAGGAGCCCCAGTCTTGTGTTACCTGCTCCCCTGATGGCTGTAACACTTTAGCTGAAGCTAATTACTGGAAAGCCATTGTTGAAATGAATGGTTTAGATATTGGCCCAAGTATTAATGTTCTTACCAGTACCCAACAATCTATGCTTGACATAGCTGATCTGATAAAAGATCCAGAAATTAAATTAAAATTTCTAGAAACCTGTTATAAGAGTCATAAAACTGAAGACGATATTCTCCCAGTAGAACAATACAGTATTCGTGAGGTTATGAAAAGAATACAACAGGCTTCCACTAATGATAAACCTGTCACTATTAATGATCTAAAAGCAGAAATTAATCTTTTAAAAACCGAAGTAAGACAACTTAAAACAGCTAATATTATTATTACGACTGATTTAAATAATATTAAGCAACATTTAAGCACCAAACCAGAATCCTCTACAAAGAATGATGAAGATACTGATGGTCAGTATCTTATGCTCATGAATCAAGTTGTTTTTCAGAAATGGTATATCCGTATTACTTTTGTTATTAAACCAGACTTTATTTTAAAAGATGCTATTGCCCTTGTCGATAGTGGTGCTGATATGAACTGTATTCAGGAAGGGTTAGTTCCTACAAAGTATTTTCAGAAGACCACTCAATCTTTAACTAGTGCTAGTGGTAACACTATGAAAATAAGGTATAAAATACCAGAAGCTTTTATCTGCAATCAAGGTATTTGTTTACCTACTTCTTTCGTATTAATCAGAAACATGAGTCAAAATATTATTCTAGGTACTCCTTTTCTTTGTCTTTTAATGCCTATTTCTAAGATTGATACTTTGGGTATTCATACTAATCTGAATAATAGAAAAATTATCTTTGAATTTATTACAGAACCTTATACTAAGGAATTAAATCAAGTTAAAAACATGATTTATTTCAAAGAAAAACAGATAAATTTTATTCAAAAAGAAGTAAAATTTCTTACTACTGAACAAAGGATTTTACAACCTTCTCTACAGGAAAAAATTAAAACTCTCCTAAGGAATATACAAACAGAAATTTGTAGTGATGTTCCTAATACTTTTTGGGATAGGAAGAAGCATATTATTTCTCTTCCTTATATTTCGGGGTTTAATGAAAAGAATATTCCTACCAAATCTAGGCCAAGCCAGATGAAGAAGGAATATCTTATGTTGTGCAAGAATGAGATTGAATCTCTTAAACAGAAAAGTCTTATCAGATCTAGTAATTCTCCTTGGAGTTGTGCTGCATTTTATGTTAATAAACATGCAGAAATAGAAAGGGGAATTCCTAGGCTTGTGATTAATTATAAACCGTTAAATGAGGCCTTACAGTGGATTAGATATCCCATCCCCAATAAGAAGGACCTCTTGGATAGATTGCATAATGCAATTATCTTTTCTAAATTTGATTTAAAATCCGGATTCTGGCAAATCCAAATCTGTGAGAAGGACAGATATAAAACTGCCTTTACCGTACCTTTTGGTCATTTTGAATGGAATATTTTATCATTTGGAGTCAAAAATGGACCATCAGAATTCCAGCATATTATGAATGACATATTTAACCCTTTTACAGAATTTGCATATGTGTTTTATGCATATGTGTTTTATGGCTCTGATACCATTGGGGGCCAAAAACACAAAATAAGCACGTCTGTCAACGATTTATGAGGAACAGTCAAACACCCTACCCGGCTAACGACGTAAACCCTCAACGCGACTTGGGTGACGTACCACTTATTCAAGTTCTTGAATCAGAATAGCAGTAGAGCTAGAATAGTTTAAAGTCATATTAACAATATATAAATTCTAAATTACTACATATATGATCTCATAAACTACTGTTGATGGGGGGTTTTACCCACCACGATCAACCTGCAGGTCTCTTCCTGTATAGCCTCCTTAGTTTTACTAATCAATATTTCAGATTCAGATAATCTTTCTGTAAAGTAAGAACGATTGTGATTATCTACAGCGTTAATGATTTCTGTTCTATATCGATTACTATTATTCTGATGATATGATAAAAGATCAACTAAGAAAACATAATAATTTATATTAGCAATACTTACAGAGAGTAAAGAGACGCCAGATATCTTCAAACTTGAATCTTTATTTTTAGAGAGAGAAAAGTACGAGGAAAACTTCACAAAGGAAAACTCTGCCTCAACATAAGGGTGAGGTCTCCCTTAAATAGAAAATAAAAGCTAAAAAAAGAGGGGCAGGTGGCAAATCCTGCTACATGCAAAACAAAAGGGACAGCTGTGCGGTAGAAGGATTAACTTTATTAAAGATAACTTTAATAAAGTTAATATTCTCTTTCGGTGGAGGACAGCCATCTGTCTTTTTCCTGATAATAGAGGAGCATTCCTGCAAGTGGAGACTTTTAAGGACAACAGCTTTGTCCTTTTTCTGATAATGGAGCAGGTGGTGGCAGACAGCAGGTAACATCAAGCTTTACCTTTTCCTTTTTTATTTTGTTCCATTCTTTCAGAGATAACAGTTGTAAGAGAATCCCAAAAATCTCCTATAGTGCCTTCTGTCTCATCAGGTTCTTGACTTTCTCCGGCTAGTACATTGAATTCATTATCATCTTGATCAGAACTCACAGTTTTCATAGATGAGTCATCCTTATCCGGTTCCATAGATTTTAGAAATTGATTTTTCATAAAATCCGTAGATTTTATAATTAAGTCCTCTCTTGAAAGATTTGGGAATTTCTGTTTTAATTCTTCTTGAATTTTAATAAATGGATTATCATGTGGTTCGGGAAGAATCTTAGGGACAGCATCAAAACAGGCTTGAGTATGGTCCTTAATAGATTTTAATAATTCTGGTAGAGTCGGATTAAGACCTTTGTCCCACCAACGGGTAAAGAAAATCCTTTTAAGGCAAGGAATCTTATTCTGATAATCGCATTTTAAATCCCATTTCCATATCCATGAAATTTGAAATCGGATAATAAAATGAATAAAAAGTTTTGTCATGGACAAATCTTTGTTTACTGGAATATGGGAGTAGGCAACTTGCCAATCCTTGAATACTGTTAGGACTGATTCTGGTATTGTTTCCATGGTTATACCAAATTTATCCCACCAAACGAAAAACCAGTTAGGTATTTCGTTTCTTAGGACAGTAGGACAAATTCTAATAAACCAAGAATGGTTATGAACAGGGTTCTGGTAATAGAACAGATAGGTAAAGGAATCAATATAATCCCAATAACTATACCTGGTTTCTGTATTTCTGGAGTCGACAGTACGAGTAGTATGAGGATGTATGCCCCAATTAGCAATGGGCATAATATTTCTGATGGTTGTTTTACTGTATGAAATAGGGCTGGTAGCCTTAGATGGATCATGAAGCGTATGCTTTATATCCATAGATGTTGTTTCTATGATTATTTGTTCATAGATATAACGGTACTGATCAAAATGAGTAGGAAATTGCTGAGTCACTAAATAGCGCCTCTTAATTTCCCATGGATCTTTCATCCATTTTTCATCATTTGGTTCAATATAAAGAATTATTTCCTCAATATTATTATTAGGAATATACTGTTCTGGTAAGAGTAAAACATCCTTTGCTGTTTGAGTGGAAGAGGATGTACTGTTGGAAGTATTAATACTTGGAAATTCTGTATAATACTGTTGTCTGCCTCGGCCTCGGCCTCGGCCTCTTCCTCTAATCATCAACCCTGTAAATATTCACGGGTTAGAAAATCGGGTAAAGAGTTATTCTCTCCTTTGATATATTCAATATCAAAATCAAATACTGATAAAATACTTTGCCATGTAGCAAAAATTTGTTTAGAGGCAAGATTCTGTACATCATTTTTAAATATCTGTTTAGCAGCAGAACAGTCTACTCTAATAAGAAAATATTGGTTTAAAAGATCATCTTGAAATTTTAAAACACATTTGACAATAGATAAACATTCCTGTTTGATTGTAGGGTAATTTAAAGCGGCACCCTTCCAGGTTCCTGAAGCAAAACGAAGTAATTCTTCTTTTTTCTTATTAGGATTATACTGTTTAAGTATCCCACCATAGCCTTGATTAGAGGCATCAGTTTGTACAATTTTCTTGCATTCAGGATGAGGAAGAGACAAACATGGTAATTGTTTAACCTTTTGTTTAATCTTCTGAACAGCTTGAGTATGCTTTTCAGTCCAAGGTAAAGGATTCTTTTTAAGTCTGGTTTGCAAAATAGAAGAATCATGTGACAATTTCGGATAATAATCTCTAATGTAATTAAGACTTCCAAGGAATCTTCTGAGTTGGGTAATTTCCTTGATTTCATCAGGAAATTTGGATGCAAATTCAATACATCTGTCAATAGGAATAATAGTTCCATTGGAAATATTATGTCCAAGGAAACGAATAGCAGTTTGGAAAAGCTTTATTTTGGATGCAGATACCACTAAACCATTTTTAATGATAACATTTTTGAAAATATTTAAATGTTTAATATGTTGTTCAATTGAGGATGAAAAAATAAGAACATCATCAAAATAACAAATAGCAAATTCTGTAAAAGGGTTAAATGTGTCATTCATAATATGCTGGAATTCTGATGGTCCATTTTTGACTCCAAATGGTAAAACATTCCATTCAAAATGACCAAAAGGTACGGTAAAGGCAATTTTATATCTGTCCTTCTCACAGATTTGGATTTGCCAGAATCCGGATTTTAAATCAAATTTAGAAAAGATAATTGCATTATGCAATCTATCCAAGAGGTCCTTCTTATTGGGGATGGGATATCTAATCCACTGTAAGGTCTCATTTAACGGTTTATAATTAATCACAAGCCTAGGAATTCCCCTTTCTATTTCTGCATGTTTATTAACATAAAATGCAGTACAACTCCAAGGAGAATTACTAGATCTGATAAGACTTTTTTGTTTAAAAGATTCAATCTCATTCTTGCACAACATAAGATATTCCTTCTTCATCTGGCTTGGCCTAGATTTGGTAGGAATATTCTTTTCATTAAACCCCGAAATATAAGGAAGAGAAATAATATGCTTCTTCTTATCCCAAAAAGCATTAGGAACATCACTACAAATTTCTGTTTGTATATTCCTTAGGAGAGTTTTAATTTTTTCCTGTAGAGAAGGTTGTAAAATCCTTTGTTCAGTAGTAAGAAATTTTACTTCTTTTTGAATAAAATTTATCTGTTTTTCTTTGAAATAAATCATGTTTTTAACTTGATTTAATTCCTTAGTATAAGGTTCTGTAATAAATTTAAAGATAATTTTTCTATTATTCAGATTAGTATGAATACCCAAAGTATCAATCTTAGAAATAGGCATTAAAAGACAAAGAAAAGGAGTACCTAGAATAATATTTTGACTCATGTTTCTGATTAATACGAAAGAAGTAGGTAAAAAAATACCTTGATTGCAGATAAAAGCTTCTGGTATTTTATACCTTATTTTCATAGTGTTACCACTAGCACTAGTTAAAGATTGAGTGGTCTTCTGAAAATACTTTGTAGGAACTAACCCTTCCTGAATACAGTTCATATCAGCACCACTATCGACAAGGGCAATAGCATCTTTTAAAATAAAGTCTGGTTTAATAACAAAAGTAATACGGATATACCATTTCTGGAAAACAACTTGATTCATGAGCATAAGATACTGACCATCAGTATCTTCATCATTCTTTGTAGAGGATTCTGGTTTGGTGCTTAAATGTTGCTTAATATTATTTAAATCAGTCGTAATAATAATATTAGCTGTTTTAAGTTGTCTTACTTCGGTTTTTAAAAGATTAATTTCTGCTTTTAGATCATTAATAGTGACAGGTTTATCATTAGTGGAAGCCTGTTGTATTCTTTTCATAACCTCACGAATACTGTATTGTTCTACTGGGAGAATATCGTCTTCAGTTTTATGACTCTTATAACAGGTTTCTAGAAATTTTAATTTAATTTCTGGATCTTTTATCAGATCAGCTATGTCAAGCATAGATTGTTGGGTACTGGTAAGAACATTAATACTTGGGCCAATATCTAAACCATTCATTTCAACAATGGCTTTCCAGTAATTAGCTTCAGCTAAAGTGTTACAGCCATCAGGGGAGCAGGTAACACAAGACTGGGGCTCCTGTTCTTCATCCTCTTCATAAGATGAATAAATCTCATCAATTTCTTGATCAGATTCTTCATTATCACTACTGGATAGACAATTAAGAATTTCAATTTGGACATCTTCATCAAGAGATAATTCTTTAAGTTTCTGTTTGACCTTAGATCTACATTTATTAGCAAAGTGTCCAGTTTTGCCACACTTATAACATTTAACGGTAGTTTTGTCTTTCTTTTGACTAGTCTTGCTTTTTCTAGGGGGTTTTCCTGAGGTGTTTCTTTTAGTAGAATGTTTTCTGTGTGTCTTAGTCTTTTTAGCTTGTTACTGCTTCCTGGGTTTTGAAGGATACTGGATTTTGGTCTCATATGAGAATTGATCACAAAATTCTCCTATTTCATGTCTTTTAGTAAGATTCTGTTGTTTCATCAGATGCTGAAGTTTCATATCATTACATAATGATAATCCTTCTTCTATAATAACAGCCACTAAATGACCATAGGAGTACTGGTTATAAGGAATACTCATTTGATCATGTTTATCCCTAAGTTTCTTACGAACTTTTTCAGCAAAGAAAGTAGGAAGCCCATCAATAAATTTGGCTTTCCAATGTTCACTGTTAGCATCAGCTCTTTGCATGACCTTCATAAGGAATACATCCTTATACCATCTAAAATAGGTTAGAGAGGGACATCTAAGATTTTGTAACAATTCTCTACCTCTATCAGCATTCATAAGTCCTGGTCCAACAAAATGGTGGAGGATGGATTGTACCATAGTATAGCAAGCATCCTCTCTTTTAGTTTCGACGGCAGTAATAGGGTCAATTTCAGTCTTAAAGGATTTTAAGATTTCTTCCTTCTGGATATCAGTGATGGCGTTATCCCACCATCCTTTAAGAATGCCGGTAAAACCAGCAGCAAGAAATCTACAGATCTGATGATCAGTATTATTATTCTGCCGACATACAGTAGCATACATACATCATATGATGTATGGTTTCAAAGATCTGGTATTCGGTTTTACCATCTATGTTCCACTCATAAATGGTCTTACCATGATAAGACTTCTGGGAATGAAGAAAGTCTTCTTCATAAAGGATATCTTGTGGTGTAGGTCTATGATAATAATATCTATTGGGTGCTGAAAAACTAGTTCTTTGAATAGGTTTTTGACTATAAGTAACCTTATTAAAAGAATCAATATCCTGAAAGTTATTCTGGATTTCAAATATATGTGTAAGATTTGGTTCATCATCATTGGTTTCCTCATGAATTTCTTCAATATTCTGAGATGAAGAAGGTTTATCAGAAATAACGTTAATTTGAGAAGAAGATCCTGTAGAAATTTTTAAATCTTTCATTTTGTTAAGAAGATTTTCAATAAAATCATCATCTGTTATAGTAGATCGCATCTTAAAGTTTGTAACTTCAAGAGGAGGTTTGATAGTGACAGGTTGGAGGTTAGCAGGTTTAGGAATCATTTGATATTTATAATTTAAGTTACTAACCTGATCCTCAATTTTGGTTAACTGTCTTCCAATATCATTAAAATTAATGATTTGGTCCTCAATTCTGATTAACTGTTTTCCCACAGTTTGAAAGAATAAATTAGTATAATTATTCTGTTTGGTAATGGGTATAATATCCCCATACCTCATACTTCTTTGAAGATTTGAATTATCTTCAGAAATCTCGACATACGGATTAATAATTAAGGGTTTTGAATTCTCATTTCCTGCTCTCAGTTCTAAAGACTGGGGGGGAGGATGAACAGATTTAATAATATCACCAGTAGTAGTAATCCAATCTCTCTGGATACTGGTTAAAACATTTAATTGATCTTTATTAAAAGTTTCAGTAGGTTTAATAAAATCAAAATACCATTGAGTAAATGATATAATACACTGGTTTTGATTTAAATATAAATAAAAATCAGATTTTAATTCTGATAATTTATTTTTATTATGATTTTTAAAATACCAAGTTCTAAAATCTCGATATTTATCCTGCATAAATTCCTGGTTTAAAAGAATACGAATTATGCTATTAAGTGTAAAATCCATTAGCATTCAAAATGCATATCACTAGCGGTAGGACTGTTTGGTCTTCTGTTAGAGGTACTAGGTCCATAGATACCGTGAGGTATCTGGTTCTCAGAAATATGAAGGCCTTTAATATGATCCTCAATTTTAATGGATTCGTTGCTAGATGCCTTGGTAGATTCCTGATAGACAGATTCTACAGGCTCAGACACAGAGTGTCTAGTTGATTCAGGAAGATCAATATTATAAGGAATACAACTTCTAGTAGACTGGCTACGGATTAAGGGTTTCTGAAAACTAATATAGACATTTCCCTCGCGAGTCTGAATAACGTCTTCTATGGATTGTCTAATTAAGGGTCTGGTAGGAACGGCATTAGTAATCTGCCATTGTTTGGGAAAAGTTATATCTTCCCAAGGAATCATTCTGGGTATAGCCACTTGGCTGCTGAAGAGATTAGAATCAATAAGGAAAGTATGACCTTGTAGACTCTGCTTTCTAATATACGGATTTAAAGTTGTCAAAACTTAAAGATTAATTCTGAATAGAATAGCAAAAGGAGGGGATCCTGGTAAATACTCATATCCATGGGATATGATTCTCATTTCAAGGACTTTAGACAAATTACTGTCGGTCAGAGAAATGCTTAGATTAGGATAAATATTAAAGTAAACAGGTCCATGGGCAAGGCTAGTTTCAATAGCTCTCATAAGAGATGCTTTCCAGTTAAGACATCTACCATCTCTTAGAGTGCATTGAATACTGGTATTTTAACCAAGTAAGGTCAAAGGTTTAAAAGCAATCTGAACAAGTCCTATATGCACATATTTATATTTTTGCATAAAGGGATACAGATCTTCAACCTGAAGTAAATATACAATAGTATCATTGTCCTGTAAGGGAACAGCATGCTCAAAAGTTTTGATTATTCTTTTACTGGTAAAATCAAAAGTTCCAATTTTGTAAATCATTTCTGGTTTAACTTTAGGTATAGTCCATTTATCTAAGGCTTTCTTCCACATCTGTTACTACTGTAGCCAATACTGTAGCTTCAACTTCAGAAGCCACTGAGCTAATATACACTAGTTCTTTGAATAGGTTTTTGACTATAAGTAACCTTATTAAAAGAATCAATATCCTGAAAGTTATTCTGGATTTCAAATATATGTGTAAGATTTGGTTCATCATCATTGGTTTCCTCATGAATTTCTTCAATATTCTGAGATGAGGAAGGTTTATCAGAACTAACGTTAATTTGAGAAGAAGATCCTGTAGAAATTTTTAAATCTTTCATTTTGTTAAGAAGATTTTCAATAAAATCATCATCTGTTTTAGTAGATCGCATCTTAAAGTTTGTAACTTCAAGAGGAGGTTTGATAGTGACAGGTTGGAGGTTAGCAGGTTTAGGAATCATTTGATATTTATAATTTAAGTTACTAACCTGATCCTCAATTTTGGTTAACTGTCTTCCAATATCATTAAAATTAATGATTTGGTCCTCAATTCTGATTAACTGTTTTCCCACAGTTTGAAAGAATAAATTAGTATAATTATTCTGTTTGGTAATGGGTATAATATCCCCATACCTCATACTTCTTTGAAGATTTGAATTATCTTCAGAAATCTCGACATACAGATTAATAATTAAGGGTTTTGAATTCTCATTTCCTGCTCTCAGTTCTAAAGACTGGGGGGGAGGATGAACAGATTTAATAATACCACCAGTAGTAGTAATCCAATCTCTCTGGATACTGGTTAAAACATTTAATTGATCTTTATTAAAAGTTTCAGTAGGTTTAATAAAATCAAAATACCATTGAGTAAATGATATAATACACTGGTTTTGATTTAAATATAAATAAAAATCAGATTTTAATTCTGATAATTTATTTTTATTATGATTTTTAAAATACCAAGTTCTAAAATCTCGATATTTATCC
Organism: Panax stipuleanatus; assembly: GCA_020205555.1. Taxonomy (NCBI): domain Eukaryota; kingdom Viridiplantae; phylum Streptophyta; class Magnoliopsida; order Apiales; family Araliaceae; genus Panax; species Panax stipuleanatus. The sequence goes on along the minus strand of CM035122.1, from coordinate 126,330,378 downwards.
TGCATAAATTCCTGGTTTAAAAGAATACGAATTATGCTATTAGGTGTAAAATCCATTAGCATTCAAAATGCATATCACTAGCGGTAGGACTGTTTGGTCTTCTGTTAGAGGTACTAGGTCCATAGATACCGTGAGGTATCTGGTTCTCAGAAATATGAAGGCCTTTAATATGATCCTCAATTTTAATGGATTCGTTGCTAGATGCCTTGGTAGATTCCTGATAGACAGATTCTACAGGCTCAGACACAGAGTGTCTAGTTGATTCAGGAAGATCAATATTATAAGGAATACAACTTCTAGTAGACTGGCTACGGATTAAGGGTTTCTGAAAACTAATATAGACATTTCCCTCGCGAGTCTGAATAACGTCTTCTATGGATTGTCTAATTAAGGGTCTGGTAGGAACGACATTAGTAATCTGCCATTGTTTGGGAAAAGTTATATCTTCCCAAGGAATCATTCTGGGTATAGCCACTTGGCTGCTGAAGAGATTAGAATCAATAAGGACAGTATGACCTTGTAGACTTTGCTTTCTAATATACGGATTTAAAGTTGTCAAAACTTTAAGATTAATTCTGAATAGAATAGCAAAAGGAGGGGATCCTGGTAAATACTCATATCCATGGGATATGATTCTCATTTCAAGGACTTTAGACAAATTACTGTCGGTCAGAGAAATGCTTAGATTAGGATAAATATTAAAGTAAACAGGTCCATGGGCAAGGCTAGTTTCAATAGCTCCCATAAGAGATGCTTTCCAGTTAAGACATCTACCATCTCTTAGAGTGCATTGAATACTGGTATTCAGCATGCTCAAAAGTTTTGATTATTCTTTTACTGGTAAAATCAAAAGTTCCAATTTTGTAAATCATTTCTGGTTTAACTTTAGGTATAGTCCATTTATCTAAGGCTTCTTTAACATCCTGACTAGGCAATTAGCTCAGTGGCTTCTGAAGTTGAAGCTACAGTATTGGCTACAGTAGTAATAGATGTGGAAGAAAGGTCAGTCATGTCTGTGAGTGATCATATATGCATAATTTAAAAGATATATATTTATCAATATGTCAGTAAACTAAGTATGGCTCTGATACCATTGGGGGCCAAAAACACAAAATAAGCACGTCTGTCAACGATTTATGAGGAACAGTCAAACACCCTACCCGGCTAACGACGTAAACCCTCAACGCGACTTGGGTGACGTACCACTTATTCAAGTTCTTGAATCAGAATAGCAGTAGAGCCAGAATAGTTTAAAGTCATATTAACAATATATAAATTCTAAATTACTACATATATGATCTCATAAACTACTGTTGATGGGGGGTTTTACCCACCACGATCAACCTGCAGGTCTCTTCCTGTATAGCCACTTTAGTTTTACTAATCAATATTTCAGATTCAGATAATCTTTCTGTAAAGTAAGAACGATTGTGATTATCTACAGCGTTAATGATTTCTGTTCTATATCGATTACTATTATCCTGATGATATGATAAAAGATCAACTAAGAAAACATAATAATTTATATTAGCAATACTTACAGAGAGTAAAGATAACTCTGCCTCAACATAAGGGTGAGGTCTCCCTTAAATAGAAAATAAAAGCTAAAAAAAGAGGGGCAGGTGGCAAATCCTGCTACATGCAAAACAAAAGGGACAGCTGTGCGGTAGAAGGATTAACTTTATTAAAGATAACTTTAATAAAGTTAATATTCTCTTTCGGTGGAGGACAGCCATCTGTCTTTTTCCTGATAATAGAGGAGCATTCCTGCAAGTGGAGACTTTTAAGGACAACAGCTTTGTCCTTTTTCTGATAATGGAGCAGGTGGTGGCAGACAGCAGGTAACATCAAGCTTTACCTTTTCCTTTTTTATTTTGTTCCATTCTTTCAGAGATAACAGTTGTAAGAGAATCCCAAAAATCTCCTATAGTGCCTTCTGTCTCATCAGGTTCTTGACTTTCTCCGGCTAGTACATTGAATTCATTATCATCTTGATCAGAACTCATAGTTTTCATAGATGAGTCATCCTTATCCGGTTCCATAGATTTTAGAAATTGATTTTTCATAAAATCCATAGATTTTATAATTAAGTCCTCTCTTGAAAGATTTGGGAATTTCTGTTTTAATTCTTCTTGAATTTTAATAAATAGATTATCATGTGGTTCGGGAAGAATCTTAGGGACAGCATCAAAACAGGCTTGAGTATGGTCCTTAATAGATTTTAATAATTCTGGTAGAGTCGGATTAAGACCTTTGTCCCACCAACGGGTAAAGAAAATCCTTTTAAGGCAAGGAATCTTATTCTGATAATCGCATTTTAAATCCTATTTCCATATCCATGGAATTTGAAATCGGATAATAAAATGAATAAAAAGTTTTGTCATGGACAAATCTTTGTTTACTGGAATATGGGAGTAGGCAACTTGCCAATCCTTGAATACTGTTAGGACTGATTCTGGTATTGTTTCCATGGTTATACCAAATTTATCCCACCAAACGAAAAACCAGTTAGGTATTTCGTTTCTTAGGACAGTAGGACAAATTCTAATAAACCAAGAATGGTTATGAACAGGGTTCTGGTAATAGAACAGATAGGTAAAGGAATCAATATAATCCCAATAACTATACCTGATTTCTGTATTTCTGGAGTCGACAGTACGAGTAGTATGAGGATGTATGCCCCAATTAGCAATGGAAATAATATTTCTGATGGTTGTTTTACTGTATGAAATAGGGCTGGTAGCCTTAGATGGATCATGAAGCGTATGCTTTATATCCATAGATGCTGTTTCTATGATTATTTGTTCATAGATATAACGGTACTGATCAAAATGAGTAGGAAATTGCTGAGTCACTAAATAGCGCCTCTTAATTTTCCATGGATCTTTCATCCATTTTTCATCATTTGGTTCAATATAAAGAATTATTTCCTCAATATTATTATTAGGAATATACTGTTCTGGTAAGAGTAAAACATCCTTTGCTGTTTGAGTGGAAGAGGATGTACTGTTGGAAGTATTAATACTTGGAAATTCTGTATAATACTGTTGTCTGCCTCGGCCTCGGCCTCGGCCTCTTCCTCTAATCATCAACCCTGTAAATATTCACGGGTTAGAAAATCGGGTAAAGAGTTATTCTCTCCTTTGATATATTCAATATCAAAATCAAATACTGATAAAATACTTTGCCATGTAGCAAAAATTTGTTTAGAGGCAAGATTCTGTACATCATTTTTAAATATCTGTTTAGCAGCAGAACAGTCTACTCTAATAAGAAAATGTTGGTTTAAAAGATCATCTTGAAATTTTAAAACACATTTGACAATAGATAAACATTCCTGTTTGATTGTAGGGTAATTTAAAGCGGCACCCTTCCAGGTTCCTGAAGCAAAACGAAGTAATTCTTCTTTTTTCTTATTAGGATTATACTGTTTAAGTATCCCACCATAGCCTTGATTAGAGGCATCAGTTTGTACAATTTTCTTGCATTCAGGATGAGGAAGAGACAAACATGATAATTGTTTAACCTTTTGTTTAATCTTCTGAACAGCTTGAGTATGCTTTTCAGTCCAAGGTAAATGATTCTTTTTAAGTCTGGTTTGCAAAATAGAAGAATCATGTGACAATTTCGGATAATAATCTCTAATGTAATTAAGACTTCCAAGGAATCTTCTGAGTTGGGTAATTTCCTTGATTTCATCAGGAAATTTGGATGCAAATTCAATACATCTGTCAATAGGAATAATAGTTCCATTGAAAATATTATGTCCAAGGAAACGAATAGCAGTTTGGAAAAAGCTTTATTTTGGATGCAGATACCACTAAACTGTATCTTTTCATATGCCACCAAACTTGGCACAAATGGCACTAAAAGTACTGCAAGTGTATTATTTATTGGTGAGCTATTTCGGGAAGAGAGGTGTTATACAGATTAAGTATACAGTTTAAGAAAATATTTTTTTAATGTATGCATATTTTTTTAATTTTTATATTTACACTAAATTCAAAAAAATATGCATATAATTTAAAAGAATATTCATTTGAACTGACTGCTCACATATTAAAAAATTCCTTATACATACTAGTATATGATATATGTATATGGTGGGCCCCCCAGTCTTTCTCTCTTCTCTCACTTTAACTTTCCCACTTCTCTGCATTTAGTCTCCACTATTTCTCTCTCTTAACAAAGGCAAAGCCAAGTAAACCCATCTAAAACTTGTACCATCAATGAATTGGAGCGAAGAATAAATCATCTCAGACCATCAACGGATTGAATAATTATGCAAGTAATTTGATAAAATAAGCTATGGTGTCATCAATCGACAATTGCATGTATTGTCATCTTCTTCTCGTTCTTATTTTTTTCTTTCTCTTTTTTATGTTTCTTTGCCAATAATGAGGTTGTGGTTGATTTATTGGTAGATCCGTTGGTCGATTTATTGGTAGATCTCATGGTTGTGGTTGATTTATTGATAAATCTGTCGATTTATTTCTTGTTTATGCTAAAAGATTTGGTGATGATTATTGGGTTGTTTGTTTTTATTTTTTCTGGCGATGTTGTTTTGCTTGAGATGGGCTATAGATGCTTATTGCAGAGTTGTTTGATGACGATGTCGTTTTGCCGCAATACTATTGATGGGATTACTGCTTCAATTTGTTTCCTAAATATAACCGGTATAATTTTGGATAAAAATTGGTATTGTTTCGGTACTGAATCGGCTAACCGATACGGGATACCGGTCAAATCGGTACCGGTATCAATATATAATTTTGATAAGTTTTGATAACTGATTCGGTACGATAATTTATCGATGAAACCCCTACTTATGAGTTAATTAGAGTATGAATATTTTGTAATTTAAACTTTTAATATTTAGTTGAGCGTTCACGAATTAATAAAAAAAATTACTTTAAGGTTAACTTTTTACAAATAATTTATTTTTGAAATTGAATCAAATTGAAGTAAATTGTATAAATCTAGTACTCCCTTCATTCCAAATATAAGTTCAATTTTTTTGGAATTTTTAAAATTAATTTGAGGTACTTTCAAGTTCAAAAATGATTGCAATTCATTAATTTAATTTTTAAAAATAATAAATTTTATAATTATTTTTGTAGTACTTTTTAGCTGGTTTAGAATTTTCAAAATGGACTTTTTTAAAATAAAATAAATTTATACAAATTTTGAATTTCAAAATATCTTTTAGCACCACTTGTGATTGGTAGAGTACTGTTTTGAAGCTTGTGGTGTGGTTTCATTTGATGTGGTTTTGATTTCAAAATCAATTAACATAGTCAACAAATATATCAAATTCATCTTTATGTGTAAGAACAAAAAGTCTTATATTACAATGTAATTCTATAGAGAATGGGACAACAAAAATAATTCAAATGGTAAACTATTTTACAAATAATAAGAAAAATTAAATGAGAGAAAAAGTTTATGAATAATAAAGTGAGATATTTACAAAATTAAGAGACACTGAAACAATAAGCAATATCAAATGAAACGTATATCATTGGTAAGAGCGCATCACACACATGATCACGCTAACATATAGATGAGAAATTATGATTCAAAATTCACACATCACACACATTCCAAATTATATATATATATAGTATATAAGAGTGTGCGGTGCTTGAGGGGTGTGGGAGCCTCCCACCAACCAATCTTTCTAGCGCTGCCACATTCGGTGAAACCATTGTTTCAGCTTAATTAATACAATTTGACCAATTTTTGGTGCGATTTCGTGGCCATTTTGATTCTTTACTTAGCCCTAATGTCATCCATATTCACATACAAAATTAAGTGTAAGTTAGAAAATAAATAACACTTAGTTTTAATATATATAGACTATGGAGTGAGACGGTGGATGAGAAAACAGTTGAGACTAGGGGTGAGTATGGTGCGGTTTGAGCAACGAAATTGCTTAGGTGCGGTTTGAAAAATCCAAAACCGCACATGAAATCGTTTGTGATTGGCGCGGTGCGGTTTCATTTGGTGCGATTTCGATTCTAAAACCAATTGAAATAACAAACCCAAAAATTTAGTTACAAGCTATATACCAAATTTATGATTTCGGTTTGGCTATTAGCCAAAACCGCACGCATAAAACCGAAATCACATCAAATAATAATCGTGTTTTCTCAATTTTGCTATGAGTATATATAATTTCTCTACTTTAACATATTGTCCTCATTTTATTTTAGAAGACAGATATTGCAGGGTTGAATGAAAAATCAGCAGTATCAATTATGTTTGAAAATCAAGAGTGGCTTGCTATTTCTTAAATCAAATGTGATAACATAGTATTAATCAACTATACAATTGTTGATGTCTGGAACTATTTTGCTAAATTCATTTCAGCATAATATTCTTTCATAAAAATTTAACTTGATCCGAAAAGTATGTTTAGATTCCAATGTAAACCTCAAGTTTCCATAATAATAATAATAATAATAAATAAAAATAATAATAAGTTAATTTCTGATCCTGAGATGGAGCTGAGTACTAATTTTTATTTAGGTTAAAATCTATAGGACTTAACTATATAGTATAGTATGTGGGTGTTTGTTTCATTATGCTGTTTTATTCTTTATATCATTTATTTTCTCATTTGCAATCTCATGTATTATTACCCTCTAATACTTTATTTACAATTAATTTTGTAAATTAATACAGATAAATGTAGACTAATATATGAGATGAAACAATAAACAAGATAATAACTTACAGATTTAAACCTTTTCCCCTAACCCTCAAACCATTTCTAGTCGATCCAAAAAATTAAAATTGTAATGTGATGTGATCTTAGTCCGTCGGGATTTGTTGTCGTTTAATCTAATTTTGAGCTAGCTAGATTCTAATGGAGTCAAACCTGAAAACTCTATATATATATCTACTAGGGCTTTGATGTATATATATATATATATGAGTGGAGAATATATATATATATATATATATATATATATATATATATATATATATATATATATATATATATATGGATTGTCATCCGTGGCAATCGGTTGCCACGGATACTATTCAGCAACCATAATCTCCACCGTTGATCAATAAATTTAAGGGCTAAGATTGAAAAAAAAAAACTGCCGCTACAAGTTGTAGTGGCAATTACATCACTTATACTGACATAGTAATTTACTAAAAAGTACCTCCTTATTAATAATATAATTATTATATTGCTTTTCCCCAACTTGCCGCTACATCAACATGTAGCGGCTGGCTTATTCTTCAATTGCTAGGCTCTTTTAAGATTATTGTTGCCACTCTCTCTCCTCTTTATATATTATATTCTATAATTATTACAATATTCTTTTAACATTATTGATATTATCATAAGAAAAATAATTTTATCAAAATATTTAGTGTCATTTAAAATATTAAGATGTAATAATTTAAAAATATTAATAAATATTTTGGTATGAGAATATTTTTATTATACCAATATTAATAGTCTTTTTTTAATGTATGTAGTACGAAAATATTGCCTTTTTCGAATGTCGCGTTGTAGGCTGGATTTAATGCATGCTTGCCGCCACAGCCTGTTGCGGCAGGGCCCCACCACAATCCCGAATTTCCATGCATCATGCATTAACTGTTGACAAAAAGTTAGGGTAACTGACAGAAAGCGCTGACAAAAAGCTTACTGATTTGACTCACACCCCTTGCTGCTACAGGCTTTAGCGACAACCCTCTCCCAAATTCAATTTCCGTTCACACGTACTAAGTATTCTGCTGCTACCTCTTCCTCTCCCTCTCATTTTCCCTTCCCTTGCCGCTGTCTCTCATATTTCCTCCCCCTGCCGCTAAATCAACTTCCATTCAAGCAACAAAAGAGAGAAAATAGAGAGAAAGAACAGGAAATTGACCATCAACTGTTTTCTTGCAACCGGTTCATCTACAAGTTTTCAGATTCAAGTATCATTTTTGTAAAATTTATTTTCCCAATTTTCAATTAAAAAATAAATAAATATTATAATTATTTTTAAAAAATATATTTATGATAAAATAGAAGTTTAAACTTTCAAGGGAAATTGTCAACCATTACTATGTCTACATATATGCATGTGAATTTTAGGGAAATTTTGTGATTTATGTGTTTGGGCAATTATATAACTATGTGGTGAAGTAGTTATTATGATTTTTGACTTATTATTAAATAGTTTTGCATAATAATTGTAAGGGAGTATTGTTTTATTATGAATGTTTGTTTTGATAAAATATAGTGAGTTATGTGTTTGGGTAAAAACATTGTTATGTGATGAAAAAGTTATTATTAATGTTGTGCATGATTTTGTCTTCATGAATTTGTTAAATTGTTGTGCATAATAATTGGAAGGGAGTAGTATTTTATTAACTGCAAATATTGAATTGTGTTTGGGACATTATATGCATGTAATGATGTATTGGGACTAATAATGACTATGAAACTTTGAAAAATAAAATCATTTAAATTATTATAAAATGAGGTTTTTTTTTCTGATTAATGAATATAATTGTGTTACATAGTTATTAAATAATATGAAAAACCTTTTGTGTAATTTTTAGGTACTAGATGGACAGTTGGAATTATGGACCAATTGACCCAAGTGTTTTTTACGACCAACAAAATCATGTGTCAGGTGATGTATATGATGGGAAAGACAGGGGAAGACTACTCTCATGTCAATTAACTGAAAAAAAATACGATCAATGGATATTAACAAAAGCTCAAAAAACTCTTCTACAAAAATGTGGGTTTGGGGTTTTTAACTATCCGGCAGTTGTACCACAAACTGACATTGGGCTCGTGTCTGCTCTGGTGGAGCGATGGCGGCCGAAGACTAATAGCTTTCACCTAAATTGTGGGAAAATTACAATAACTTTGGAGGATGTACACTTCATTCTTGGGTTGCCAGTGGTTGACAAATCCTTAACTTGTCCATATTTGACACTCCACTGGCTCATTTTAAAGAATGTTTTGATAGTGAAGTAGCTACTGAATATCAGGAATCAAAAAAACGAGGATCTATTTCATTACTGTGGTTGCAGGGGCATTTTAATAATTGGCCGCCTAAAGTAAGTAAGGAAATTATTGGTCGATGCACAAAGGCCTACATTCTTTGGTTGTGTGGGGCAATATTGTTCCCCACTAGGAATAAAAATTATGTTCATCCCAAGTATATGTATTTTATTGCCAACGCTGAAAATTGTGTAACGTATTCTTGGGGTGCGGCTGTGTTTGGGTATTTGTATAGGTCTTTATATACTGCCACTAGGAAAGGAGTGAAATATATTAATGGTTGTGTCACACTTTTACAAATTTGGGCATACGAGCGTATAAAAGTTGGAAGGCCTAACACTACAAAAAAGCAAGGCATAGCCGACGGGACCAATGTCGACGGGATTCACGCCGTCGCTAATGACTCCATTGTCGACGGCTAAGCCGTGGGTAATGACGCCTGTCGGCAATGAATCTCCAAAACTCATGCGCGTCCAATTTCTCATTTCACGTGCGCGGCAAAGGTGAGGGTCGACGGGGAGAAGGTCATTGACGATGATATATGATGTTGAGATTGAGGCATTATCGACGGTCGTAATATCGACGGCTCTGCCGTCGAGAATAAGTTTTTATTTAATCCCCAAAATTCAGTTTTCTTTTTCTTCTTTCTATTCTTCCTCCCGCTCGATCTGTTCTTTCCCTTTCTTCCTATCGCCGTCGCCTTTGCACCTCATCCTCGCCTTCGTCATCTCCATCGCTGGTCATCCTCACCATCCAGCTGTCTCTACCACCGTCCGGCCTTCCCCTTTCTTCCTCCCCTTTCCTTGGCCTACTCTATTACAAGCAACCTGCGCCTTTACCTCTTTTCGTTCCCTCCTCTGCTGGTTCTCCATTTCTCAGGTTTCAATTAGTAAGTTACATTTTTGTATTCTTAGGCTTTAATTTGTAAGTTCCAATTTATTTATATATGTTAGGTTTTAATTTGGGTCTTCAATTTATTTATGTTCTCAGGCTTTTATTGTCTTTGCTGCTAAGTAGTATATATTCTGCCCTTTTTTGAGCCATATCCATCTCTATTATATGTTAGCTTAAAGTAGTGTAGAAATTATGTGTTAGCAATTTGTAATGTGTAAAATGGTTCTGCTCTATATATTATTTGTTAGCCCTTAGCAATTTGTTGTTATATTTGAGTTTGTTTGAGGTATACTAGAGTCATATTAATAGTGTGAGCTTTTTACTTGGAGTTATAATTGGAAATCTTTTTAATTTTGTGGGTTTTGGATGGTATACCTTAAAATATAGGGTTTTTTTTTGGCAATTTAGTTTTGGTTAGATAATAGGTTGAGCAGATCAAGAAGCTGACTTCGTATAGGGCTCACACCACTGTTTTCTTATACTAGTATGCTAGAAACAAAGGAGACTATTTACTAGGCTAAAACCAGAAGAAATGATTTTCCTTCATTGTTGAACATACTGACTATTTATGCTAAAAAAGACCAATGCAAATGCATAATAATTTAGTCATCAGCTATTAAAAGTTCTTAGAGAGGCTATCTCATGCTCATTTGAATATCTCTAAATGAACTATTCAATTGGAAATTAAAATTAGTGAACTATTGAAACGAGAAAGAAAAATGTAATGTGAGTTATGAATTTGGGATATGTACTTTCTAATTTACCATACACTACAAAAATCAGGTCATGTGTATGAATAAGTAGTGAATAGAATTTGAGATCTAAACTTTAGATTATTATGAGTTTATAGATTCATCCTTTGGACTGTGAAGAAAAATAAACAGAATTAAAAATCAAAGAGCATAATATGTAATAAATGTGAAATGCTCAAGCACCAAAGTATAAAGGTAATGGAAATGCAATAATACTTGGACTAATATGATAGCTGAAGAAAGGTAATAGTAGTTGACTTAGGGGAAAAACATCAAAATGATCAACTTTGTGGTTTTGGCTAAAAACTGCATCTTTCTGTTGAAGTTGAAATATATTTTTACATCTATATTTGCATGCCCTCTCTTGACATACAGACGAATATTAGTTTGTTGTGGAGAGATTTGATTTGAGTTTAACTAATTTATATGTAACATGTAACATATAGACGGTCCATTTAACTGCAAGCATCTTCGAATTCTTAATTTATTTGTTTTTTTTCCTATTCGATGGTGGGTCAAGAAATTTATAGACATGTGGGAGATGAAGTTAGGAAACTCATAAGCATGCATATATATTAACCTCGAGACTTGATTGTGTTTGCCTAACTTTCCATGTATATAGCAGACTGTTATCGAAGATGTCTGTTGATCGAAGTTGGATGGAACGTAGGGTAGCCACTGATAAGAGTGGGCTTAGCTTTGAGTACCGTAGTGGGGTTGAACAGTTTATCAATTTTGCGTTTGAACAGTTCAGCGGTGATGAGATCAGATGTCCTTATAGGAGGTGTGTGACTGAAGTGTGGAAGGAAATAAGTGATGTCATGTGAGACTTATTTGCGTATGGGTTTAAGCATAGTTATACGATATGGATCTATCATAGGGAAACCTGGTTGGATGAACATGAATCGAAATCGAAATCCAGAGGTGACGAAACCTTTGACTGTACTAACATGATAGTCGAAGATGCTGGTTCATACTTCAAGTGGAATACAGATAGGGATGACGGTAGCATTGAGCAAGAGTCGAATGATGAGGCTAAGGGTTTCTATGAGTTATTACATGAATCAGCGACGCCACTGTATGACGGGCATGAAAAGCACACCGTCTTATCTGTAGTGACTAAGTTTTTACACTTCAAGAACGAGCATGACTGTAGCGAGAGAGGTTTTAATGAACTGCTAAACATTATGAAGGAGTGCTTACCTGCAAGCAAAAAGTTACCGGAGTCGTACTATAATGTGAAGAAAATGGTCAAAAGGCTCAATCTAGGGTATGAGAAGATTGATGTTTGTGAGAATGACTGTATGTTGTATTACGGTGATGTCAATAAAGATAAGAGGTCATGTGATATTTGTGGTACAAGTAGATACTGTGAACAGCACAAAAAAAGGGAAATGACGTGCCGAGAAAGATCTTACGTTACTTTCCCATTGTGCCGAGACTTCAGCGGTTGTTCATGTCAACACATACCACCGAGTATATGAGGTGGCACTCTACACGGAACATAGTCGAAGGTCAACTAACACACCCGACAAATGGGCTTAAGTGGAAAAATATTGATAAAAAGCAACCCTCATTTACTGAAGAGGTTCTCAATGATAGGCTTGAACTCGCTACGGATGGGTTTAATCCGTTTAATGGGCCTTACACCAAGCCCTACTCAACTTGGCTGGTGATTATTGTTGTGTATAACCTCTCGCCTTCGATGTGCATGAAAGATCCCTACATGTTTATGCCTTTATTGATTCTAGGTGATAAGAGTCCAAGTAAAGACATCAATGTAAACCTCAGGCCGTTAGTTGATGAATTGAAGATGTTGTGGGATAAAGGGGTTCAAATTTATGAAGTATCTCTTAAACAGAACTTTGATATAATGGCAACTTTACTGTGGACCATAAATAACTTCCCAGTATTAGGAATGATCAGTGGATGGTCGACTCACGGGGGCTTGTCATGCCCATGTACATGGGGTCAGTTAAAGCTATGCGGCTCAAACATGGGGGGAAAATGAGTTTCTTTGCAACATCCAGAAAGTTTTTGCCGATTGAACATCGTTATAGACGGATGAGTAGACAATTCAATCTAAAAAAAGAGAAACGTCAAGTACTTGGCTGTCTTTCTGGGACAACAGTGTTGAGTTGGATTAGTCACTTGAATTTTCCACCCTCAGGGAAGAAGCACAGATTAGAGCGAGCTTATGGTTACGACAAGGTTCATAACTGGACACACAGATCCATGTTCTTTGACCTGCCTAATTGGGCTACACTCTGCACCGTCATTGTTTAGATCCGATGCATACCGAAAAGAATGTATTTAATAATAATTTTTATACAGTCCTAGATGTCAGTGGTAGAACAAAGGACAAAAAAAAGTCGAGGCTTGATTTGGTAGAAATGAACATTATGGAACATCTTTCGCTGCCGCTGACGACCTCATAGGTCTAGTCAGAGAGGAGGCCATCCGTGTATGTGCGGTTGTCTTGGCCAACATCTTTTCTCCATATATTTGATAGGTAAAAATAATTATTGATGTATTTCCTTATTTAATTCATGTAGTTTGTAATTATATTGCTTATATAAACTGTCAAACAAATAGTTATCCGACTTATTGTCTACTTATTGCCTAACATAGAACTACATAGGTATTAGGCACGTGTTATAACTGACGGGACTCGATTCTAATATACGGAGCCTGAGTTATCAGTCCGTCTGCCTACCTTACGAAAACTTAGAACAAAAGTCAAAAAAGAGACCAAAACCCGCCTCGGGCATCGAAACAATAAGCAAACACAGACATAGAACCGCGTAAATATTAGGCACGCGTTACAACTGACGGAACTCTATTCCGATATACGGAGGTCTAGTTATCAGCTCGTCTGCCTAACTTACAAAAACTTAGAACAAAATTTAAAAAAGAGACCAAAACCCACCTCGGGGGTCAAAACGACACGCAAACACAGACAAAGCACTGCATAGGTATTAGGCATACGTTATAACTGACGGGACTCGATTATGATATACGGAGGCCGAGTTATCAGTTCGTCTGCCTAACTTACAAAAACATAGAATAAAAGTCAAAAAAGAGATCAAAACCCACCTCGTGCGTCAAATCAATACCCAAACACAGACATAGAATTGCATAGGTATTAGGCATGTGTTACAACTGACGGGACTCGATTTCGATATACAGAGCCCAAGTTATCATCCCGTCTGTCTAATTTATGAAAACTTAGAACAAAAATTAAAAAAGGGACCAAAACCCGCCTCAGGAGTCAAAACGATATGCAAACACAGACATAGCACTGCATAGGTATTAGGCACGCATTACAACTGATGAGACTCGATTCTGATATACGGAGGCCGAGTTATCAGCCCGTCTGCCTAACTTATAAAAACTTAGAACAAAAGTCGAAAAAGAGACCAAAACCGGCCTCGGGTGTTAAAATGACATGCAAACACAGATATAGCACCGTATAGGTATTAGGCATACGTTACAACTAACGGAACTCGATTTCGATATACGGAGCCCGAGTTATCATCCCGTGTGCCTAACTTACGAAAACTTATAACAAAGGTCGAAAAAGAGACCAGAACTTGTCTCGGGCGTCGAAACCACATGCAAACACAGACATAGCACCGCATAGGAATTAGGCACGTGTTACAACTGAAAGGACTCAATTCCGATATACGGAGGCCGAGTTATCAGCCCGTCTGCCAAACTTACAAAAACTTAGAATAAAAGTCGAAAAAGAGACCAAAACCAGCCCCGGGCGTCAAAACGACATGCAAACACAGACATAGAACCTCATAGGTATTAGGCACGCGTTATAACTTATGGGACTCAATTCTGATATACGGAGCCCGAGTTATCATCCCGTCTGCCTAATTTACGAAAACTTAAAATACTAGTCGAAAAAGAGACCAAAACTCGCCTCGGGCGTCAAAACGACACATAAACACAGACATAGTACCGCATAGGTATTAGGCACGTGTTACAACTGACGAAACTCGATTCTGATATACGGAGTCCAAGTTATCAGCCCGTCTGCCTAATTTGTTAAAACTTGAAGAACACAAACTCACATAATTTAAATATATTCTCTTTTCGACTTTGTTATTAATATTTTAATTTTGTAGGGTCTTGTTGACGAGTCTCGTGGAGGTGGAGGCAGAGGCACAGGCGATGACTGTGGAGGTGGTGGTGCTGACCGCTAAGTTGATGGCGAGCAGACTCTAGTACAGGGTGGGACCTGCTGTGGGACTGGCGGTGGGACTGGAGGTGGGACCGACGATGGGACCGACGATGATGATATTGACACTCCTGATTTGGGTTGTAGTTAGTTTATGTTTATATTTTGACTTTCATGCATGTACTTGTATAGTTTTTGAGTTGTACAGACTAGAGTTTTGTATCTACATATTTGATGGTTGATAGCAAAAGATATTTGATTGTTATGATAATATCGTATGATATTTGATTGTTATTTAATTGTTTTTCATTAGTTTATAATAGGTACAAATATGCATATATTTGTAAATGAACAGGGAAATTTTGAAATTTAAAAAAAAATTCAAAAAAACAATGTCATTGTCGACTGGGGCATTGGCGACGGCAACCCCGTTGCTAATGACATACAGCGACGGTTTTGGTGACATGTAATTGATTTCTTTAAATAATACTATAATAAGTCATTACCGACGAACAATAAAGCATTGGTGACAGCTTGGCTGTCGCTAATGACATTCAAATAAATAATTTCTAATGGTCATTGGCTACGGACAGTCCGTCGCCATTGCCGTCAACAATGAGTCTGGGCCGGCGATCTTCCGTCGCCAATGACCTTGTCGCCAATGACTATGTTACCGACAGCGATCGACGGGAGACAGGGGCGACGACTTGTAGGGCGACGGGAGTGGCGACGGTCCGTGCTGTCGGTAATGAGGTCATTGGCGACGGCAGTGTAGTCATTGGCGACAACAATGCCCGTCGGCAATGACCCTTCCATTTTGTAGTGTAACCCTTGGCCTCAATCACAGTTATGGTTACCTAGGGTCCTAGCGTGGGCATACTCATAAAATCACAGTTACCCTATGAAAGTTCAATAATAATCTAGAAGGGGGGGGGGGGGGGAGGTTGAATAGATTATCACTGGTTAAAAATTATCTTTGGCCTTTTTGAATTTTAGTGGGTTAATTTCAAGAAATTAATAAGCAGATTAAAATTCAATCACACAATGCACAGATATTTATCTGGTTCACAACATACAGCTCGAGTATGTTGCTACGTCCAGTCTCAAGCTCCTCTCCAGGACTTGAGATCCTATTACTCCCTGTAATAAATACTCCTTCAATAGGCGGAGAAGCCTTTACAAAGTTTTAAAGATAAACTTACAACTATCCACAACTAACTATCTTGGACAGCGAACTCCCAGCTCCTTTCTCAAGCTTAGTTGAATCTTCTTTTGAGCTTAGAACTATTCTATAGCTTGGTCTTCAAACAACAATCTCTTCCTCACCTCACAAGTACACTAGAGACCCAACTCCCAGCTGACCTCTCTAAGACTCTGGTCTTGGTCAAAGAATTCTTGTCTTTCTCACAAGTATAAAATAAACTAACTCAACTTTTTTCTTTCTACAAAAAAGTTTGTTTGAATATTTGCTTCTAATAGTAAGCAAATAAAATTGTAGAACAGATACTTCTCAGATAAGCAGATATAGATTTTACGTATATGACAAAAGTTCAAGAGTTTTAAGTGATGTGCTTCTGTGAAAGCAGATAGATGGATTTAAGCACTTTTAATAAAGATTTTTTTTCTTTAATAAAGAATGTGTTTCTATGGTTTAAGAAAAAGATTTTTCTTTTAGAGTGAGTTTCTATGGTTTTAAACAAATGTGACTTTGAATTTAAACAACTAAATTAACTGACATATAATGCAACAAATAATTTATGATCAATTATATGAGCAGTATATTTAATGACAGTTTTATCAAGTATAATAATATGATCAATTTAGATAATACTTGAATAAACTTGTTTCACCCACTTATATATATTATATTATATTTGATCTACGTTGTGAATAATTTGGCCACTTCGGATTTCAAAGACCGTCCAGATAATATTCTTTGTTAAAACATATCTCCGAATATCGGTATCTAAGTACTGACTAAATTATTCGATTCACAACTTGATAATCGTATATAAATATTATACAATATTTATATACATTATTTATATCAGTAAAAGGCCACTTAGGATTTTATAGACCTTTCGAAGAATTTCAAAAAAATTACTTTCGAATTATATCGGTATCTAAGTAATGACTTTTTACTTGATATTGATATATGAAATAGAGATATATATACATGTGTATCGCAGTTTATATCTGATTATCTATATATATATATATATATATATATATATATATATATAAACAAGTATGAGATAATATGAACAATAATAATTTAACAACTTATCTCAGATACTTTGACCAATTTTTCTCTTCCAATATAGAATTAGAACTTTGATTAGAAGAAGAGAGTAAAAGCTTAATCGGACAGAATGTAGGCAAGGAGAGTAAGCTTTTCAGATATGTAAATTGGTAAATTGAAATGAATGAAAGAACTTCCTATTTATAAGATTTTTGAGGTTAGGGCAAAACCGTAAATTTGGAAAATTATTTTTGAAATAGAAGGTCCGGATTGCATGATTCAAAAATGATGGGCTCGGATCAAATGTGATTTGCCGGATTTGAGAAATGGTTTGGCCGAACAATTATGTTTGATACTAGTGACTCATCACATGCCCATTAATTTTGTTTCCAACCTATGACTCATAACTTGCCAACTTGCCCATATGTTTAGTAAACATGTATAAGCTTTAATGCCCAGCACACACACACGGTTACTACACATATAGGTTAGGCACACACTCCCATGCACACACACACGGTTTGTATATATATATATATATATATATATATATTATATACTTTTACATATATAATATACTTTAGCATATATATATATATTTAGAAATACGTTTTGCTCATAAAGATTTACAAAACATTTTTGAAATAGAAATAGGAATCTCCTTGCCTTAGGAAATGTTAGTATATGAATTTTATTTTATTAACACTTGATATTAGATTTATCAAGGTCATAAAATAAATTAAAAAGAAGTTTAGACAATAAATAATTTTGGTCAAAATATTCGAGGTATTTAAAAACAAGTTTAATACTTTTAATCTTATGGAGAGGATTCTACTTTTGACTTATTTACTTAATTTGTTATCATCAAAATAAAATACTCAGATTTGGAGACCTATCAATCTCCCCCTTTTTGATGATGACAATAAGTAAAAATATTTTGGTTTTCAGAACTCCCCCTTGATTCATGATGCTCTCCCTTGGATCATAAATTGGGTTTTTAAAAGAAATTTAAAATTTTGAAAACCATCAGACAGACATACCAACCATCCAGGCAGTTATATAGCAGTTATATCTGGTATGCAAACCATTCAACCCATCCAGGCAGTCTTATCAGAGATATATCCAGTATGCAGATTATATCCAACATACAAACCATCCAACCCATCCAGATAGATAGTTATAGCAGTTATATCCTGTCAATCTCATCCAAACCATTCAGGCAGTTATAATCTAAACCATCCAGGTAGTTATAACAATTATAACCAGCAGACTCATTTCTGTTATTCTAATATATTAAGTAGTATACTCATATAATCTGATATTTTTCTTCTCCCCCTTTGTCATTAACAAAATGGAGGGGTAAAGAAAATATACCAAAGTACCTGCAGAAACTGTTAGTTACTATCTTTACCTGCAAGTCAGAATATTTAGCAAACATATAATAATCCTAATTATCAGTATGTTAGTGTGTTTATACAGTAATCTTAAATAGTTAGTCAAGTATTTAAGGATACATTCATCCTAAATAGTTAGAATTCATCAAAATTAAGTGGAGAGAAGTTCAAACCAAGGGTTGTAAGAGGGGGATCAGTTGGAGTTTGATCAGTATGATCAAGCTGTGCAGAATTTGTAGTGGCAGTGAAATTATAGGGAGGGATTGATATCTTCTGGTGCTCCATTAACACACTCATCATATCTTGTATGTGATGCACAGATAATTGCAAAGCCTCTAATTGACTCATAATGACTGATTGATTCTTCAAAGATAGCTTATTCATACTGTTTAGAGAGTCAATTTGTGACAGTAGGTTTAAGTGTGTTTCAATATGATCAGTGTCATTTGGTTGAAAAATGATCAAAGGCTTAAGAGGAAAGTTCAAGTGTGTCACAATATTACTATTGTGAACCATTTGAGCCTTATGAAAATGAACAGGAATGCCCAGATGTATAAAAAATATAGTCAATAAAAGTCCATATCCCATATAGTTGTTAGAGTGGCAGAATTCAAAAGATGTCAAAGAAAATATGGTAGACTATATGGTATAGATTCAGTCAAAACACATTTCATGAGTTCTATGTCAAATGGACTCAACAGTTTGTCATTTCTGACAGGCATGAAATTGTGTCTAAGAATTTTTCCCAAAAACTGACACTCAGCAGTGAAGTAATCAAGATGCACTTTGCATGGATATTCAAACAAGTTTGCAGGCACAAGTTGATCAGTAGTGAGTGAGAGATTCTGTTTGAAAGTAAGGCATTCAGTAGTAGAAATTCCTATAGGAGAAGTGTATTCATTTATCTTTGGAAAATCTAGGAACTCATTTCTAAGACTAAGGGCATGCAAAAGAAGAATTTCATCAATCATATAATCTTGGCCTTAGATCCAGGTTTTAATACTAGATAAGAAACCAGTTGAATCATGAACAAATGACATGTGAATATAGAATTCAGCAATCAAACTAAGAAATATTTCTCTATTTGTGAAAGAAATAAGACAATCCCATCCTATACTTGTTATTTTTTCTAACAGATTTGAAAACTGTTGAAAGAAGTCCCTACCCCAGGAAGCAAGTTATACCTCATATGTTCATATTTAGTCTTGGCAGTAAGAGTAAGAAGCATAGGGGTATAAATATCAGGGTGAGACTTATAAAGCATTTCAAGTTTCTTTCTTTTTGAAGAATAGATAGGAGCCATTTTTGAAAGATAGTGAATGCAGAAAAATAGAAGTTCAAAGACTGTAGAAAAGTAAGACTTATAGTTTAAAGTAGTTAGTTTTTGAAAAACTATCCTTTTATAGAAAAAGTACATTTCTAAAACTTAGTTTAAGTAATAGCAAATCAACACAGAGATTCAACAAGTCAGTGTTACATAACACTAACATGTTATCATTGCTTGATGCCCATATCAAAAGATAGTGAGTCAACACAGAGATTCAACAAGTCAGTGTTACATAATACTGATACACACCACATGATCTCTATAACATTGATATAGTACACATGATTTCTATTATGCATAACAGCATATAACAGCAACACATAACATGGTAATTATTTTCATCACCTAATATCTAACAACAAAATTGCAGAATATAAGCATGAAAGTTATTATTTTCAGTCAATGCCTATATTCAAATAGACAGCCAAATTCCAGAACATAAGCATGAGACTCATCACAGTCACCCAATAATATCAAACTCACAATTTATCAGAGATAGAGAAAAGAAATTACCTGAGCACAGCTAATCACAAGCTACGCAGCTTTCAATTTATCCACAGTATAGCACAGGTGTATTAGTAGAATAAGAAACCACACTCACACACATATATTTGTGTATATACATGTAGAAAATAAAGGCTAATAGACTGGATTTATGCAGATAAATATAATGAATATAACAGTTATTGCACACACATATATATATATATATATATATATATTATTTTTCAAATATATCGTTATATATATATATATGTATATTCTGATAAAATATATACTACCTCCGTCCCATAATAAGTGTTTTTTTAGCTTAAATCACACATACTAATACACAAGCTAAAATGGCAAAAATACCCTTAATATACTTTGTTTGTTTTGTTTGAGGCTTTTTTTTATTACATTTTAGTCTCTCTTTCTCTTTCTTCAACCTTTCAACTTCCCAATAAATACGCAATAAATACCATTGGTTGCATAAGGGCACATATGGAAAAATATTATAAAAATTGTATTGAAATTCCAACACATCACTTATTTTGAAAAAAAATATTAAGTCTAAAAAAGCACTTATTGTGGGACGAAGGTAGTATATATAATCTTTAAATTTGTTAACAAAAATAAGGGTTTGACAGAAAATTTTTGGAAAGAGAAAATTAGGGTTTAAACACATATCTGCAAGTATATTAACAAAAAAAAAATTAAATGAAAATTTTTAGTATTTCATACACATGTATATATAGAGTTTTGAAAAATATTTATACACTTAAACATAAATAAGATTTTTGAAATATATATATATATAAGAAATATATAGACGAACTTTTAGGGTTTTATAATTTTTTTAAAAATAAACAGAAGGGGAACAAGAAGAAAAACAAAAAAGAACACATATATTTATTTATTTTTTAAAATTGAACCCTTGAAGATCGGTAAACATAATATTTAAGAAATCAAAAAAAATATATATATAACCTTTTTTTTAAATATATATCTAGGGTTTCGAAAACACACATTATTTTTTAAAAAATTATTTGATAGAAAAATACATAGAAGAAGAAGAAGAGAAAAAAAAGAACATAATTTTTTTAAATCGAACCTTATAAACCAATAGGTAAACAAAATATGTATATATATAAATTTTTTAAAAAATTTATAGATCTAGGGTTTGAAATCGTTTAAGAACACAAAGATATTCAAAAGAAATTTTCTTTTAAGAACAAAATTGAACCTAGAAACATGAAGAAAGAAAAATCGAACCGGTAGTAACGTTAAGAAGATATAGAAGATTCATTTAATTGTAAGAGAAACACAGAAAAACTCATAGAGATTGATCGATTTAGGTCGAGAAAGTTAGGGTTTGAGAGAGAGTTTAGAGCGTTTGAGTGATTGAGAGAGAGAGAGAAGAAAAATAATCGGCAGAGGTGAGAGAAGAGAGATAGAGAAATGATATTAAAAATTGATTTTAGGTATTTATATTTAGGTTAATTAAAATGATCGGAAGGCTGAGGTTTGATCTGAGAATTGATCAACGGTCGGGATGAAGTCGATTGTTTGAACCGGTTCAGCTGACCGTTTGACTTCAATCGGACGGCTGAGATGGATTTGTGCTTTTGTTTATTGATCGAGCGACTGAAGTGCGTGATCCGTGTGCTTTGGCTATCTGGCTTTTGATTGGTTGGAGTTAACAAACGCGGATTGAGCTTGTATTTGACCGTTAAATGAGTTTGTTGCTGGACGGCTCAGATCAGATCAGATATTAAATATGTAATAAATGATATAAAATATAATTTTTGATATAATTAATAATAAAAAATACTAAAATATTTATATTAAAATCTATAAATTAATAATTTTCATTATTATGTATATATGTAACTTTTTTTAATAAAATTTTTATAATATTATATTTTTTTGATAATTAAGAAAGATTATAAATATGAAGTTTTAATATATAAAATGCATATTTAAATAAATAATATAAGTATATTAACATATATAAAGAAACAAATAAATTATATATATATATTTATATGTATAATTAGGAGTTTATATATATGAATTAATATTAATAATATGATTAAATATATGTTAAAAAATATGATAAAAAGATAAACTAATAATATTAATAATTTTGACTATATAACTCAAGAAAATTATATTTATATATTACAAGAAAAATAATAAAAAATAGATTTTAAATAAGAGAAAGATTTAATATTTTATGAGATAATATTTAACATTCCCAAATCTAAATGAAATTTATAAAATCTATCAGAACTTAGTGGTTTAGTAAATATATCAGCAATATTTAATTCTGTGTCAATATGCTCTAGTTTAATAATACCATTATTTACATGATCTCGTAAGAAATGATGTCTAACATCAATATGTTTTGATCTAGCATGTAATACAATATTTGTACTCAAGTTAATAGTGCTTGTATTATCACATAATATTGAGACACAGTTAAATTTTATATTATAATCGGCAAGAGTCTGTTTCATCCACAATATCAGTGCACAATATCGTGCAGCAGCTATATATTCGGTTTTGGTGGTTGAAATAGATACCGAGTTTTATTTCTTAGAGAACCAGGAAACTAAACATCCGCCTAAGAACTGACAAGTGCCACTAGTGCTTTTTCGATCAACATGATGACCGACATTGTCAGAGTCAGAAAAACACACAAGGTCAAATGGTTGACCTTTAGGATACCATAGACCTAAGTCTGTAGTTCCTTTAAGATATCAAAATATTCTTTTTATTGCAACTAAATGAGATTCTTTAGGGTTTTCTTGAAATCTGGCACATTTGCAGACATTGAACATAATGTCAGGTAGACTAGCTGTAATGTATAGGAGACTTTCAATCATTCCTCGATATTTATTTGTGTCAACACTTTTTCCATTTTCATCAGCATTTAGTTTATCAGTAGTTGACATAGGAGTATTAAGAGGTTTCACAGATTCTAGACCAAATTTTTTAATCATTTCTTTGCAATATTTAGATTGAGAGATGTGGATACCTTTTTCTCCTTGCTTGATTTGTAGTCCTAGGAAGAAATTTAATTCTCCCATCATGCTCATTTCAAATTCATTACTCATGCTTTCAAAGAAATCATTACACATAGTCATGTTAGTAGATCCAAAAATGATGTCATCAACATATATTTGTAAAATAAGAATATCATCATTTTTATATCTTCTAAAAAGAGTAGTATCTACTGTGCTCCTTTTATAACCATTTTCTAACAAAAATTTACTTAGTCTTTCATACCATGCCCTGGGAGCTTGTTTTAGACCGTATAAAGCTTTGTGTAGTTTATACACATAATCAGGATGATCAAAGTCTTCAAAGTTAGGGGGTTGTTTAACATAGACTTCTTCTTCAATAACACCATTCAGAAAAGAAGATTTCACATCCATTTTAAATAATTTAAAATCTTTATGGCATGCAAAAGCTAATAACATATGTATAGACTCAATTCTAGCAACAGGAGCATATGTTTCATCATATTCTATTCCTTCAAGTTGATTATACCCTTGTGCAACTAATCGTGCCTTATTACGTATAACAGTTCTATTTTCATCTAATTTGTTACGAAACACCCATCGAGTTCCAATAATGGAGGTTTCTTCGGGAGTTGGAACTAATTCCCATACTTTATTTTTTGTGAACTGTTCAAGTTCTTCTTGCATAGCTATTATCCAGTCTTCATCAAGCAATGCATCTTTTATATTTTTAAGCTCAATTTGTGATAGAAAGGATAGATGACTGGCCATGTTTTGTGCTTTTAATCTTGTAAGAATCCCTTTATCGATATCACCAATTACGTTTTCTATTAGATGATTTCTTATAGTATGTGATTCTTTGGGCAAGTCATTTAACTGGGGATTAGGATTTTCAAGAGGATTAATAGTGACAGGTGGAGATATATCATCTATTTTTAGTTCTTCCATATTTATGAGAATGTCTTCAATGACTGTATCATTTTCTGCCAGTTCTTTGTATTTTTGAGAAGGTTTAGATTTATCAAAGGTTACATTCATTGACTCTTCCATGACTAGAGTTCTTTTATTAAAGACTCTATATGCTTTACTATTTAGTGAATATCTCAGAAATATTCTTTCATCAGATTTGTGATCGAATTTCACTAGATATTGTTTAGTATTTAGAATAAAGTATTTACTTCCAAAGACACGAAAATAATTTATTTTTAGAGTTTTTTTTATAAAAACGTTCATAGGGAGTTTTGAGGAACATTGGTCTTAGCAAGACTCGATTTAAAATATAACAGGATGTTGCAATTGCTTTGGCCCAAAAATATTTAGGAAGTCGATATTCATTAAGCATAGTATTGGTCATTTCCTGTAGAGTGTGATTTTTCTTTTCAACAACACCGTTTGATTGAGGTGTATAAGGTGCAGAAAAGTTATGACTTATACCGTGCTTATCACAGAACATTATGAAAGCAGAATTGTCAAATCCCTTCCGTGATCAGACCGAAAATAAACAATAGAGCTTCCCTGTTGATTCTGAATTTTCTTACATAGAGCAGAGAAAGAGTTTATCGCTTTATTTTTGAATGTTAGAAAGTCAACCCAAGTGAATCTTGAATAATCATCAACTAGGACTAAAATGTAGACAGCACCACCCATGCTATGTTTAGGGATAGGTCCTACTAAGTCCATATGCAAGAGTTTTAGTGGTTGAGAGGTTGATACTGTGAGTTTAGGTCTATGAGATGCATGAATTTGTTTTCCTAATTCACAGGCTTCACAGATATGGTCTTTAAGGAATTTAAGTTTAGGAAGACCACGAACATGTTCCTTAGAAGATATGTTGTTAATTAATTTCATGTTAATGTGTCCTAATCTACGATGCCAAAGTCAAGAATCGTCATTTGCAGATACAAGACACATATTTTCCAGGTGTGAGTATGTATCTAAATCACACGTGTACACATTTTGACTTCTAGGAAAGTAGAATTAATTTTCCAGTTTGATCATATATTGAACAGTTATGAGGACGGAATGTTATTTAAAAACCACTATCACAAAGTTGACTAATGGATAGAAGATTGTACCTAAGTCCTGTGACTAATTAACCGTTAGAGATTGTTATGTGCATACTGTACACATTTTCAATTCCAACAACTTTACCTTTGTTGCTATCTTCAAACGTTACCTCATTACAGTCTGTAGCTTGTAGATTGCTCAATTTTGTTTTGTCGCCTATTATGTGTCTTGAACAACCGCTATCAAGGTACCATTTATTTTTACTAGAGTCAGCTGTGAGACATACATGCAACATATATTATATTCACAAACTGGTACCCTTTAGTGAGAAGGGTCCTTTGGGTAAGTTTTTCATTTTGTATAAGGATCATTCGTGCTTTCCTTTACAAATTTGGTACAGGATAATAATCACTGGTAGACACACATGTTTTATGGGTAGCAGATTTATAATATGTATGATTCACTCTTTTATTTTAAGGATTTTGACGAGAGTTTCTAGGCGGTCTTTCATGAGAAAGAAATTCTCTTTTTGTGATAATAGGTGTAGTATAACTTCCTTTTGGTACCCAAATCATTTTTCCTTTGTAGTTTTCATTCTTGGCATTACATGAGTAAATCGAATGACTATTTCTGTTACAGTAAGAGCATTTATCACAAGGAGATGCATGACCTTTTTCTTTACTTTTAACATGATAGAGTTTTTTATTTTTTGTCTTACTGGATTCTCCGATATACCCTAATCCTTCTTTATTAAAACTAAATCTTTGTTGACTAAGCATAACGTCAAGATTTTCTTTCCCTTTTGTAAATTTAATAACTGTAGAGTTTAAGTTATCACGTTCTAGAGTAAACATTTTAATTTGATTCATTAAATTAGATTCTTCAATTTATTTTTCTAATTTCTGAGATGAGTTTTCCTTTTTACATATTTCTTGATTTAGTGTTGGAGAATCTTCTATAATCACAGCAAGAACTGAATTTTCAATTTCAAGATTTTCAATAGAAATAATAAGTGTTGAATTTTCTATTTCAAGATTTCTATTTATTTTTCTTAATTTTTCTAGTTCTTCTTTTGCTGCAAGATTTCTTAAAGAATCATTTTCTAGTTTCTCATTTTCTTCTTTTAAGGTTTCAATGATCATAATTAAATTTGAATTTTCTATTTCAAGATTTCTATTTGCTTTAATTAATTTTTCTAATGATATTTTTAATTTAATAAAATCTTCTTTATTAATTTCATTATCTTTATATAGAAAATTATATGCTTCTAGTAATTCATGTTGTTCTTCATTTATGTTTTCTAAATTATGTGTGGCAAATGAAGTGCTAGGTAATTGATGTTCTGAATTTACCTCAGATCTCGGTGATGAGTCATTGTCCGCCATTAAATATAAATTTACGATTTCCTCGATTGGTTCAGTAGGTTCTTCTTCATCACTTAGATCCCAGCCTTCTTCAGCTACTAGAACTTTGTTGTTGACTAGTTTTGGACAATCCTTCTTGAAGTGTCCTGGTTGGTTGCATTCAAAACAGTTATTTGAGTTTTCATTTGAGCCAACATTTCTGAAGTTGCTGTTGGTAGCTTTAATATTTCCTCCTGGTATTTTTGGCTTGAAGGGTTGCTTGTTTCGAAAATTGTTGAAGTTGTTGTTTGTTTTCATAAAGCCTTTGCCATATCTCTTTGCTTTGCTTTGAATTACTCTCCTGAGTTGTCTTGACAATAACGCAACTTCGTTATTATCTAGACTTAAGAGTTCTTCATTTAATTCATCATCATCGCTTTCTTAATCAACGAGTAAGGCTTTGAAAGCAATTCCTTTCTTTTTGAGGTCTGTGTCTGATCCTTCTTTTTCGACTAGCATGTCAACTTCGTGGGCACGGAGATTTCCAATGAGGCTATTAAGAGGATAAGCAGTTTGATCCTGCATTTCCTTATGGCTGTAACTTTCATTTTCCATATAGATGGAAGAGCTTTGAGAATTTTTCTGTTCTTCTCATTTGTTGTGTAAGCTTTTCCCAGTTGTTCTAGTTCATCAATGATTCTGGAAAAATGATTTTCCATATGAATGATTTTTTCACCTTCTTCTAGCTTGAAGATTTCACATTCTTGGATTAGAGCATCTTTTCTGGTTTCTTTGATATGACTGGTTCCTTCATAGGTTACAATAGATTTTTCTCAGATTTCTTTAGCATTCTTGCACTTGTTATCTCTTTTATATTCTTTTTCTATAAGAGCACTGGTTAACACTTGTTCATCTTTGGAGGCGATATTCATAATCACCTCATCCTCGGTGATGAATTCCCCAGCATTTTTTTCGACCATCTTTTCATCTTCGATTTTTGTGGGAATCTTTACACCTCGTTCTATTGCCAACCAGATTTTGATTCCTTGTGATTTGGCTTAGATTTTGAACATATTTTTCTAGGTGGCAAAGTTTGTGCCCTCAAATAGTGGAGGTCTTGACATTGATAGTCCTTCTCCACAACCGGTAGTATTTGTGTAGGCCATAGATGGATCTACTCTTAGATATGCCTGTAATTACTTAACAAACAAGTTAAAGAGCACTACTCTGATACCAATTGAAAGTCCAATAATAATCTAGAAGGGGGGTTGAATAGATTATCATTGGTTAAAAATTATCTTTGGCCTTTTTGAATTTTAGTAGGTTAATTTTAAGAAATTAATAAGCAGATTAAAATTCAATCACACAATGCACATATATTTATCTGGTTCACAACATACAGCTCGAGTATGTTGCTACGTCCAGTCTCAAGCTCCTCTCCAGGACTTGAGATCCAATTACTCCCTGTAATAAATACTTCTTCAAGAGGCAGAGAAGCCTTTACAAAGTTTTAAATATAAACTTATAACTATCCACAACTAACTATCTTGGACAGCGAACTCCCAGCTCCTTCCTCAAGCTTAGTTGAATCTTCTTTTGAGCTTAGAACTATTCTATAGCTTGGTCTTCAAACAACAATCTCTTCTTCACCTCACAAGTACATTAGAGACCCAACTCCCAGCTAACCTCTCTAAGACTCTGGTCTTGGTACAAAAATTCTTGTCTTTCTCACAAGTATAAAATAAATTAACTCAACCTTTTTCTTTTTACAAAAAAGTTTGTTTGAATATTTGCTTCTAATAGTAAGCAGATAAAATTGTAGAACAGATACTTCTCAGATAAGCAGATATAGATTTTACGTATATGACAAAAGTTCAAGACTTTTAAGTGATGTGCTTCTGTGAAAGCAGATAGATGGATTTAAGCACTTTTAATAAAGATTTTCTTTTTCTTTAATAAAGAATGTGTTTCTATGGTTTAAGAAAAAGATTTTTCTTTTAGAGTGAGTTTCTATAGTTTTAAACAAATGTGACTTTGAATTTAAACAACTATATTAACTCACATATAATGCAACAAATAATTTATGATCAATTATATGAGCAGTATATTTAATGACAGTTTTATCAAGTATAATAATATGATCAATTTAGATAATACTTGAATAAACTTGTTTCACCCACTTATATATATTATATTATATTTGATCTACGTTGTGAATAATTTGGCTACTTAGGATTTCAAAGACCGTCCAGATAATATCCTTTGTTAAAAAATATCTCCGAATATCGGTATCTAAGTACTGACTAAATTGTTCAATTCATAACTTGGTAATCGTATATAAATATTATACAATATTTACATAGATTATTTATATCAGTAAAAGGCCACTTAGGATTTTAAAGACCGTTTGAAGAATTTTAAAGAAATTACTTTCGAATTATATCGGTATCTAAGTATTGACTTTTTACTTGAAATTGATAGATGAAATATAGATATATATAAATGTGTATCGCAGTTTATATCTGATTATATATATATATATATATATATATATATATAAAAGCAAGTATGAGATAATATGAACAATAATAATTTAACAACTTATCTCAGATACTTTGACCAATTTTTCTCTTCCAATATAGAATTAGAACTTTGATTAGAAGAAGAGAGTAAAAGCTTAATCGGACAGAATGTAGGCAAGGAGAGTAAGGTTTACGATACGTAAATTGGTAAATTAAAATGAATGAAGGAGCTTCCTATTTATAGGATTTTTGATGTTAGGGCAAAATCGTAATTTTGGAAATTTATTTTTGAAATAGAAGGTCCGAATTGTATGATTCAAAAATGAAGGGCTCGGATCAAATGTGATTTACCCGATTTGAGAAATGGTTTGGCCGAACAATTATGTTTGATACTAGTGACTCATCACATGCCCATTAATTTTGTTTCCAACCTATGACTCATAACTTGCCAACTTGCCCATATATTTAGTAAACATGTATAAGCTTTAATGTCCAGCATACACACACGATTACTACACATATAGGTTAGGCACACACTCCCATGCACATTCCCATGCACAGACACACACACGGTTTGTATATATATTATATACTTTTACATATATAATATACTTTAGCATATATATATATATATATATATATATTTAGAAATCCTTTTTGCCCATAAAGATTTAAAAAACATTTTTGAAATAGAAATAGGAATTTTCTTGCCATAGAAAATGTTACTATATGAATTTTATTTTATTAACACTTGATATTAGATTTATCAAGGTCATAAAAAATTTCAAAAGAAGTTTAGAAAATAAATAATTTTGGTCAAAATATTCGAGGTATTTAAAAACAAGTTTAATACTTTTAATTCTATGGAGAGAATTTTACCCTTTTGACCTATTTACTTAATTTGTTATCATCAAAATAAAATACTCAGATTTAGAGACTTATTACCCTGATAGACGACACAATCCCCATCATCATTTGACATTTTACTGAGGAGAGTTAGATGTACATCCTGGATGGCAAGTAGTTTGGCGCCCTTACATGAGGTGGGATGACAATATGAATGGATTTAATTTTGAAGGATTATTGTTGGGATCTGGTAGAATCCCCTTGAACAATTTTGATATCGTAGAATACCAGATGCAAGACAGGGTGATGAGACAGTAAGGGTTCCTACAAGGTATACCATCTCCGGCAAAAAATCACGACGATCTTAGAAAGGAAAAAGAGCATAGATTTGTCGTCGTTGATTGCATGGCCTTGAGGCGACAATACATCGCGCATTTAGAGGCTTACGTGGAACATCTTAAGGGAAGCATAAAATAAACGGAAGCATGGACACAATCAAATTTACATAAAATAAACGGAAGCATGGAAAATCAAAGTTTTAAAATTTTACAAACTATATAACCAGATCATCATTTATGCATAATTATTAATTAAACGAAATAGATGGAGATTAGATTCATACCCTCGTAGAAACTAGCTTCCTCATGTACGAGTTCAACTCTAATTCTTTCGCATTCAACTTAAATCCACCGGGTTGATTCCTTCCTTTGATCAACGTTAGCCACCCAAGTGTTTGGCCTCTAGAGGTGATCCACCAAAAAAGAAGAAGAATTCAAGAAGAAGGGTGTTTGGTTAAACCCTAGTTTCTATCTCTATAGAAAAGGTGTACTCTCTCAACTCTTGGAAAGATCATTAACCCCAAATCAAAATAAGACTCCTCTTATTTATAGATGTAGGCAACCCTCCTAAATAATTTAGGATTAGAGTTTCATATTAATTAATTAAACTCCTTTAATTAATTAGGCTTCCCAAAAATATTGGGAATAACTAATTAAACTCTTTAATTAACTATCCTCTTAATTTTATTAGAAAAATATATATATATATATATATATATATGTATCTTATTAATTAATTTCCAAACTCCTTTAGGAATTAAATAATAATAATAATACTAATAATAAGACTTCTCGTATTAATTTATATTTAATATTTTTAAAATATTAAATAATAAATATTAATCTATTTATTTTATTCTATCACTATAGATTAAATTAAATATACTTAATTTATTATTATGATTATGCCATTTGCTTCTTTAATAAATAGTCTTCCTTTTATGGTGTGACCCTTTAGGTTCTCCATATTAAATCGGTTGTGATTAAATCAATTAGAACAATTCAAATCTTATTTAAATAAATAAATTAAACTAATAATTCATTTAAATAAATAATATTTATTCTACAATAAGGATAAGCCTCATTAGCGATCAACGACTTTCTAAATAATATAGATTTCAACATTAATCATAAAAGAACCTTTGAGTAAATAGTTACTGTACAATTCAATCCTTCCACCATACAATGTTTCAATTAAATATTAGACATAAAATTATTGTCAAGTATTATTTTATTTAATTATATGTATTTCGATTCCAAAATGCACAACTCTAAATAATGCAAATTAGAAACTCCTTTCTAATTTCATTCCACATTGGCCAAGGATTCCTGGGTTGTCATTTATCGAATCACATAGGATATATCTCTTCTTTTACTAGAAATGGTAGATTCTTTATTGATCATTCATTATATTCATATATAACTTATTACACCCAAGCATACCCTTTGATATACCCTAAGGGTCTTAAGGGATATGTCAAAGTATAACTTATCATACACAAGATACTATGATGATCTCAAGTCTAAGGATCACTTATACTACTATCACTACAGGAATTTCTATTGACAGGCAAGTAAAACTCCATTAGGTATTCTTTAGCGAGCCACGTTTAGTGAACTTATTCTCCAATAAGCACCAACATACTTGATTTTGTGTCTCCACACAAATGATCATGAGATCGATCATCTTCATCCAATGAGTGAGCAACGTATGTACCAATCTATTTGGATTCATTAATCCCCTTTTTAGTAATCTAACGATTAGGAACTATTTTAGTTTTAAGCTATCTAAGAATTTAGATCTCATTAGCATGATCATCATCATCAGGGGTGCTCATCGGTAAAAAACCAAACCAGTACCGAAAAAATCGAACTGAAACCGATCCGAAAATACCAAAAAATTAAGAACCGGTACTGGTACCGAATAACCAGTTTCGGTACCAGTTCGGTACAAAATCGGTACCGGTTTTTTTGGTTCGATTTTCGGTTATACCGCAATAATTAAATAATTAAATAATTTTTTTTATATATTAATAAAAAAATTTAAAACTAATTTTTTTTTGGAATAATTAAATAATAAGAGATAATTAAATAATTTCTACCCCTCATTACTCTACTGCAATAATTTCTACATAACTGTACCAAGTCAATTTTGGAATAAATTATTGAATTATACATGCAATTAATAAAGCAGGATTCCAAACCAAAAATTTCAAACCTTCCATAAAGCCAGGTTTCGGTGTTTGGGGGAAATATAAGAGATACATCTCAGCAATGAATCACAAAAATTAGATAGAACGCCAAAAAATAATAGATAGATATAACATCTCAAATTTCGATTTTTTTTTTCAGTTCTTTGGTTTTACTGAATCCTAAATTTTCATTACCGCTACCGGTACCGAAAAGTATAAAACAAACCAAAAAACTGGTACCGAAAAAATCGGTACCGAAAAAAATCGGTATTGTCGGTACCAGTATCAACCGGTTCGGTAAAAAAACCAAAAAATTGAATTTTTTAAGCACACCTAATCATCATGATTCTAAAAGCATTGCTTAAAATTATGGGTTTTTCACATTTTATTATAACAACATCTTGTAGATAATTAAATGCCTTTAAATAAATAACTCTTTTATTGATAAATGAATAAGATTGTTACAAAGTATATGCTTTATCATCAAACATGATTGGCTTGTTTGCATACTACTTTCAATCTCCCACTTGCACTAAAGTCAATCACCATGGTATCTAATCCTTCTTCTCTAAGTGACGATTATCCTGCTGCTGGATAAGTTTCAGTAAATAAATATGTAATATTGTTCTTAAGAGTTCACTATCTCTATAGTGACTTCTCATCTTTCAATGATTCCTTTAATCAAATGAAAGTGCCACAACACATGTTTGGATCCAAGATGAGACTTAGAAACTATTCCTAGTTCTGTAATGAACTTTTCATCCGAAACATCAGTTTGCAGCTCTATTTACAGCTACATATTTTGTCTTTATTTCTAAACCAGCAACTCTTTGCTGTTTGGAACCTTTTCAATTCACTGCACCACCTTTCAAGGTAACGACTTACCCTAAAGTGGATTTGTTGTCGTCTTGGTCAGTCTGAAAAACTTGAGTTTGTTTAGTCCTCTAGTTTTAATTCAGACCCATCATGATTACATCCTTAGTGTTGGTTAAGTACTTTAAGATATTTTTCACTGTCTTACAGTGATCTTCTCCAGAATATGATTGATCGACATCAAGTCTCATACATTTTATTGTATACATGATAGTAACTCATGCAATCTCTCTTTTATTGAGGACAATTTTAGAGAGATACACTCCATGACTCATCATCATGAGACATCTCTTGGAGTTTGCCATGATGAACGCCTTTAGCATCAAATGAATATATGTTCCTTAAGTTAAGCCGAGCATCCTTTTAAATCTATCTATATAGATTTATATCTCCAATGTAGGATGTTTTACCCAAATCATAAATGGAGGAATGTTTAGATAACTTTATCTTTACTGATTATAGCACTAGTATGTCATTCCTTATCAGTAGTATATCAACATATAATGCTAGGAATGTCACAGCGCTCCCTTTTGTGCACACTAGGTTCATTTCGTTTTTGATAAAATCAAACTCTTTTGATTGTCTCATCAAAATGAATGTTCCATCTTTAAGAAGCTTTCTTCAATCCATAAATGGATTATTGTAGCTCATATACATGATTTGCTTCAACCATTGAAATAAATCCATCTAGTTATATCATACATACATTCTCCTCTAATAATTTATATTTGAGGAAGGGCGTCTCCACTTCCATTTGCCAAATTTAGTAATAATAAGCTGCAATTGCAAGTAAAATCCAAATAGACTTGAGCATTACTACTGGTAATAAGGTTTTATCGCAGTCAACTCCTTGACTTTATTTGAAAACCTTTTCCAAACAAGTTTGGCCTTATAGGTCTCCACCTTGCCATTTTACTCCAAAGATTCATTTTGGATTTTATGGTCATCTACCATTTCTCTAAGTGTTTACAACTCTTAGCCTTATCATATATAACTAGATCATCATCCTCTATGATGTGTACCTCATCATCATCATGTATGATGAATTCATACCTCCCAGGTATCTTCGGTACTATTCCAGATTTACGATTCAGTTGTGGTATAATACGTCTATCTACAGGTTCCTCCTTTTGACTAATAGTGATTTGTGATTCTTGAACTCGTTCAAGATCTATTATCCTCCCACTAGCCCTTCAATGATAAACACTTTTATCTTAGAAGGCAGCGTGTTTTGCAACAAACACATTTTTCTAAGTAGGATTATAAAACATATACCCTAAACTTACTTTAGGATGTCCCACAAATCTGTACTTGTCAAATTTTGTCCCAAGCTTATCTTTTTGACACCTTTTCACATAAGCTGGACAACCCTTTATCTTAACATACTTAAGATTAGGAATCCTCCCTGTCCATAACTCTTATGAACTCTTGGGGACGAATTTTGAGGTTACCTTATTTTGTAGATATGCAGCCGTTTCTAGGGCATTATCCCAGAAGGATACGGAAATGTCGATAAAATCATTATGGACCGCACCATGTCCAACAAGGTACTATTTTTCTTTATAGATACACCAATCAATTATTGTGTATCAAGAAGCATCCATTGTAAGAAAACCATTTAAGATGATCTTAAAACTTATTGCACAAGTATTTATTCCTCGATCCAATCGAAGAATCATAATACCTTGCCAATTAGTTTTACTTCTGAATTCTTTGAACCTTTCAAATGATTCAGATTTGTATTTCACCAAATATAAATATTCAACTCTTTGAATAATCATATCATTTTCTTTTACTTGTTGGTTCAATTTAAAATTATTTTCATATAAGTCAAGTATGTAAAGTTCATTCAATAAATTGTTAATTATTTAAACTAATGGACTTGCCTTTAGGCGGCGCTAAAAAATAAGTTCCTGCAATTAATGGACCAACCTTTGCTCCATTTCCACACACAGGAAGACTTCCCCGTGTTTGGCTTTTTACTTCTGCTTGGTCCCTTCATAAATTTGTGTTTATGAGAACCATAGTCGGTATCCAATACCCAAGTAGAAACTTTACTTACTGAAAGCTTTATTTCAATCATTGACAAACTTGTATATGTAACCAAAGCTTCACTAAGTTTCTTCTGGTTAGCCTCTATAAGATACTTCTCGCAGTTTTTATTCCAGTGTCCAAGCTTATTGAAGTGGAAGCAAACGCCTTTGCTATCCGTATCAATTTTGTTCTTATTATCCTTTGTATTTGCCTTTCTATTTACCTTCTTTGAATCATTCTTCTTTTCAGAAGATCCTTTGGCCCTACCAATAAGACTTGGTCTTTCTTGGTTGGAGGTGACTCTCAACAGTTTTTCAATATGTTAAGCAAATCAGCGAGACTGATATCTAGCTTGTTCATGTGAAAATTCACAACAATTGTGATAAGGAGTCTGGGAGTGAGTGCAAGATCAAATCTTGGCTCAACTCTCCATACATGACAAAACCATGTTTTCCTAATTGTTCAATCCAATTGATCATCTTTAGAATATGTGCCTATACTGTAGTGTCATCGGTCATTCTAGATTGAAAGAGCTCTTTAGATATCTGATATCTAGCAGTCCTACTTTCCACACCATTCAACTACTTGAAATGCAGGAATATATTAGGAGCATCCATAGTTTCATGCTAACGCTGAAGCTTGTTACTCATGGATGCGAGGATGATGTATTAAGCCAGCTATGCATCATCTTGCTCTTTCTAAAAGTAGCAATCTCTTCCTCAGAGGTATTGTCTGCAACCATTGCAGGGATAAACGTATTAAGGATATAAGATAGCTTTTCAGCCTTGAGAACTATTCTCAAATTTCTTAACCAATCCGTTTAATTCGGTTTGATTAATTAGCATCTAATATGCTACGCAGTGATAGTAATTTAGACATTGTAAAATTTTGTAAATAAATTTGTAATTAACAACATTATAACATACATTTTTTTATTAATTACCAAAATAAATTAGGTCTTGTTTTAAGTTGGCATCTCCCACTATTTTCATCAAACTATATTACCCTCAAAATATATAGTTTGGCAAATCTAATTAAAGATTTGCTAGTGAGAATAAGAATCTCATTTCAAATGTATTTAGCCTTGTGGTGACACAACAAACAATATATAAATAAATAAGTAGACAACTCTTGTCAATTACATCATCATGTAACTCCTTTTGCCTCTTAGATTATTTTAATCAAGTGGTGGCACATCCGAATCAGAATTATCTAAGTTAAGTCCAACCTAGCACTTCCACTACAAGAAAAGTAGCGAATTCGGACGAAATTATGTTCGACGGAATTATTCCCTCAAAGATAGGTTTGTTCCGACATATTATTCAGTAGAACATAATTCAGTCTAAACTACAGTAATTTTGACATATGTTCGTCGAAAATAGATGGAATCCTTTGGCACCTAAGTTCGCGCCAGCACCAAACTTATACTCGACGGAATAATGTTTACTTTCGACGGAATATCAGTCGAGGATAAGTTAACTACGACGGATTTAGGTTTGACGAAAATTCCGTCGAAAATAATCTTTAAAACCTAATCAGATCGTTTTCCCCCAGCAGCCTCTGCTATTCTCTCATTTTACTCTCTCACTATATTTCTCTCATTTTCTCTCTCTCACTGCTCTCTCTCGACTCTCATCTCCACCACCACCTCGTGTCGCACTCTCACTCCACCACCACCACCACGATACTAGTCGCCTCCGTAGCCGCCACCCACCACCGTTCCAGCAGCCACCACCAGCCACCACCACCACCACCAGATGCCACCACCACCACCGCCACCAGACGCCACCACCACCACCGTTTTAGCTACCACCACCAAACACCACCACCACCAGACGCCACCACCACCATTATTCCAGCAACCACCACCACCACCGATCTGCACCACCAGGAGGTCCTGTGTTCCTCATTTCTTTTCCTTTAGGTTGCACATTAATTCAAGGTTAGTTTTATTAATTTATGTTTTTAGGGTTAATTTGTTGCAAATAGTTAAATAAAAATTATTTTTAAATGTCTGAAATTTATAATATTTTTGAAATTTGTATGATATTTCTAAAATTTGTGGCTTAATTTGTTTTAGGTTTAGTATGAGTTTGAATATGAGATTAACATAATTTGGATAATATGTTGTTGCTGTAAATAACTGTGGGTCAAAAATTTGGGTTGTAACGCCCCCAAAATAGGTCCAATCCACCCAACTCATTCTGGGTCGCCACGAAATACACTCAAAAAAATCCAAATACAAATCTTCAAATTCTAACTTTTAAACTGTCGTGCATAATACGACCACACATAAAGTGTGAGTTTCAATACAAATACAGTACCTACACTCCAAATCAATGATACGCTACATAAAGGTACAGCCAATAACTGTTTTAAAAATTAAAATCTTGGGAAAATGCTCAAGAAAACCTTCGTACATAGGAGGTCATGCATCTAAGTGATAATAGATATCATATGACTTGAGAGTTATCCTTGGTTGACCCAAAAGACCCCAAAGAAAAACGAGAAGATTACTATCATGTTCTTTCCAATGGTGGTTCTTCTCTTGCCATATAATTATCTCTATTGTCTCCAATTGAGAATTAAATTTCAACCATCCTCCAAGATTATATAGGTAGTGCTCATAGATATAATCAGCAAGTGGATGTGCACAACCCTATCTTATAATAACACGAAGTCGTATGTCATTAGACATCTTGTATGATAGTGGCAAAACACCCTTCCAAAGTTGGGTTCACCTCACCCTATTCGGTTCACCAAAATTAAAGGATAATTGACGTAATAAATACGATACACACATTTTAAAATCTCAATATAATTATTATCATACTGTTTTATGGGAAACTTCAACAGCTATAGACCATCGTTCTATTCCCCTGTTACCCTCGCTCGACCCAGCTACACTCTTATTACCTGAAAGGAATTGTGAAGCAAAAGGGTGAGCACAAATAGCCCAGTGTAGAATGTCACAACTAAAGATAATCAAATTATCAATAGCATTCGTCAGTAATAAATCAGAGATTTATAATATATGGTAGATGATAGAACTTTTCAACTATAGTTGCAGCAGAACGAACAATCCATTAGAAGAGTCAGATAGACCATAATGTCTATTATCTCCTTCATGTTAAAAGTCCACCAACAATATTGTATCCCTGTAACATCAATCAACAATTCCTGTCCATAATCATGTAAATAGTTCATAATCATAATTA
Organism: Panax stipuleanatus; assembly: GCA_020205555.1. NCBI lineage: Eukaryota > Viridiplantae > Streptophyta > Magnoliopsida > Apiales > Araliaceae > Panax > Panax stipuleanatus. Next base: position 126,291,670 of record CM035122.1, on the reverse strand, counting down.
TGTTGATAAATTTCTCTTTGTACCCAAGACGGAGATGATTTTTATCACCTATCTTTACCTGAAACACCAAAGACCATGGTTATACCAAATCACAGTTCCTGTTCATAATCATTCTAATCAATTCATCTTTACACTACGGGCCAAAGATTTTTAACAATTAATCATTCATCTTTGTACTACGGCCAAAAATATTTATCAATCAACAGTTCATCTTTGCACTACAGGCCAAAGATATTCACAAATCAACAGGTCATCTTTGCACTACGGCCAAAGATATTCAACAACAGGTCATCTTTGCACTACAGGCTAAAGATATTCAACAACAGGTCATCTTTGCACTACAGGCCAAAGATATTCATATCTCAAAGAAATATCTAATTATTTCAGAATTTATATAAACAATAATTATAACCATGTTGATCAATTCACCTTTGCCCTTAAGCTAAAGATATTCAATTGTAAATTTAATGGTCATGATCATACCAGTCAACAATTCATCTTTGCACTACTGGCCAAAGAGAACCCATAGTCATGATCATACCTATAATCTACCCATCTTTACCCTCAAGTCAAAGAGAACTTCCATTACCAGGATTATAAAAATATTATATATGATAATAAACACAATATGATCAAAATATGGATCTAATTTCAAGAGTAAAATTCATAAATCAACGATCATTTGGTTAGAAAAAGAAACCAATTTTGCCGTGAATAGTACCCCGTATTCGTAAATAGTACCGTATTCGTGAATAGTGCCGTATACGTAAATAGCGCCGTATATGTGAGTAGTGTCGTATACGTGAATAATGCCGTATACGTGAATAGTAACTTTGACATGAAAAGGTAAAAATTTCACAATAAAGTTCATATCAATATTTCGGTATAATGATATTGAAAGCAATAACATCATTTACGAGAAAAAAATAACATCCCTTATCTCAAAAATAGTACTTCTGACTGAATATCGGATATAATATTGAATAAAACTTGCACTGAATAGCAGCACTCAAAGTATCTAAATACTCACAAAAATACGCTCGATATTATAGAGAAAAAAACTTCTGATTCTGGTGTGATTTTTAATTCTAACTAAGCACCCTATTTATAGGAAAATGCTTAGAACACCAAAGCAAAAAATTTAATAAGATATTATTTATTTTTTTCCTCCGCACCAACTCTTTGACTTTCTTATTTTTTAGCATTTTACAATAAGTGGGGCCCACAAAACATGTTTTAAATATTTTTGTAACAAAACAATTCAGACCTAATATTCAAAAATTTCAATAATTCATAATAAATAGCCTTTTATCAGAAAAATACGAACCTTATGTCCATTTCATATGAAATTTAATTCTCTACAATTTTGTAGAAGAAAACTTTTCCAAATTTCGAACAAAAAATGACCCAAATTTACATACGGATGATTTTTCCATTTCTCTCTTCTTCTTTTTTTTCTCTTTCTTTCCTCTTTTCTTCCTCTCTTTTCTTTTCTTTCTTCCTTTCCTTTCCCCCCACCAATTCCCACTAACTCTCTCTTTCTCTCTCTCTCTCCCCCGTTTTCTTCTCTCACCCCCACCACTTCTTCCACACACACATATGCACACACACACACACACACACACACACATATATATATATATATATGTGTGTGTGTATATATATATTAAAATATTTATAATTATAAAAAAAAAATTCTAATTCTATTTTCTCTCTTTCACCTCATTTTATTCATATATCGTGCATTTATTGTAAAAATATCATCATTATTATATTATTATATTATCACATTACACACTTATAATGTAATATTATAATAATATATTTGAATGAATTATTTTATCAGAAAAGATAAAATATCAACTCTCAATAATTGTCTCATTTGCTAAAAATTCCTCCATTTATATCCACATCAAATAAATATTTTCTTATAATTTTTATCAATAATTAATCATTCACAAATAATATTACAGAACCACAATATTGACAACCAGGTCGTTTCCAGAAAAGAGGGGGATTTTCGATAAGGATTTCTCCTTATTAGCGCGCAATTAGCTGATCAAACCCCTTTCCTAGATAGAACTTCCTTATACATTGCCAATAATGCTGTCTAATAATATTATTCAAATAATATGAATTATTGATTTGATAATATGAAATACTGTGCAGCGATAATTATTGAAATATACAACACTGTGCAATACCGTATGCTACTGTGCAACAACGCGTATTACTTTACTTTAATCATCGGGTATTTCAATAGTTTTAACGGAAACAACTACTCCGTTATTTTTAAAAAATGTATTCGTGTCGTTTTTTTTATCCGACAGTTTTTCTTTATGGGGCCCACAAATGGCTGCGCCGTCGTACGAATATTTTCCGATAACAAGAATATTCCCCGACCAACAAGTATTTCCCGACAACAATGAATATTTTATAACCACTTGCTTATTTTGAAAAATTTACATATATCACTTTCAATTTTAATCTTTTATCAATTTAACCATTTACTGAATAATAGTTATAAGAAAAATAGAATACTTTTATTTCATAAAAGTCGGGGTCTTACATAGGTCCTGTAGTTGAAATTGGGAGGCTGAAATTGGGAGGCTGAAATCTGAAATTTGGGTCCTATTATTCTTGTTTATATTGCTGAAATTGGAATTTGGATTTTGGAATTTGGACTGCATATTATTTGGAATTTGGAAATTGCAGAATATTTAATATTATGAAGTGTATAACATATGATAATTATTTCAATTTGCTTTTCTTTATGCAATTGCAGCTTCTTACAATGTAATTACAGTATATATATGTTCAAATTTTGATATTGAGGGTTATATATATATATATATATATATATATGTATATATATATATGTATGTATATATATATATATGTTAGTGTATTGAATCTTAAATTTGTGTTCCTTATTACAGTGTTGTTTATGAATGAATGTAATATTTGATATTTCCGATGGAATTCTCGACCAAATTTCTGTCAGAATTCTTCAATTATAAAATTTGTGGGCCCTACAGGTATATTTATTTATTATTTAATTAGTTTTCCAATATTAAAATAAACTAAGTAGCATTTACTTAGTTTCTAACTACTAAAATAAAATTAATTTAATTTAATTTAGTTTATTAAATAAAATAAATTTTAAAAATTAGATAATATAATAATAAAATAAAATAAATAATAATAATAAATTAAATTAATTTGAATAAATTAAATTAAATTAAATTAAATTGTTGGTCGACTGTCGGGTAGTGAGGTCTTGGGCTGGTTGAACCATCTTGATTTTTCTTTGCCGGGGAAGGAGGAAAGTAAATTGAGAACAGCCGGGTACGGAAAGACTCATAATTGGACACACTCGCCCATATGGTTTGAGTTGTCGTATTGGGTCTTGTCATTGTATAGATGTCATGCATACCGAAAAGAATGTTTTCGAGAACTTATTTTACACCGTGTTAGATGCGAGTGGTATAACCAAAGACAATGACAACGCTCGAAAAGATTTGGAGGCATTGAACATTAGGCCATAATTGTGGCTTCGCCCTAACAATACGAAACCTAAAGCTCCATGTTGTCTTACTAAGCAACAAGTTGAAGACGTGTGTTAGTGGGTTAATGGGTTGAAGCTCCCAGATGGATATACGTCGAACATATCTCGATGTTGTAAGGTCAAGCAATTGAAAATTACTGGATTCAAAAGTCACGATTGTCATGTATTCATGCAGAAGTTGATCCCAATTGCATTTCGTAAGATGTTACCCAGAAAAGTTGTGGATACATTAACCGAACTTTTAAATTTCTTTCGGGATCTTTGCTCAACTGTAATTAAGTACAGTGATGTGGAGCAGATGGAGAACAATATTGTACTTATACCATTTGCAAGCTCGAAATGATCTTCCCTCCAAGATACTTTGACTCGATGGAACATCTGCCTATTCATCTACTGTATGAACTCAAACTTGGAGGACCGGTGCAATATCGGTGGATGTATCCTTTTGAGAGGTAATATAAACTATAAATTGCTTTATGTTGCTCATATTAATAATACTCATATATATTTGTCAAAATACTTATGTTAGGTATATGCATCGATTAAAACAAAAGGTCAAGAACAAAGCTCGTGCAGAGGGTTCTATTGCTAAACGCTATACGGAGGAAGAGCTTGTTAACTTTTGCTCATTGTATTTTGACGATGTTGTCTCAACGAAGCACAACCTTTTAAGTAGGAATGAGGTCGTTGGTCTATTGTCTCATGCTGATGATGAGTTAGCTGTATTCACATCCGGCTAAGCCATTTGGCCATGAGATGCTGACTTACTTAAGCGACAAAGAGTTGAAGATTTTATCTACATATGTGCTTCTAAATATGCCTGAAGTATCATTATACATCAGGTATGAATAGATATTTTTTGCATTTAGTGCAATTTACAAGTGTAGTCATCTATCTGTTAAAGTCATTTTACTTTTTTTGTAGTTCATTCGAAGAGGAAGCGTATGCTTCTAACCCAGCTTTTACTGCAGCAAAGTTGGAAGCATTCACTAATGCTAATTTCTAACAGTGGTTTAAGAAAAGTATTGAAGAAGAGAACATTTCTGAGCATTTTATAAATGTCATCCGAGGACATTCCAAAGTTGTTAGTTCTTTTCCCGGCTGCATCGTGAATGGGTATAGATTTAGAGTCGATGACTTGAATGAACCCACATCAGTCAATTCTGGGGTTGTGGTGTTGGGAAGCTGCTACCAAGATTCTGAGTCCAATTACTATAGCCTTTTACAGGATGTGGTTGTGCTCAATTATCACGGGGGTAAAAAGGTAGTTACATTTAAGTGTAGCTGGTTTGATACTGAAAAGGGTGTTAAAATTGATCGTAATAGAATCACAATCGTAGCTATCAAGTCGGTATTAAAATCTGATGACGTGTTCGTGTTAGCAAGTCAAGAGACTCAAGTGTATTACGCTCCTAATGTCGTAAATACTCGAAGCCCCTGGTACACAGTAGTCACAACTAAAACACGTGCATTTGATGCTGAGAACATGTTTGGTATAGATGAGGCGTTGCAAGAAGATGTTAGCAACCCTTTGGCCGTAGTGTTAAACGCTGAAGATGTGATGAGTACTAATGTCATTGACGTACCTGACGATGAGGATGTCGAGGAAAACATCGTCGTGAATGATTATGTAGTCGTTGAGGGTGATAACGATGATGAAACTAATCTCAAAACTAAGGATAAGGAAGATCATAAATCTGAGAATAATATACACGTTGAATTTGATGGGTTTGATGATGGACATAATTGAAAATGAGCATTCATATTAGTAAATACCACATTGTTAAACCTTATATATTCATAATCTACCAATTTAGTTATTGCAGTAGCATATTCATGGCTAGACATAGCGGTGGAGGTCGCCGAGGTGGTGGGCGATCCGACTCGGGAGACGGTAGCCACGATGGAGGCTCGTCTTCAGGAGCTAGTATGCTGTCTGAACTAGGATTTAAATATATTTCAAGCAAAATTAGTTTATGTTTATTGACTCAATTTTTTTAATTATTATAGATGCACCTCGTCGAAGACACTGAGGGATGAACCTCGGTATCTTTGGTCGTCCGCTGGCATCTCCACTTACAGTACCAGTGGATGTCGCTTCTGGACAGTAAGTGTTAATCTATTGTCAAAAGCCAAAATTTAATATTTCTTTCAGTTACTACAAAACACAATTAACGTAACACATATTGTTATATTTTTACTGTAGTATACTAGACCTGGTCGCTAAGCATACTTTACACGCGATCTGCTTGACGCACCTCCCGACCGGGTGCATGCGCCTCACTCACTACTAGTGGTACGATCGCTCTTTTATGGATACTGTGTTGCGGGAGTTTCATGTAAGTTAATAAGTTTATATTAGCCAGTATTATATTATTACATAGTTGTAGCGTTTAAGAAAAAAGTTCCTAACTTTTAGACTTTTGTTATAGACTTATTATAGATTTCCCGAGGGAGTCTCTCAGACAGCCAGTGATGCAGTGATTATTGGACATGTCGCTGCGAATTACTCCGGCTGACTGTATGAGTTGCGACGAAGGGCAGCCCAAGCAGTTGATGACTAGCCCGGGACCACCATCATAGTTCACCAGCCCCGCATAGTCTCCGATCTCGCATGGCAGGCTATGTGTGCACACTGGCAAGCTGAAGATTTCCAGAAAAAGTCTTAGCAGGCAAAGAAGAACCGGGCCAAGCTCCGCATAGTACACACGACTGGCTCGCAGTCTTTCGCGGAGGCGAAGACGGTAATCATAATGTATTTAAAAATAACTTATCAAATTCTAGCACGAATGATAATTAATAACTGTTTTATGACTTTATCTATTAGGCCTTGGGTCAGACCTTGGGTAGAGCTCCGACCATGTTAGAGTTCTGGGATAGAGCCCACACACCTAAGGAGGACCGTGCTTTGTCTCAGGCAGCTTTAGCTATACGGGTAAAAATACTCTTACTTTTTACTAATCTCAATATTAACAGAATAAAATAAAATTATATAATTAACTCACGTATACAATATAAATTACAGGACCGATTTCAGAAGCTTCGGGACCAGCATATAACTGAGTTGGAGGCTGCTAGGGTGGTTCTGAGCCATTAGATTCAACCATTCCCACTCCCCAGATTGAGTTATCTCGAGATGAGGAGCTGAGACTATGGGTCGAGTCTCAGGATCCCCCTACTAGTAGTACCGGCAGGTATCGAGTGGTGGGTCTGCCGAGGATACCCGCATATACACTACCTGGAGGTAATAATATTAATTCTTTATGTTTCATAGAATTCTCATAACTTATAAATTATTGATGATAGCCATGTTATATATATTATCGCAGGATCTAGCTATCGCCAGCGTCCGAGAGCACCTATTGGACCATCTCATACGGACGCTGGCTTGGACGACGAGTTATTCCAAAGGCTGATCGCGACGGTGTCGGATAGGTTCCATACCGATCCGGTGTTTCTTTGTTAGCAGTTGCCTAGCAGGAGTCGTCTTCACAGGTTCTAGCTGGGGCCTCCGCAGAGAGTACGGGCTTACCGCAGGAGCAGTTCGACGCGTTGGGCGGCGAGATGCTCCGGATGGTAGTTACCCTCCTTAGCAGGCTTTTCGTCAGCCCTCGCCCACTCAGGTATTCTGCATGTTTATGTTATTTTCATTATTCTGCATGTTTATGTTATTTTCATTTAACAATATCTTTTTAGTTCTCACATATATACATACTAATGATTTTTATTTTTAATTTTATCAACAGGGTGGCGATGGCGAGGGGACTGGAGATGACGATAGCGATGGCGAGGGGGAACGACGTTGTTGATTTTCATACACCAGACCAGCATCGTCTTCCGCCTACACTCGATGATGATCATACTAGTTTATCGACTCATTTGTCATTCATTTGTACTTATTGTAGTCTAGTTGCGTCTATAAAAGTATTGTAAATAATATTGTATATAATTTTTAGAACATTAGATTATATTTGAAATTATTGATGAGTTAGTAGATTATTTGTAATTGTTAGCTTAGTTGATGATTATTGGACAAATGTTATATATTTAGCGATATATATGTTGAATGACAGGAAATAGTACTGTTATTACTGTTATTGGACTGAAACGGGTTGCAGGTACAAAAAAATTAGGTTTAAACACTTGGAAATTAAAATTTTAAAAAACCCATTTTAAAAAAAATTGTTATTCTTGACGGAATAAGGTATTTTCGACGAAAGTTCAGTCGAAATTAAGTTTTTCTAAATTAAAGAAAAAAAATATTCCATCGGAGATAGCTTATTTACGACGGAAGTTCCGTCGAAATTGTTTCACTTTATATGCGACTGAAATTTTCCGTCGACCATATTTCCTCAAAAATGACTTATCTACGACGAAATTTCAGTCCAAATTATTCCCATTTATACTCGACAAAATTATTCCCTCGTAACTAATCCCTCGAACTTAGCCTATGTACGAAGGAATTACGTCGCAAATAATTTCGTCGAGGATAACGAGTTTCGACGGACTTATTTTCGATGTGTGTATATACGATGGAACTCCCCACTGAATATTCCCTCGTAAATAACTTAATTTCGACGGAATTGTTCGTCGAAAATAAGCTTTTTTCTTGTAGTATTCCATATATTCAACAGAAAAACACTGTCCTTGTGTGTGCACAACAAAACAACATTGTTCAATCTATTTATAAGCATTAAATGTGATAAAACAACATCTCAAATATTTAATATTAGCCTTGTGTGTGCACAACAAACTCATATTAAATATTCAATACTCTATTGTTTTACCATACCAGAAGGCGACGTTCTATATTTTAAATATCTTTGAACGTTTAGGACTTAATATAAATTTTTTGAGGGGTTTGTTATTAATTGTCTCATCTTGTTTAGCGTGCATGCACACATATATATAAAATACGCGTCATATTAATTGACATGCGAAACATGTTGTATAATATATAAAATATATATAGTAAGCATGCACATATAGAATACTATATTCTACCCAGATTGATTATGGACTTTATTCTAGTTTGGTTCACTAGAGCCACCAAGTGAACCAAAAGGTTAAACCTAGGGTGCAAGAATTAAATTTAAATATAACTATTATATTTAAATCCCAAGGCTCCATTACGAATGGGTCTTCACGCGCTCCTTGCTCTTTGATCTCTAATTCTTCAAGTAATTCTAACTAATCCTATTACATAAACTATTTATAATAAATAGAAACCTTGATCAGCAGTCAAGGGAAATTACATAGGAGGGAGATAGAAATTACATCAAGAAAAATTAGAGAAGACGAGGTACGCGGATCCCATTTATAAAACTCATACATTCAATTATCCAACTAAAATAAAATCCAATCATATTGGTCAATAGTCCATAATCAACCTCATTTATTATCATACACATCAACATATGCATCAATAAATAAAACATTCATCTCATGAATAATAAACATTCAATATATACATTGATATCAATTTAATGAGCAATTTTAGTTAGCATAAAATTAAATTTTGAACTAAAATAAAGTCTTTTATTTTAATCCAAATTTAAATCAAAATAAACCTTTTATTTTAATTTATTCATTTTTGAATAAAAAATAAACTCCTTTATTTTTAATCAAAATAAACTCTTTTATTTTAATTAATATGGAATCTAATTCCAAGTCAACATAAACTACTTTATTTTAACTTTTAAAACTGTTATGGAAAAAACAAAATATATGGAATCGAATTCCTTATCAAAATAATTCTTTTATTTTGATTAATATGAAATCCTATTTCATATCTAAATAAACTCCTTTATTTAAGTAAACATGGAATCCCTTTTCTAATCACAAATAAACTCCTTTATTTTAGGAAACAAGGAATTCAATTTCATCTCCAATTAGTTATCATGGAATCCAATTTTAACTCTAATTAGTTAGCATGAAACTAAATTCTAATTAAAATAAACATCTTTATTTTAATCCAATTCCAAATAAAAATAAACTACTTTATTTAAATTTAGAATTACTGAAAAAACATGGAATTTAATTTTTAATTTAAATAAATCTTTTATTTTAATTAAAAATCAAATTATTAAATAAAATAAAATTTTATTCAAATCTGGGTACCGGCGCTGTGGCGCCGGGTTACCCATTTTTCAAAAATCTGTGACTAGCGAAGCGGCGCCCCCATTAATACTGCAAATCGGCGCTGCGGCGCCGGGTAATCCATTTGAAAAACCGAGACTGGCACTGCGGCGCCAGTGTCCATAAACTATTTTTTTAGTTCGCGAATTATGCAATTTTTCTCCAAAAATATGATTCTATGCCAATAATTATGCCTAAAAAAATTGTTATAAACACATATCAACATACATATCAAATCTGAACAATTAATAACTTGCATAAAGGTTTGGCTCTGATGCCACTGTTAGGTTTGTAAGATTCATGGACACAATCAAATTGCATAAAATAAGCAAAAGCATGAAAAATCAGAGTTTTAAAATTTTACAAACCATATACCCGGATCATCTTTTATGCACAGTTATTAATTAAACGAAATAAATGGAGAGTAGATTTATACCCTCGTAGAAACTAGCTTCCTCAGATACGAGTTCAACTCCAATTCGTTTCACGTTCAACTTGAATCCATCGGGTTGATTCCTTCCTTTGATCAACGTTAGCCACCTAAGTGTTTGGCCTCTAGAGGTGATCCACCAAAAAAGAATAAAAATTCAAGAAGAAGGGTATTTGGTTAAACCCTAGTTTCTATCTCTATAAAAAAAGTGTACTCTCCTATCTCTTGGAAAGATCATTAACTCCAAATCAAAATAAGACTCCTCTTATTTATAGATGTAGGCAACCCTCCTAAACCATTAAGGATTAGGGTTTCATATTAATTAATTAAACTCCTTTAATTAATTAGGCTTCCCAATCCTATTGGGTACTAATTAAACTCTTTAATTAATTAGCCTCCTAATCTTATTAGGAATATATATATGAGAGAGTATCTTATTAATTAATGTCTAACTCCTTTAGAATTAAATAATAATAATACTAATAATAATTATAAGACTCCTCTTATTAATTTATATTTAATATTTCTAAAATATTACATAATAAATATTAAGCTGTTTAATTTATTCTATCACCATAGATTAAATTAAATATACTTAATTTATTATTACGATTATGTCATTTGCTTCTTTAATAAATATTCTTCCTTTTATGGTGTGACACTTTAGGTTTTCTATATTAAATTGGTTGTGAATAAATCAATTAAAATAATTTTAATCTTATTTAAATAAATAAATAAAACTAATAATTTATTTAAATAAATAACATTTATTCTATAATAAAGATAAGCCTCCTTAGCGATCAACGACGACTTTTCAGATAATATAGATTTCAACATTAATCATAAAGGAACCTTTGAGTAAATAGTTACCGTACAATTCAATCCTTCCACCATACAAGATTCCAATTAAATATAAGACATGGAATTACTGTCAAGTCTTATTTTATTTAATTATATGTATTTCGATTCCAAAATGCACAACTCTAAATAATGCAAATTAGAAACTCCTTTCTAATTTCATTCTACCTTGGCCAAGGATTCCTGGGTTGTCATTTATAGAATCACATAGGACATATCTCTTCTTTTACTAGAAGTGGTAGATTCTTTATTGATCATTCATTATCTCTATATATAACTTATTACACCGAAGCATACCCTTTGATATACCCTAAGGGTCTTAAGGGACATGTCAAAGTATAACTTATCATACACAAGATACTATGATGATCTCAAGTCTAAGGATCACTTTTACTACTATCACTACAGGAATTCCTATTGACAGGCAAGTAAAACTCCATTAGGTATTCCCTCAGCGAGCCACGTTCAGTGAACTTATTCTCCAATAAACACCTACATACTTGCTTTTGTGTCTCCACACAAATGATCAAGAGATCGATTATCCTCATCCTATAAGCGAGCAACGTATGTACCAATCTATTCGGATTCATTAATCCTCTTTTTAGTAATCCAACGATTGAGAACTCTTTTAGTTTTAAGCTATCTAAGAATTTACACTACAAAAAAAGGGTCAATGCCGACGGGATCATTCACGACGGCCGTACTACCGTCGGTAATGACCTCTTTCTCGACGGCAGTGCTGTCGCCAATACGGCCCGTCAGTAATAACCTTTCTCGGGTCTAAATTTGGTGGGATTTTTTTCGCGGGTTTGGGAAACCCATAGGCGACGACCCAAAATGCTATGGACGACGGCGCGGCCGTCGTAATACAGTCAATCTCAATGGGGGTACTAGCGACGGCTACACCATCGAGAATGAGTATGTTTTAAAAAACCCTAAGCTCGACGGGGACGACTACTTTCTTTTCCCATTTTGATTTTCCCTCCTGCTGAGAGTTCCCCCCTACCATCTCCGGCGTCCCTCCATCGTCTGAAACCTCTGGCGTCCCCCCCTCCTGCCTCCGATCGACCCCCCTGCCATCTCCGGCGTCCCTCCCTCCCTCGCCACCTCCGGCGTCCCCCTGGCTCAGATTGAACCCCCCTCCTGCCACCTCCGACCATTTCGCTACTGCAACTTCAGAGGTTGCACGAGCCTGTACAAGGATTGGGCTGATTTGGTACTCTTATAAACATGTAAGTTTTTCAGTTTGTATTTCTCTTTATAATTGATTTTATCATCTTGTTAATCTTTAATATTTGGGGGGTATGTTGTTTAATTGTTTATATACATGATTAGTTTATATTTTTGTGGGGGTATGTTGTTTAATTGTATTGTATTTGGGTAATATATTGGCAGCTGATTTCGATTAGGAGTGGAAGCTCGAATTGGATCTCTAAGACTGTATAAGACTGTATGTTACTATTTTTTTGATTTTTTTTAAAAATTTTATGATTAGAATTATATAATCATACTGTAAAACTAAATTGGTGCTTGAATTCTCAATTCTTCTTAAGAATGACATGATTAAAATGACTAAATTATATGTGATATTGCCATTCTAAAACACAGTAGTTTGGAGTTTTAAATTGCTTCTTAACTAGTGAGGATAGTGGCTATATATGTTATTCAAATATTTGACAAACCCTTAGTTGCTACTATTAATTACTTGTGCTTAAGATATATATATATATATATATATATATATATATATATATATATATACATGTCTTGTTAATTTGTTAGATTAAATGCCTTGCTAAAGATTTTAGATTTTTTTAAATTACATGTCTTGTTAAAGATTTAGAATGAAAACATTTATATCACCGTATTTGCAGAATTCAAAATAATATCAATTAGCTTCATCATATTTCATTTTCTTAAATAAGTTTTTGCTTTTATAAATGGCTAAAAATTAATAAAACGAAAATGATCAACTTGATAACATTAAAATGTGTAGTTTACATTTTAATAAGCTAATGATGTGTGTGTATTGCGTGTTTCTTATCTAGCTAAAGGACTGCCATATTCTTTTCTTTGTAATACTCCAATGAGAATATTGTTTCAATATTCAAACTTATCATTGTGATTATTGCATTTGCATATTTTTTTCATATAGTTTAGGAAGCTTAGAAACTCGTTCGAGATTCACTTAATAGAAGTGAATCTCGAATAGTCCCCATTTTGGGACTGTTCATGAATGCTTCGATCGCACTTAGGTCAGTGTTAACGGCTTGAGCACGTCTTTATATTTTGAGAATTTTTTGTGAATATCTCTTGATGTTCTTCGGGTGCATATTTTGGCTACGACGTGGTAGTCTATTTTGTGTACTTGAAGACCATAGGGAGGTGTTGCCGAAATTTCTTAAAATATAAAGATGTGTTCATGTTGTTGGCATCAGGTGGGGCGACGCATTCGGGAATGAGATAGAAGTCTGACCCGTTAGAGTGGAGATGAAGTTAGGAAACTCATACGCTTGCATATACATAAACTTGGAGACTTGATTGTGTTTGTCTAACTATCCAGATATATAGCAGCCTGTTGTCCAAGATGTCTGTTGATCGAAGTTGGATGGAACGTAGGGTAGCCACTAATAAGAGTGGGCTTAGCTCTGAGTACCGTAGTGGGGTTGAACAGTTTATCAATTTTGCGTTTGAGCACGTCAGTGGCGATGAGATCAGATGTCCTTGCAAGAGGTGTGTGAATGAAGTGTGGAAGGAAAGGAGTGATGTCATGTGCGACTTATTTGCGTATGGGTTCATGCAGGGTTATACGACATGGATCTATCATGGGGAAACCTAGTTGGATGAATATGAATCAGAACAGGAATCCAGAGATGACGAAACCTTTGACTGTACTAACATGATAGTCGAAGCTGCTGGTTCATACTTCCAGTAGAATACAGATAGGGATGACGGTAGCACTGAGCAAGAGCCGAATGACGGGGATAAGGGTTTCTATGAGTATTGCAGGAATCAGCGACGCCATTGTATGACGGACACGAAAAACACACCGTCTTATCTGCAGTGACTAAGTTTTTACACTCCAAGAACGAGCATGACTGTAGCGAGAGAGGTTTTAATGAACTGCTAAACATTGTGAAGGAGTGCTTACCTGCAGGCAATAAGTTACTGGAGTCGTACTATGACGTGAAAAAAATGGTCAAAAGGCTCAATCTAGGGTATGAGAAGATTGATGCTTGTGAGAATGACTGTATGTTGTATTACGGTGATGTCAATAAAGATAAGAGGTCATGTGATTTTTGCGGTACAAGTAGATACTGTGAACAGCGCAAGAAAAAGGGAAAAGACGTGCCGAGAAAGATCTTACGTTACTTTCCCATTGCGCCGAGGCTTCAGCGGTTGTTCATGTCAACACATACCGCCGAGGATATGAGGTGGCACTCTACACGGGACATAGTCGAAGGTCAACTGACGCACCCGACAGCTGGGCTTGAGTGGAAAAATTTTGATAAAAAGCACCCCTCGTTTAATGAAGAGGTTCGCAATGTTAGGCTTGGACTTACTACGAATGTCCATTTAACAGGTCTTACACAAAGCCCTACTTAACTTGGCTGGTGATTATTGTTGTGTATAACCTCCCGCCTTCGATGTGCATGAAAGATCCCTACATGTGCATGCCTTTACTGATTCCGGGTGATAAAAGTCTAAGTAAAGACATCAATGAATACCTCAGGCCGTTAGTTGATGAGTTGAAGATGTTGTGGGAAAAAGGGGTTCAAACTTATGATGTATCTCTTAAGCAGAACTTTGACATGAGGGCAGCTTTACTGTGGACAATAAATGACTTCCCGGCATTAGGAATGATCAATAGATGGTCGACTCACGGGGGCTTGTCATGTCCCGTGTGCATGGGGTCAGTTAAAGCTATGCGGCTCAAACATGGGGGGAAAATGAGTTTCTTTGCAACATCCAGACAGTTTTTGCCGATTGAACATCGTTATATACGGATGAGTAGACAATTCAATCGAAAAACAGAGAAACGTCAAGTACCTGGCTTTCTTTCTGGGTCAGCAGTGTTGAGTTGGATTAGTCATTTGAAGTTTCCACCTCCAGGGAAGAATCACATATTAGAGCGAGCTTATGGTTACGACAAGGTTCACAACTGGACACACAGATCCATGTTCTTTGACCTGCCTTATTGGGCTACACTCTGCATTCGTCATTGTTTAGATCTGATGCATACTGAGAAGAACGTATTTGATAACAAGTCGAGGCTTGATTTGGTAGAAATGAACATTAGGAGATCTGTGGCTGTATCAGGAGGGTAGTAAGACGGTAATGCCTAAAGCTGAATATACTTTGACCAGGGAACAGTTGATATTGATATGTAATTGGATCAGTGGACTGAAGCTCCCAGATGAATATTCTTTGAATATAGCAAGGTGTTGTAAAGTCGAAGACCTAAAGTTTCGGGGTCTCAAAAGTCATGATTGTCACGTATTCATGCAGAAGTTGATCCATGTGACATTTATCGACTTGTTATCGAAACGTGTGGTTGAAGCACTGACAGAGCTTTCTAATTTCTTCAGAGATCTATGCTTGACGGAGCTCCAGCTCAAAGACATAGATAAAATGGAGATGCAGATAGCGGAAATAACGTGCAAGTTAGAAATGATATTCCCTCCATCTTTTTTTGATTCAATAGAGCATTTGCCTATTCACTTGCCATACAAAGCTAAGTTTGGCAGTCCCGTGCAATATAGATGGATGTATCCATTCGAGAGGTAATGACATTAATGTTTTTAATATGGTAAAATGTTCATTCTTGTTTGCTAATCTATATATCACATAGGTAAATACGACGTCTAAAGCAAAAGGTGAAGAATAGAGCCCGTGTAGATGGGTCAATTGCTGAAAGTTATATTATGGAGGAACTTGTTAATTTTTGCTCGTTGTACTTTGAGCCAAATGTGCAGACGAAGTACAATCGCTTACGTCAGAATGAGGATGTTGCGCACGAGGAAAATGGAGAATTAACGGCCTTTAGTCATCCTATACGCCCATTCAGCGATAAAAAAAGGCGATTCCTGACCGATAGTGAGTATGCAGCTGCCACATTGTATGCACTTGTCAACATGAATGAAGTAGCGCCATACATTAAGTAACTAGTCTTAACTATATATATATGTCTGGTGTAACTGTGTCAAGTTCCTTTACAAACACTTTAAGTATATAACTGTGCTGCAGTCAATATAATGCTGAAGTACGTGAAGCAAATTCGAGTATATCGGACAGGGATTTGCAAAATTTGAGAAATGGACAATTTGTGCAATGGTTTAGAGATCATTTAAGTCTAACCTTTACAAGTTCAATGAATCTACCATCATAGATTTTCTATATAATGTAATTAACTTTAGAATATATTGTGTTAATGTACATTAGGCCCTCACAGATGAGTTAGCTGACAATCGGCTAAAGCTTATAGCCGACGGCCCTGAAAGATCTGTAGATACTTATACATGTTGCATTGTCAATGTTTACAGATTTAAGTGTTGCGATATTGGGAAAGTCGCTTTTGCTGATTATGGTGTTGTGGTTAAAGGTAGCTGCTACGATAACATTTGAGATGACTGGTATAGACGATTGCTAGAAGTTGTCGTTGTCAAATATTGGGGTCAGAAAGAGTTAATTTACTTCAATTCTCATTGGTTTGATGTTGAGAATGGAGTTAAAGTTAATAAAAAATCAGGACTGGTGACTGTTAATGTTATTTCAAAACTAAGACTGATGACTGGTATGGACGAGCCTTTTAAGGCACAGCTCCTCGTCCAGACGATGAACCTTTACAAGTCGAGTCTACCAGTGTCACACCTACTGATATGACAATTATTAGTGAGTCTAGTAAAGAAGAGGATGATGTTGTCGCTGTCAAAAGTGAAGACGATGTTGTTGAGGATGTAGATATAGTTGAAGAAATCGTTGAGGATGACGAAGATGGTGATGACAACGATAGTGAAGATATAATGCTCGAAGATGACGATTCTGATATTGATGGCTTTGATGATATAAATGATTAGGAGTATATACTCTTTATGTCCTTTTAGTTGTATTCAAATGTAATAGTTTGTAGTGCAATCATTATCTAAAACTTATATTGTATTCAAATGTAATAGTTTATGTCCTTTTAGGTTACCATTTATGTTGTATCTTTTTAGTTGTATCCGCATGTTATCCTCTTTGTTACTGTTAAAAATATTGTGATTACGAATGTCTAATAATATTTTGTTGATGATTTGACAGTATATATACAGATATGAAGCGTACACCACACGACGATCGTGGTGGGCGTGTTGTTAGTTCAGGCCGTGGGGGCCGTGGAGGTAGTGGCGGTGATGATTAGGCCGGATCATCAGGTATAATTACATATTTTGTTGTTATACATCTTATTGTTTTTAATTTTATATAGTATTGACATTATATTCGTTTATATAAATATTGTTGTATTTCACTACATAGGTGATCGACGTAGGCCTCCACGGGGACTAGCACGTGGATTGCTAGGGAATCCCCCCCCCCCCAGGCACCGCTTATTTGTCGTGTTGGGGTAATAAGTAATTATGAATTTGACATTGTTTTTGTAATAATTATTTAGTTATTATATATTCTTTGTAATTTACAAATGTATCTGTGTCAATTTTAGTATCCTTGACGCGACGCCAAGGAACACGTTGCTTGGGATCGTCCGCAACCGATTCTCAAGCCCGTGGATGAGGTGGGGGGATGTGGATGACCGCTCACGTGGGCTCATTATTGCTGAGTTTAGGGTAAGATGTCATTCATTCATATATGTTAGTTTTATATTCCGTTTGAATATTTTTTTACCATTTTGATATAACACACGTCTACTAAGCTTATTAATGTGTAATGTGCAGAGATATTACCGGTTTGAGGATGGTAAGGAAGCCCAGGGCATGACTGTTCTCCAGAGGTATCTCGAGATGAACTGGCAAAAGTGGGTCTACGACTGGAAGAAGAAGGCCCAGACCAAGATGGCTGATGGACAGACACTTAGAGATGTCCGACTAGATTTCATTAGTGCTGCGGTGTGGGAGCAGATGTGCGATATTTGGGAGGGCGAGGCATTCAATAAGATGTCAGCATAGCGTACAGCTGCCCGACAGCAGAGTCGTTTCCCACACTGCACTGGGTCTCAGTCGTACGACCTTTACAGGGAGAGACTCGAGGTGAGTCTAAAGCACCCACCTTCCCGCCTCGAGTTTTGGTGGCACGCTCACCAGAAGAAAGGTGACGGTGGTTATATCTCACCTGAGGCAGAGCGCATTGCTGTAAGTAATATAATTCTTTTATTTAGTATGTATTTAAAATCTTGAAATTCTTTTATATTTTTTTGTTTTATACTTTACTTTTCATCTATTTATGTGTTTTTTTCAGACACGGTTCGAGGACCTTGCTGTGGTTCGGAGTAGCCAGAGAGGTGACACTCCTGTAGATGATGCTACGCGTGCAGATGAGGAGGTGGAGGATTGGCTGCAGGCTACAGGGGGGCCGAAGAAGGGTAGAGTTGTGGGCCATCCTCGGCTCCCCGCCCACACTTTAGTCCCTGCTGCGAGATCTCGACGTCGCCCACCCACCGGAGGTAGTGGTGCGAGTGGATCGGGTGTCGGCCCTTCATTATCTGACGACTTCTTCAGGCGGATCATCGAGGGGTGCATGCCAAGCAGTGTCATACAGTCAGGCGCACTGT
This sequence comes from Panax stipuleanatus, assembly GCA_020205555.1. Taxonomy (NCBI): domain Eukaryota; kingdom Viridiplantae; phylum Streptophyta; class Magnoliopsida; order Apiales; family Araliaceae; genus Panax; species Panax stipuleanatus. The sequence goes on along the minus strand of CM035122.1, from coordinate 126,272,911 downwards.
CATGCGAGCGGATCTACCAGCTTACTCAGAAGGTTGTCCACGGCTCTATAGATCCTACAGCTGCCGCTGACGACCTCATGGGTGTAGTCCGGGAGGAGGCCGTCCGTGTATGTGCGGTTGTCTTGGCCAACATCTTTCCTCCACATATTCGACAGGTAAAAACAATTATTGATGTATTTCCTTATTTGTAATTATATTGCTTTTATAAATTGTGAAACAAATAGTTAACACATACATAACTTACGATAATTTAGAATATTAGGCACGACACTTTTGAAACCCGCCTCGGTCGTTGAAATGACACGCAAACACAGATAATAGCACCGCATAGGCATTAGGCACGCGTTACAACTGACGGTGCTCGATTCCGATATACGGAGCCCGAGTTCGAGTCCCGTCTACCTAAATAGTCGAAAACTTAGAAAATAGTCGAAAAAGAAGCCAAAACCCGCCTCAGTCATCTAAACGACATGCAAACACAAACATAGCATCGCATATCCATTAGGCATGCGTTAAAACTAACGGGACTCGATTCCGATATACGAAGCCCGAGTTCGAGTCCCGTCTGCCTAACTAGTCGAAAACTTAGAAAAAAATTGAAAAAGATGCCAAAACCCGACTCGGTCGTCAAAACGACACGCAAACACAGACAATAGCATCGCATAGGCATTAGGCACGCATTACAACTAACGGTGCTCGATTCTGATATACGGATCTCGAGTTATCAGCCCGTGTGCCTAACTTTTTAAAACTTTGAAAAAAGTCAAGAAAGAGGCCAAAACTAGCCTCGGTGGTCGAAAAGACATGCAACCATAGACAATAGCACCGCATAGGTATTAGGCACGCGTTACAACTGACGGTGCTCGATTCTGATATACGGATCTCGAGTTATCAGCCCGTCTACCTAACTTTCAAAACCTTAGAAAAAAGTCAAAAAAGAGACTAAAACCTGCCTCGGTCGTCGAAATGACACGCAAACATAGACAATAGCACTGCATAGGCATTAGGCACGCATTACAACTGACGGTGCTCGATTCCGATATACGGATCTCGAGTTATCAGCCCGTCTGCCTAACTTTCAAAAACTTAAAAAATAGTCAAAAAAGAGGCCAAAACCCGCTTCGGTCGTTGAAACAACACGCAAACATAGACAATTGCACCGCATAGGCATTAGGCACGCGTTACAACTGACGGTGCTCAATTTTGATATACGGAGCCCGAGTTCGAGTTCCGTTTGCCTAAATAGTCAAAAACTTAGAAAATAGTCGAAAAACAGGCCAAAACCCGCCTCGATCGTCGAAACGACATGCAAACACAGACATAACACCGCATTGCCATTAGGCACGCGTTACAATTGACGGGACACGATTCTGATATACGAATCCCGAGTTCAAGTCCCGTATGCCTAACTAGTCAAAAACTTAGAAAAAAATCAAAAAAGATGCCAAAACCCGCCTCGGTCGTCGAAACAACACATAAACACAGACAATAGCACCGCATAGGCATTAGGCACGCGTTACAACTGATGGTGCTCGATTTCGATATACAAATCTTGAGTTATCAGCCCGTTTGTCTAACTTTTGAAAACTTAAAAAAAAGTCAAAAAAGAGGCCAAAATCCGCCTTGGTCGTCGAAATGACACGCAAACATAGACAATAGCACCGCATAGGTATTAAGCACGCATTACAACTGATGGTGCTCGATTTGGATATACAAATCTCGAGTTATCAGCCCGTCTGCCTAACTTTTGAAAACTTAGAAAAAGTCAAAAAAGAGGCCAAAACCCGCCTCGATCGTCAAAACGACACGCAAACATAGACAATAGCACCGCATAGGCATTAGGCACTCGTTACAACTAACGGTGCTCGATTCCGATATACGGAGCCCGAGTTATCAGCCCATCTGTCTAATTTGTTATAACTTGAAGAACACAAACTAAAATAATGTAAATATGTTCTCATTTTGACTTTGTTATTAATATTTTAATTTTATAGGGTCTTGTTGACGAGTCTCGTGGAGGTGGAGGTGGAGGCATATGCGATGGGACAGGCGACGGGACCGGCGATGGGACAGGCGACGGGACCAGCGGTGATGATACTGTCACTCCTCCTGATTTGGGTTGTAGTTAGTTTATGACATATATTTTGAGTTGCATGTATGCATGATGTACAGTTTTTGATCGAGTTGTACAGACGGCCATTTTTTATCTATATATTTGATTTGGATTACTATTTGATTGTTAGGATAATTTTGTATGATATTTGATTATTATTTGATAGTTTTTTTTAGTTTATAACAGGTTATATGTATATATTTGTAAATGAACAGGGAAAATTTGAAATTTTAAAAAAAAATTTAAAAATATAAGCATTGCCGACGGGGGCAATACCGACGGGGTTGCCGTCGCCAATGACATTTAGCGACAGACACAGTGACAGACATTTAATTATTTGAGAAAAATTTAAAGAGGTCATTACCGATGGCACAAAGTCATTGTCGACGGCCGCGCCGTCGCCAATGAGTGCGGCTTAAAAAATTTTGGGTTTCTATTGCCGACGGCTGCCTCGTCGTCGGGCCTGTCGTAATTGAGTATACGCCGTCGCCAGTGAGCCCCGTCGCCAATGATACTGTTGTCGACGGCCAACGACGGGGAACAAGGGCGACGACCTTAGCGACGACAGGACTCGCGACGGTTACTACCGTCGCTAATGACCTCAATGCTGACGGCAGTGTAGTCATTGGCGACGGCAGTGCCCGTCGGCAATGACTGTTTTTTTTGTAATGTTAGATCTCATTAGCATGATCATCATCATGATTCTAAAAGCATTGCTTAAAACTATGAGTTTATCATATTTTATTATAACATCATGTAGATAATTAAATGTCTTTAATTAAATAACTCTTTTATTAATAAATGAATAAGATTGTTACAAAGTATATATTTTATCATCAAACATGATTGGCTTGTGTGCATACTACTTTCAACAGCAGTACGAGATTAATAACGACGTGAAACTTGATTCAAACATGGCTTGATATGAAAAAATTACACGTAGAAAACTGCATCACCCTCAACGGGAAGGGGACCCAGACCCTACTTACGAGCCCCAGACTTTTTACAGCCAGCAGCATCATCTTATAAACATGGTACATAAATATTTGCATATTTTAACTTCTGTGTAGTGCATTAATTTCTGCATATTACATTTATACATCTTATTTACTATTACTAATAATGTGTTCATCTTACATGACAGGTTGAGAGTGCAAAATCCTTACTTGATAAGTGCTTTGCTTTTATTCAGATGCCTCTAGATTATGTAGTTGAGAAACAGGGATGGGACCACCATTATAGTGTATACAACTCTGAAGTCAGAGGGAACAATGTAACTCAGCAGGGAGGCTCAATGGTGAAGGATCTCATTCTCAATTTTCCCAATGGAACCAAGAGCGAGAGGAGCCAAGTAATTCTGCGATACAAGAGAGGTACATCCCCACCACCCAGGCTTATGTTCCCTCCTACTCATTCGAGTCTGACTTCATAGAGAAGGTAAAATTTTAGGTACTTGAACTGGAAATGTTAATATTAACATTATTTAATACTATTAACATTTCATACTATTATTTTTATTACTACTATTAATACTATTAACATTAATAATATTAACATCGGAATTTAATATTAATATGTATATGTATATTAATATTAAAATTAATATTAATATACATAATTATGGGTGAATAATTAATAATATTAATAATTATTAATATTTTTATAATTATTATCAATATATGTTTCAGGTACAAGAAGCAGCGCAATGGCACATCCTCACCACCCAGGCTTATGTTTCTTCCTACTAATTCGAGTCTGACTTCATAGAGAAGACGGAAGTTCAAGTACTTAAAGTGGTCATGTTAATATTAATATTATTATGAATGGTAATATTAATATTATTAATGAATATTATTATTAATGTTATTATTATTATTATTATTATTATTATTATTATTATTATTATTATTATCTTTCAAGTACAAGATATAGCGGAAGGTTACATCCCCACCACCCAAGCTTATGTTTCCTCCTACTCATTCGAGTCTGGCTTCATAGAGAAGGCGGAACTGCATGTACTATTATTCTCATGTTAATATTAATTTTATTAATATTACAATAATAATCTTAATAACCATCCTAAATACTATTGAGATTATTATTATTATTAGTAATACTATTAATCTCAATAGTAATACTATTAATATTAATAATATTATTATTAATATTAGTTATGTTTTAAAATATTAATATTAGGAATTATTATTAACATTATTATTATTATTATCAATATATTTTTCAGGTACAAGATATTGCAGAAAGCAATATCTTTTATGGAAGGAAAAAGTGCCCTACCAAAAAACTTGGGGAACACAAGGTAGAGTTTATAAATAATCATTTGTTTGGGGACGCACTGTGTGATCCATCAATATTTCCTATCACACATCCGCGACACTTGTATACGTTGCATCACGATGTATTCAAGGCCTTAAGCCCTGAAATTTGGATTTTCGAGCATGCCCTAGATGCATATATGTTATTACTGCGGGATAGAGAGGATTACTACAGGACGCGGGAAATTAGAAGGTGGAAAAGATTTGCTTTCATGGAATCATTCTTCATGCATCTTGGCAAGAGCTTTGTGCCCCCGACGAGGCGAGTAGGGCAGAGAGTTTTTGCCACCCCAATGTCTACCCAGATGTGGGCCCGGCGTTACACGAATGCACATATATATTCATGCCATTATGTACTCAAGATATTGAGCATTTTATCTTGTTTGTATTCTCGGTGACCGAATGGGCAGTCACCATCTTTGACCCTCTCTTCAACGATACCCCGTATATTACGATACAACAAATGTATAAAGAATTTGTTGACGTAGCGGTATGTATATTAATTGTTAGTGCTGTAGTTGTATACATGTTATACATTTTATATCCCAGTAATTATATTACTTTGTGCACACAGGTCAAATTGATACCTGTTTGTTTGCGAATTGGTGATCCGCAATGTGAGTGGCCAACTCAAGATTCGCGCGTGCTCGTACCAAAGACCCGACCTGTGCAGCCCAACTACTCAGATTGTGGTATTTTCGTCTGCAAATATGTTGACTACTTTTTTAGGGGCAGTGTAAATATTCGCAAAGAAAAATGGTCCATAGAAAATTTAACGGTTTTTCGATACCGAATCGCATACGTGGGAACTCTTTAAATGTCAACCCAGACTACTTCCAACGGATGATATTTAGACTTATGTTTTAGTTAATATTATTCGTGTACTGATTATGTTTTTATATTTAGATAAATGTACGGATGATGGACGCACGAATTAATATTCATTTAGGAATTGAAGTGGTTTATATTAACGAAATTTATAACTATACTAATTAATAATAATAATAATAATAATATTATTAATTTCTATATTATTAGTATGACTATTAATAATTGTAATACTAATATTAATATTATAAATAGTAATATTAATAATAATATGAATATGAATATGAATATTATTATTATTATGACTATTAATAATACTAATATTATTAGTATTATTATTAATATTAATAATAATATTATTAATTTTGTTATTATTAGTATGGCTATTAATCATTGTAATACTAATATTAATATTATAAAGTAATGTTAATAATAATATGAATATTATTACTATTATTATGACTATTAATCATAGTGATACTAATACTATTAGTATTACTATTATTAATATTATTAATTTTGTTATTAATGTTTACCCATTACTAGTACAATTATGTCAATTCCACTCTCATTAATTAGTATGGAGTGAAAAGCATGCAAATGTTGTATAACTCATTTACCCACTTATTTGTTGTTTAAGCTAATTACTGATTATTCATCATCTTCGTCTATACAATTACTAACTACGAGTGCAGTACATAGTTTTGATTAAGACGTATGCATAAAAATATTTATTTTTTTCCCTTAAATTAATAATTATTTTTATTATTATTATCTTTATGCATGCTTCTAAATCAAATACTATGTACTGCACTGGTAGCTAGTAATTGTATAGACGGAGACGATGAATAATCAGTAATTAGCTTAAACAACAAACAAGTGGGTAAATGAGTTATACAACATTTGCAGGCTTTTCACTCCGTACTAATTAATGATAATGGAATTGACATAATTATAATAGTAATGGAACAACATTACATTAATTACATTCTCAATGACATTAAAGTTTACTAATTCATGTATTACTATGACAAAAAGTAATATTAATATTAATACTAATAATATGAATATTAATTTTAGAAGTGTAAAAGATAATATTACTACTACGGCATAACATAAACATAATAATTAATTTCTCAATGACATAACATAAATAATACAACTGAGCATAAATAAAAACATAGCATAATAATATAACTGAGGGCTATTTTTTAGGCTCAGGAATCCCTAACACTCGATAGTGATTGCGCTTATCATGGTCGGTTTCAAAGCCACAAATTGCACATTTTCGATGAGGTTTAGAACTCACAATTTTCTTGAGTGCACTCTTTAATCTAGATTATTTTTTGCGGCCCTTTGTTTGAGAAATAACTGGTGGCAAAAACTCATCTTCTTCCGCTTCTTCCTCTGCATCTTCATCGTCATTATCATAACCCATAGCTTGAAGTGTATCTCCGATAGTGCGATCAATGTCATCGTCTGCCAGTTCAGTAAGATTCTCATACGGATCATACTGTTCAACTAACGTTTTTCCCCGTGCATTCAACTTAAGGACAGTTTTGTAACCTCGAACTGAGCAAACAACTTTGCTGGCTAACTCCTCGTAATCATTCATCAAATGATTAAAACGCATTGCTTGACCTTTTTCAAAGTCAGCAATTGTTGGGCTAAAAAGTATTTCTTCAACATCGGTTTTGTTCGCGTTTCTTGTCCATCAAGGAAGAATCATGTCGCTCAAAATTTGGGAAATACTCTTAAACATGAAATATCTCAAGATGTGCCTGCATAATTCATCAGAATGAGAAAACATTTGACAATTACATGTTACCGACCCCAGTTGACGATTTTTTTATATCTTCCACCATTTTCAGCTGCTTCTGCCTTATATACTGCATAAACCTTTGTTTCAGGGCCACACAACTCACTAACTTTACTAACATTGTACTTTATGGAATCGACGAATTGACGAATTGACGTTGGAAACGTCTAAACATCTCTTTTGTGTACACCTGCGCAACATGCACTTCCAAAGATGACCCGAGTACCATATTCTTTTTCTGATGTTTTTTTATATAGTCGACCTTCCTCTCTCTGATAAATTATTTTTCTATAGCCTTCTAACTCTGCACTACAAATTCTTTCATGCCTGTTGAAACATTGACAAACTCATCAAAAAAAATGGTTCATGCTCTTGCTCCTTCCTGTGGTTGTCATTCCCGCGGTAAAATATTTCTTTGTATACGCTGGAATCCATTTCTCTCGTACATCATACAAACTTCTAATCCACTCATTGCTATATAATTCATAATTCCTCACCAGAATCTACCAACGCTCTTCAAACTCCCCGATGGACAATGAATTATACACACAATTGTTAAAATGGTCTTTGAAGGATGGGTGCTCAAAATAAACATGATGCAATTTCTCAGGAAATTTGTTGCTAATATGCCAAGAACACAATAAATGATAAGTAGAAGTGATTACCTTAGCAATAGCATTACTCATGGCCTTGTCTTGGTCAGTGATGATGGTTATAGGTGTCTTATAGTCCATGGCTTCGAGTAATGTCTCTAGTACCCAAACGAAAAGTGTCCTCTGTCTCATCCCTTAACAATGCAAATCCAAACAATATAGACTGAAAATGGTGGTTGACCTCGGTAAAAGGAACAAACGGCATGTCATACTTATTTGTCCTATACGTACTGTCAAATGTCACAAAATCTCTGAAACATTGATACATAAATCTTGATCGGGCGTCAACTCACAAAATGCATGCTATGCGATTTGTTTCATCTGGTTTTACACGATAAAAAAATTTACTCGAACTTTCGGATGCAAGTTTTTTCAAATAATTTACAGTAGCTTGTGCATCATTTTCATCTGCAGAATCACGCCTTAAATCTCTCACCACATTTTGAACATTAACATTAGAAAAAGGAACATTTTGCAACCCGCCACCCATTGTACTCAAAACGTTCATCATCCTACTATGTCCAATACCAGACTTATTTAAAGTGTTAATTAATTTTCTTGCAATCAGAGTAATATTTCTATGTGTCTCAATCAAATCTACCTTGGTAGGGGTCACTAGGTGATGATTGTGCTCTAATTCAACGGTAGAAATACGTCATTTGTCTTCTTTCTTATTATGAACAACATATATTCTAGCTTTGCATAATGTGCGTGCCATAGAGTCTCTCTGCCTAGTTATTTTATTACTACCATCTTCATCATCAGGCAAACTCTTTACAGAAGTTGGTGTACTGGCTTTTTTACAAACATACAACCTAGAAGATACATCATTAGTATGAGCATGTTTATAACAAGTTGCAATTCTATTCTCAACCCCATTTTTTGAGCATAGGACCTGTAAAAAATTTCGACTTCTTCCAACTTAGAAAATAATTGACCAACGTATGGCATCATTTCAGATTTACTACTTTTAATTTTACTTACAAACTCAGATGTATTTTCACAATCTAAACTAGCAACAGAATCTGAAGAACTAGATACAAACTTTTTATGAGCAGGTATGTTGTGTGTCATTCTGAAATAAGAAGGAAGAATCGCCAGATCAGAACTTCAACTTGAACTTGAGAGTGAAAGTGGACAACAACATCAAAAAAAATAGATCTGAAAAAAAAGGATAACAATATCGAGAGGAAACCAAGGTAGCTGAGATCTAAGAAAGGAAAGGTTGGAGGGATAACTTAACAACGAAGCAAGCAAGCAAGAGAATTTAACAAAAATTGATGGCTGCCGCTACAACATGTAGCGGCATTGCAATTGATAATTCAGTCAATGCATGGAAATTCAGGAAAACATCTGCTCAATGCATGGATAAAGCTGACGCATGCATGAAAATTTGGCATTGTGGTGGGGCCCTGCCGCCACAGGCTATGGCAGCAAGCATGCATTAAATCCAGCCTACAACGCAACATTCAGAAGGGGCAATAATGTAAATTGTGACAACATTTTTGGCATTAAGTAACTGCCGCTACAGCCTGTAGAAGTAGGGGGGAATTTTTTTAATCTCAGCCTTACATTATACTGATCAACAGTTGTAAGCTTGGTTGTTGAATATATATATATATATATATATATATATATATATATATATATATATATTACGAAATAGAAGACTTCCCACGTGCTAGCTAGCTAGCTTCTTCATGCATGCACCATGTCCAAACAAAGAATGTATTCGGTCATAATATCCAAATACAATGGACCAACATTAAATTATTAAACCATCTGCATGTCTCCCATGTTTTTTTGAACAAATGAAATATTGTTTGATCGATCATATGAATATATATATATATAGTGCAAGAGAAAAATGGGTGTACCGTGTACGTACGGTACGTAGGTAGCATTTTTTTTAAAAATTTATTTTCCTACTTGTTCATTGCATGCAAATAGAAGAAGATAAATAATTAAGCTGATCGACCATTAATTATTATGTCCATGTAATTTAAATAGCTAGAATAGTTGCTCAAGGGAAATTAAAGAAGTTATTTGATTAAGGGAGGACTATGGGGAAGGAAGAGGTAAAGA